>ML681964.1:72620671-72828648 GCA_007922195.1 Podocnemis expansa
CTTCTGGAACACACAGAAACACTAATCCGGGGCCTGCTGTTTTTAGTGGGTCAGCATTGGGGACCCTAAAAATAGAAAATGGAGCCAGAACACTGCGGTGCAGGGTCCGCTATTTTGAAATGGTGGCTCCTGGCACACAGCTTCCAGCTCCATTTTCTATTTTTAGGGGCCCTGGGAAGCTGAACCCCTGAAAATAGTGGGACCTGGAATGCCATTCCAGTGCATTCCAGCCTACTTTAACCCCTGGGCAGTTACCAAGCTTGGAGGGGATGCGAAGGCTTTGGAGGATAGGATTAAAATTCAGAAGGATCTGGACAAATTGGAGAAATGGTCTGAAGTAAATAGGATGAGATTCAATAAGGACAAGTGCATATTATTCCACTTAGGAAGAACAATCAGTTGTATATATACAAAATGAGAAATGACTGCCTAGGAAGGAGTACTGCGGAAAGGGATCCATGGGTCATAATGGATCACAAGCTAAAGATGAGTCAACAGTATAACATAGTTGCAAAAAAGCAAACTCATTTTGGGATGTATTAGCCGGAGTGTAGTAAGCAAGTTACAAGAAATTATTCTTTCACTCTCCTATGCGCTAATTCGGCCTCAGGAATAAAGATGTGGACAACTGAAGAAAGTCCAAAGAAGAGCAAAAAAAACCGATGAAAGGTCTAGAAACCATGATCTGTGAGAGGAGATTGAAAAAACTGGGTTTGTTTAGAGAGGAGAAGACTGGGTGGGAATATGATAACAGTTTTCAAATACATGAAAGATTTTTTTTACAAAGAATGAGAAAAATCTGTTCTCTTTAACCTCTCAGGAGAAGGCAAGGAGTAATGGGCTTAAATTGCACCCATCATAGTTCATGTTGGACCTTTAGGAAAAGCTTCCTAACTGCCAGGATAGTTAAATTCGGTGTTGGGGGGGGGATGTATAGGGAGGTGGTGGAAGCATGGTAGGAGACAAGTTTCAGAGGGGTATCCCTGTTCTTCCTTCCATCACTGGAGATTTTTAAGAGTTGGTTAGTCATACACCTGTGAGAAATGGTCTAGTAGTAGTCATGAGTGCAGGGGAGTGGACCAGATGACCTTGTGATGGCTTTTGCAGTCCTTTGAGTCTATGATTCTGTACACCCATGATGACAGTTCAGTTCCTTGTTCTCTCTCCTCCCCTTCTTCTCATAGTCTTCGCTGCCGATGTGAGTTTTTGGCAGGGATTTTAATTACACAAAGGAGGTGGCATGTTTGAAAGCCTTCCAGTCATAAGGGCCAGTGCGGAAGCAGCTATGGTGACCCCTGTTTGAGGCATAGATGAAGGGGCTTGAGGCTGGTTGAAGAGAGGGAAGACACCTTGGATGACCAGATGGGTGCTGGAGGAAGGGCCACATGAAATAGGGTGAGGGCGGAAAGAGTGCATCTGATGAAGTGGGTTGCAGCCCATGAAAGTTTATGCCTGAAGAAGTCTGTTAGTCTATAAGGTGCCACAAGACTCTCGTCATTTTTGCTGAACACAGACTAACACAGATATCTGTCTAGAAAAGACCAAAAGAGTGAAACTGAATGCCATGCAACAGGGAGCCAGAGCAGCAACTCGATGTTGATTTAAGGTGTAAATGGTCTAAAAAGTGAAGTGAGAAAGATGGCTTTGAAAGCAGCTTCATTTGCTGTCTGAAGGGGTGGTCAGCCTGATATCACTGACCAGAGGGGAGGAGCTGAGGAAGTGGTTGAGCGATTTGGCCTTTGGAATAGGGAGGAAGAGGCAGAGTTGAGAAGGGTGGAAATAAGTGACCTGGTTTACGAGTGGGTGAGAAGAGGGGGAAGTTGATGATAACATGGAGGGCTGAGCCTGGGTGGCAGATAACAGGTTGGTGTGTCCAAGTGGGACAGAGGCTAGAGGCGGTGGAGAAGGCATGGGAGGAAAGCAGACGAGGTTTGTTGGAGCCATGTTGAACTTGAGATGATGATGAGCTAGGTCAGGAGAGGTAGAGACGGAGAGGAGACATGTATTTGAGGGTCAGCACAAAAGTGCAAGCAGATGAGGTCACCCAGGGACAGGGAACAGGTGGGGGTGGAGAGTCAAGGTCTCGGGACTTGCTGTGGTGTGGGGGAAAGGAGCTGAAAAGATGCAGGGCACAGTTTGAATAATGCTGGTAGTGCAAGGGAGCCTCTCACCCCCGTTGCGCCACCATCAGTGCTCTGAACCAGATCGTCAGCTGCTTTCAGTGACTTCCATGGTGTTTCCTCTTTAATCTCTCCTGATCTGCAGAATAGCTTCCTCCTTCCCATCACCCTCCCCTCGGATCCACCTCCATGCAGACTGCCACCTCTCCCCCTCCAGGCTGGCACAGTCTTGCTTGCTGAGCTCTCCGAGAGAGAGCTCTGACTCAGCAAGTGCAAGCTGGAGAAGCGCTGTCCTCCTCTTTCTCCCGCACTGAGCTGCGTGGGGGGGTTCTCGTTGACTTTCCCCAGAAATGCTGCAGACTCAACCTCTGCAGTCAGGATCAGTAGTGAGAAAATTAGCACTTGTGGTGTTCCTCTCCCGAATGTTATGTGCAGATTAAGGCCCCCAGGGACAGGCAAAGCAGGGGCGTGATGGATATTTTGCAGAGAAGGGACTGGAGGAAGGCAGGCCGATTACATCAGTTTGTGTCGGAGCTGTCAATTCCTGGATCCCCATTTCCTGTGCTCGGATTACGTCAGGTCCTCTGAGGAGGGGGAAGAAGAGCTGAGATCCTCTTCAAACCCGAGATGTAGTAGTGCCTGGATGCCTCGGGCATGCCTGTTAGCCAAGACTGTCCTGGCCCAGTCATGGCCCGACCTCTGTTAGGATCAGCACTGTGCTGAGCAGGTTGCACCCACAGATCAGAGATGCAGCCTTGGGGTTAGCTGGGCTGCCCATTTCACTGGGTCCTTGGGGAAAACTTGAGTCATGGGGTGGGTGGCTGCTCCATGAGGTCTGATGAAAAATACCCTGATGGAGGAGGAGGCACCTGCTGCCCACAGCCACAATCTCCACCCCAGCAACCTTGATCCCAGCCAGTGCTGAGGGGAGAGGCAGTCTGGGGTGGGGAGTGAATCCGTCTCGCCCGCCTCCAGGCCATGGGCACTGGCAGCCCCTATGTCCCCCAGGTTTGGGCGCAGCCTCCTGCTCTTGGTGTTGCAACCCTGCGCCCATCATAACAGAGAGGCAGCTGCACCAAATGTCAGTGCCGCTGCTGGCCACAGTGTCTGGAGTGGGGATCCGGAGCCACCACTGTGGGGTGAATCACGGACACACGCACAGATCTCGGCCAAATGGGGACATCTCGCTATCCGCAAAGCTGCCCCACTGTCAGACCACTGCAGACGTAACGATAGCGACAGTGTCCCTCAGCACCCGGCACACTGACCTCTAACCCGATGGGTTTACAGAGGCACTCATCCAAGCCATCGTGGGTCATGCAGTCACAGAAATTGGGGGCAGGCTTTGGTCAGCAATGGTGCATGTGAAATACCAGGCTGCACCAAACGCACGTCGGCCCAGATCCTCGAATCTGGAAAGGTTTCATAACTGAATCAGCTCCTGTTGATTTCCCTGGGCGCTAGGCACTTAATACCCTTGCGGATGTTGACCTCCTTTAGCTGAGAAATCTTAATAATTTCCCAGCCTTACAGAAGCTGTTAAAGGCAGGATAAGAACTTGGGATGCTCCACGTATCTAAGGGCTGTTCCCAGCTACATGAGTGAAATCTGGTGTTTCCAGTGTGGAAATCCAGACCTAGAGCCAGGGTTGCCTCCTCTCCAGGTTTGACCCAGAGACTGTGGGTTTTAGTTTGTCTCTGGGCTACAAGTTTAATGTTCAAATCTCTGGGCGATTGATGCGCTAACTGGCCAGTCAGCAGGTGGGAGAGATCAGAGGCATTAACAGGGATGGAGACCAATGGGAGGGAGGGAGCAATGGTGTACGGACCTAGGGTGCAGGGGAGGACCAAATACCCAGGTGCCTCTGCAGCGGATGGAGGACGGCGTGGTCTCTGGCCCTGGCCGCCCACCCTTCTCCAAAGTGCCAGGGGCCGTGGTGCAACTGCAGTGCCGGCTCTGGCTAATGCGGTGGGAGAGCAGGGGAGGTGCTGGTGCCCTGAAATCAGGCAACCTGGGCTAGGACCCCTCCAATCTGTCTCGGGTTTGCAGGCTGTCATATTTCCCTCCCATGCCTCGTGGCCCCTGCTCTGTGCACGCACCCTCCACACACAGCAGGAGGGGTCCCAGCCACTGGGATCCTTCCTGCCCTGTGTGGGGATGGAGGGGCAGCAGATGTGGCTTGTCCGGCCCCCGGGCACCACATCTCCAGGTTAGCATTCAGTGCAAGGTGGCAGCCCTGCCTAGAGCATAAAGCTTGCATGATTGGGCACAGAGTCCATCCATGCTCCCACAGATTTATCCCCTTCTGGGGTTTTCATGATCCTTTCAGGCATCAGGAAAGACCTACACTGCAAGCTGACACAGCCCAGAGTGGGGGGGCATGAATTTACACATGTTAAAAGTTAAGAACACAAATGATATGGTAATTTTTTTTCCTATAAGGCACAGTATGAAAAAATATTAACCCTCTCTAACCACAAATGCTCATTTAACATCCCATCGTTACAGGGGTGCCTCAGCTGCTTCTGAAACAGATTTCTCTGGGAAGGAGAAAGTCATTTATTGTCAGAGGTGATTCCTTGGTTGAATCATTTAATCTTGGTGTTCTCTGGATATTCATAAGAACCAATTCTGTGATGTTTACATGCTAAACTTGTTTCCTGCCCAGTGCAGCGAGTGATGGTTTAGTCACATTTTAAGTATAATATTTTCCTCCTTTTTGTTTTAATATTGTTCTGGTAAAACCTGATTGCAAATTTTTTGTTTTATCCAGCACTCCGTGAGTCAAACTGGCCATTGAACTTGCTGTGCTGATCTTGTATTTCCAAACAGAATTAAAAAATCCTCATTAATTTAAAAAGAAAAAGGGAAATAGATTTGTAGTTTGCTGGGGTTGCTGTTGGCTGGAGACCGAGGAGGTCTAGGTTGGATACTAGGAAAAGCTTTTTCACTAGGAGGATGGTGAAGCTCTCTAATGGGTTACCAAGCTTGGGGCTGGAATCTCCACCCTTAAAGGTCTTTAAAGCCTAGTTCGATTAAGCCCTGGTTGTTTGTTTTTTTTGGGGGGGGGGGGTGGCCCTGCTTTTAGCAGAAGGTCCCTTCTAACCCTAATCTTCCATGGTTCTGTGATTGTCCAGTTGAGCTGTTAGAATCAGTGTGATTGCTTCTCAGTTAAATAATTATAGCTTTTCTGAATGCACAGAAATATTTTCTAAAGAAACGTTCAGTAGATGCATTGAAGTGGACAAGCACAGTGTGAGCTTATATTTTAATTAAAGCTGGTCGGAAACTTGTTTGGGGGGTTTTCCTCAGTGAACATTTGAAAACTGAAAAATTTCAATTTGGAAATGTTATTGCAATGTTTACTGATCATCTTCACTGCTCTAGGCTGAGCTGCATGGTCTGACTGCATTTCCCAGGATGCATCCCAGCCCCTGCTTTTACAGACAAGAGATGGTGCATCCTAGGAAAGGCAGTCTGGCTGGGGAGCCTGGCTAATCCAGGAGAATAGGGACATGAGGCAAACAAACTACACTATGAGTCACTACCAGTGTATCCAAATCAAAACACTTGGGATTTTGAGTACAATATTTATGTTTTCAGACTTTGATTTGTTTGAAATACTTTTTTCTGGTAAAAGCTGACACTTTGTACACAAAAATTTAATTTTGTCAAAAATACAGTTTTCCATCAAAAACGGTTTTGATAAAAAATTTTCAACCAGCTCTAGTTTTAACTTAAAAACAGCCAAGACCATTCTTAGAGGTGGGTGAAACGGTAAATCAAGGTGTTGCCGAGCCCTGATCTCAACTACATTTTTGAGGGTCTTTCTGGGCCACCCAGGCTACTGAGAATGCCACTCAGGTTTTCATCCTTTGCCAGAGCACCTCCTGTGGATGTTTACTTGTCACCAGGCTTACCAGAAATGTTGTGAGGCTCCATGTGAGCAGAGATAGGGTTTGAACCTGAGTTTCCAAGCGTGCAGAGCTACCCCAGATTCTGATAAGAGCTACCAGCACTTTCCTTTTCTTGGGATGAGGACCACTTCTGCATTTCAGTGCTTGGAACTATGGCCTGTGGCTATAATAAAACAAAAACAGCCCTTGGCTCAAGGCTTTCCAGAGAAGCATGGGTCCTGTGATCGAATCCGACTGGCCAGGAGGAGCGAGATCCTATAGCTGGGGTCTTTAGTCCTCCATTTCCATATGCTGGCAAGCTGCAATTATGTGTTTGCTGCTAATTGCTCTTTCTTGTGGCTTGTTTCATAATACATGTTGGCAGCAGTTCTTGCTTTCTGCAGGTGGCTTTAATAATTCCCTCCTGCCTCCCCAAATTGAACTCAATAAACCCTTTCTTCTCTCCCCCTAAATATTTAAAGAATAACATCGTTCCCCAACTGAGCAGAGTTATTACGATTCCTGGGAACAGTGTTGTAGAGCTGGGCAAGCCAGAAAGTTTTGAGGGGGGTGTCGGATCAGGCCAGGGGTGGGTGGGGAGAAAGCTGGCTCCACTCCCTCTAACCAAATTACCAGCGAAACTATTAGCAACGAAGCAGGAGGCATGATGAGCTCAGAGGTCACGAACCGTCAGTGAGGAATGCCAAAATAACGCTTGCCCCGGTTCTTCGTTGCTTCGCTGTTTATTCATCAGTTCAAACCAATGCCAAGCATTGTCTGATTGCTTCACTGAGTTTTGTGTCCCATCTCAGTACCTGCTATGTGTATGCTCGTAACTTTGGGCAAAATCTGATGGTGTAAATTCTTTTGCAGCAAGTTAGTGGCTCTGGATTGGGAATGTCTCAGGATAAGGGAGGGCGAGTCGAGAATAAAAGAAGCGGCACAGGGGGAGGGAGGTTTGGGGATGAATTAAGCTGAGCTGCACCAGCTGTTTCTCGTAACGATAAATAACTTAAAAGTAGCCTTTCCCCTCCCATTGTTTCTGTGACCTGTATGGGTCCTGGGGATTGCAATCAACCTCTCACGTCTCTCCAGATCATAGCGTGGTAGGGATTTGCAGAGTGACTAACATTGCTCTGGTGCATGGTGCACTTGCTCTGTGAATAATGAGCTCTTTGGTCTCTAGGGCCAGCAGGTGTTGCAGCAAAGGTTCAATGGTTGTAGCAATATGATGTTTCGGCTGCTGTGGAAAGGCATACTGCCTCTGTGGGGCAAATCTGCAATTTCAACCATTTTTCCCGCGCTCTTGCTTGTGTTTAGCAAACTCACCAACACCGATGTTGTGTTGGCATTGCTGGAGGCTGCCAAAATGAATTATATACAACAGAGGATGAACATTTCTCCTGTGACAGTGCCATGGGACGGCAGAATGGTCCAGCCAGCTTCTACTGCTTCACCGGGGAGTCAGATGTTCAGTTTATGGACCGGATGGAGGTTCCCTCGTGCCAGGACCGCCGTGTTCCTGCCAAACTGAAAGACTAAACAAAAGCAGGAGACGGAGGCATACCAAGATCAGTGGCCAGAAAATGAAGTCAGTAAAGTCCAAACTAGAAACAGGCTCTTCCCCCTCCTTTTTTTTTTTTTTAAAGTGAGTGTCATTATCCATTGGAACAGCTTATCGGATAATCCCTCACGTGGGTGTCTGCTTGAAAGACACATGCCTTCAAAGACAGGTTCTAGTTCCTGCGTTTGGCGCAGGGGTCTCTGTGTGAGGTTCCTGGCCTGCACTGTGCATGGAGTCAGACGAGAGGATTGCAAATTAAAATCTATGAGCCTGCGGGCGGGACTCTGGTGGAGTCATTGCGTCCCAGAGGCTTTCCAGTGTCAGCTAGATTTAGGCTGAAGTGTGAGGGCTGAGACCTTCCACTGAAGCTAATGAACAAGAATTTCAGGATTGGCCCCATCTAGCCCAGTTGTGTCATGGGTTTAACACAGAGACTAGACCGGATGTTGTGGGAGATGCAACAGGGACTCAGTTGGTGCCTTGGGACTTTTGCTGGTTGAGTTGATTAGGGTGGCAGCGCCAAGGGAGAGTACATCTGATATCAATAACCAAGAAAACTGCTGAAGAGCAAAGCTTAGGTCATCGGCAGGACACAGCTCAGAGGAACGTTATCATAGCTGATTCTGGGATTGATTAGTGTTGCCAGATGGGGATTGAATACGAGCACGGGGTCACTGATTTAATGCACACAGAATGAATTTGTTAAGCTTAAAACACAGCCTCTAGCTTTGGGGGGATGCTTGGTCCTCTGAGCTGGCCTGTCTTTCCTAGTTAGCACCTCCAGCAGTGACATGGGGGTGTGTAAGAAAGAAGGGGAACCAGCGGGAAGGCGGTGGGAACAGTTAGGTGCAATCCCTTTGTCAAGCAAGAGTTAGTCATGGTCCAGGAGTAAGCTTGGGTTGTCCTGGATCATTGACTCTGGGGGAATTCGGAGAGAAGTGGTCTTTTCCATTGAAAACTGAAGGGTGCACCAGAGGGTGAGGAAACAGTGATGCGGCATCACGCTAGGAAAATGTGGTTTTTGCAAGCGGCTGGAAATCAGGACTGTTGGGTTCTCTCATGGCTACTGGCTTGCTAGGTGACCTTGGGCACGTCCCCTAACCTCTTGGAATCATTTTTTTTCCAATCTGGAAGGAAAAAGAGATTAGTACAGGACTGGGCCTTTCTAGCATATTTGGGATTTCTTTATTTTAAATAGGGACCTGGTGTTGTACAGTGGAATTGACCCTGCAAAGCAGAAGAAACTGCATAACAGTGGCAATTTTTAAGAGCCTGGGAGAACATCTGATGGGCTGTTTTGTGCCTTAAAATGCTCCTTGAGAGATGTACAACAGAAATAGCGTGTCGTACCACTGCTGTTTTTTCTGTTTCCTCATTCAACCCTGAGTTTTGTTCAGTGACTACCTCCTCCAAGCCAGTCACTGATCTCTGTTTGTACTGAACGTGCCCAAATCTGACTCTAGCTTCCTCCAGTGCTGGTCCCTAGTGTTTGCACAGCACTGTGTATTCTGACAGCACTGTACAAGTAGTAACTATGCGATTGACAGGCTACAGTTCCTATACACAGTATTGCCAACTCCTTGCATTCAAAATTGCAAGCCATGCTCCAAAAATCTTGAGATTGCCTTTAAAAATCATGAGATTTTATTTAAAAAAGTAGCTGTTTAGAGTTTTTTAATTTTTCTTCTGGTGTTTGGATTTTTAAGGTTCATGTTTTTTACAAAAACAAGGAGTCGTGTGGCACTTAAAGACTAACAGATTTATTTTTTACATGACCTTTCCTGGGAGAAAATCCTACTTCGTCAGACACTTCGAAGGTGTTTTTAAGCTTTTGTTTGCAACCATAAGGTCTAGAAGCTGATCTTTGTTCTTAGATAAAAGCTGACAATTTTGGGGGTGTTTGCATGAGTCCAAGACCCGGGAGTGTCAAGAGAAACACCAAATATTGTGAAACTTGCAGTAAAATGTCAGGAGTTGCCAGTATCACAGCCATTGGAAGCTGTGTTGTGTCCACTCCCCATGATATTTATATTGAAAGTTGGGGAGGGAAACAAAGCTGTTGGAGCTTGCAGTTGACCCACTATGGAGCACCCTGAAATGGGCCCTGGTCGGTTGTTTGGTGGCCTTAGGACTGGCTTGATGATCACCTATTTGACATTGGCTTCAGAGCTATCAGCTGCTCCAGTCCTGCCCCAGATGCCACAGAGGTCCTGAAAAGTCATGGATCTGTGACCTCCATGACCAAATCCTGTCTTTATAAGGAGTTATTGTGGTGCTCCCTGAGTGAGTTGGATGGTGTAGGCAGCCAAGAAGTCCCTGAGTCTTATCTGTCCCATGAAATATTCTCCTGCTGCAAATTGCCGAGGCAGGACACGTGCACTCATAGGAAGCACAACCAAAGTCTTCACAGCTAGAGGCATATTTGATGACCATCCAAGCTCTTCAGCTGGCATCACTCCACTGGCTCGGGTGGAGCTAAGCTGGCTTGCCTCGGCTGAGGATTGGCCCGTATGCCACCAGTTAGGTGGTGGGGAGGGTGGGTGCTGGTCTGTGAGTGAATTATGGTAACCTAGAGTTGAGTAAGAGGAACAGAGGTGTATGGTAGGCTTAGGGTCAAGTCACACAAAACCAGAAGTACTCTGGGGAGGAGGAACAAGGCAGCACTGAGGTGGCAGCAACTGTGGAGGTCGGCTTACATAGGGATCACTTGCTTGTTTGTTTGATCCTCACTCACTGAGAGGTTGGCTCATGTGCAGATTTGGTGCAGGTGCATTCAGTAAAGTGGGGATCCATTGTCTCCCATCATCACTCCTAAGGGGAGAATGAATGAATTTCTGTTGTAATCATAGAACAGTGCCATGCTCCATGTGCATTGCTGTCTAAATAATGATCCTTTATAAAAAATATTATCCCTGCAATTTCTCATCATAGAATGATCCACAGATCTCACCCGGGTCTGCAGCCAGCTTGCAGCTTTGTGGGCAGTCAGGTACTGTCAATGAGACCGGTCACATCCTCCTAACGAGCCTGGGCACCTGCTTCTGCCATCATAGCTGTAGACCATGGATGCTGTCCTGACCCCCTACATGGCATTAGGATTGTTCTTTAAATCTACCCCCAAATTTTTCAAACCAATTCATTAGTGAAATTAAACTCAGATTGTTGCTAGTTTCTGGGGGATTTAATCAGACTTGTTTATTTTGCTTCCATCAATAAAATCCTGCTGCTTCAAGGTCCTGCACCTCTTCCCTTCCCATCCATGTCTAAGGTCACTAACAAAAAACGAGCATGGAAAGCTTTGTTCCTCTTCACTTATGGAGGCTGCTGAACCACCATCTGGGCACCTGCAGTTTTCTTTAGTGTGGATCAGAGCAGAGCCAAACAGAGCTGGAATGGTTTGGCCTGCCTCACTGTCGCTTTCTGGGAAGAGGAACTTGCCTTCATGCTTGATGAGATGATTTTTGTTTCCACCAAAAATGTGGATGAAGAAGTTAAGTGTCACAAATTTCATGGTCAGAAGGGACCCCCAGATTTTTTAGTCTGAACTCCCAGATCTCACAGGCTATGTCTCCCACCCAGTGCCTGTGTCCTAACCTCAACAGCCAAAATTAAAGCAAAGAGTTGCAGCCCACAGGAGGCCATTACATGCTAGAGAGAGAGAAGAGGCTAGACTGTGGTCCACTGATGCCCCAGGCCCCAGCAATGGCGAGGGAATCATGAAATAAGATGTTCTCAGAAATTCCTGGCAGGTGAGCCGTGCTGACAGCTGCAGGCATTTTCCTTGAAAACCTAAAAGTTATTCTGTCCAAAATTAACATGTTTCTGGCTTATTTTCTCAACACTCTCTCCTCCCCATATTCCCACCAAAATTTTTGTTTTAACCAAAAAGCAATTTCTTTGCCCCCCCCCCCATCGGAACAAACCACTTCAAGTGAAATGAATAGGCACTGGATGTGGGTTGACGTCTCTTTCCAGCTCTTTGACTGAACTGCAGCATGACCACAGGGTGTTCCCCCTTCTCCACCCCTTTATCTTCCTTGCAATTTATATCATGCTGTTTAGTGTAGGGACAATGTCTCATTACATTTTTGCAGGGTACTTAGCTCTGACATTCCCTTGCAGTCTGAACTGGTGAATCACTGTGTCATCCCAGTGCTGGAGCCTGTCTTATTGTTCTCTGCTTATTCGGTGAATCTCCTGCGCTGTTCATGTACAGCCTCCAGCACGTAATCACCTTCCAAGTGAGGGAGTGCTTCTAGCCAGCTGCTATTTGGATTATACAACAGATGGACGCTAGCAAATATCCTGGTCTCAGATTCAACCCTGGGAACTTCCTTCTTACAGGGTATGTGTACACTTAGAAGTTACTTGGAAATGAGACTTATTTCGAAACAACTTTTCCTGCCCATGCATGCATTTTTATTTCAAATTAAGCATTTCTTTAGTTTGAAATAACAAAGTGCTATTTTGAAATAATAAAACCTGTTTTATTTAGGAAATAGCGCTAACATCAAAATTATTATTTCAGAATAAGACCTTCTAAACAGCAGAATAGGCTTATTTTGACATAATGGCCCTATTCTTTCGCCCACCTTGCCCTATGTTGAATTAAATAGTCTAGTGAAGACTCTCTACTTCAAAATAATAACTCCTACCTTATTTCGAGTTAGAGAGTCTTCCCTGGATTCCTAAATTAAAATAATGAATTCAGAGTAGTGATAATTTGAAATAATTATTTTGAATTAAAATTGAAGTAGTTGTTTTGAAATAAGTATTTGGAATTAATTTTGTAAGTGTAGACATAGCCATAGTGTTTGGTTATGCCCACCGAACAGTGTAAGCTCCTAAAAAGCTTGTCAATTTAACAAAGAAATTGATATGCACTGGCCATGTTATTTCAAATGGAGTCTCCAACACACTTCAAATCAAATGTACTGTTTTAGGTAAAACAAATAAACAAGTTTATTAACTCAGAAGGATTTTAAGTGATTAGACGTCAAAGCATAACAAGCCAGGTACGGTCGAGCGAAGTGAAAGCAAAATGCATTCTAACTTAAGTGTAACACTTTCAACAGCCTAACAAACTTAGGTGTTTCTCCCCACAGACTGGCTGTTTCCCCTTCAGCCAGGCTCTCCCCTTTGGACAATACTTCACCGCTGGTGGTGGTTGTGGATGGAAATGGAAGAGAGAAAGCATGGCAAATGTCTCCCCTTTTTATAATCTTCCTTCTCCCCTCTTCAGCTTCGCCACCCCTTCAGGGTCAGGTGGCCAACAACGTTCTTGTATGGACATGTCCTGACTCAGTGATCTTCACCTCATTGTGGCTCCAAACTGCCCACGGAAAGGGAAGGCAACTTATTCGAGAGTCCACTTGATCCTCCATTGATGCCCAGGAGATTCCTTTGGTTCTGGAAGTCTGAGCTTGGCGTATCCCATACGTGCCTTGTTGGGCTGCTCCTCTGCTCTTGGAGAGTTTTGGTGGGTTATGTTTCAAGCCCTGAGGACACATCTTTGGCTGTGTCTATGCTAGAGGGCTCAGGTAAGTCGACTTAATAAAGTTGACTTAAAGTCAACTGTATTAAGTCAACTTTAAGTCCCCATTGGTTGAAGTCAACTTTATAAAGTTGGCTTAAGCCAGGGGACCCATTGAAAGTTGATTTAATAAAGTCAACTTTAAATGGGTCCCCTGGCTTATAAAGTTGACTTAAATGGCTCTGCTGCCTTAAGTCGACTTTGTGGCCATGGAGTTGCTTAAATTGACTTAAGCCTCCAGTGTAGACGTGCCCTTTGAGAATTATTACATAGTGAAGCCTCACAACTATACACATGAAATTGCAACCAAATGATCTGTACATCACAGCATTCCAAAGACATTGAACGTGGCATACTTTGTATTAGACAATACACCATTACATTATAAAGGTGAGCGTGGGGATGTGGGCATCATACCTCTCTTCCTTACCAAGCTGTAGGAGGATTAGCCACGGGCTAATTTGAAGGCAGTAAACCAGGGCCCTCCCTCAAGGATAAGGCATTTGCCACAACTTTTTCTTGCTCTGTAATGTTAATAATCTGCATCTCAGATTCCTGAAGTATGATGCTTCAGGAGAGAAGTTTGAAATTGGAGTCTTTGGTTTTATTTAGCCAGATCAAAGGGGAATAGTCCATTAAGATTCTGAACTTTCTGGTGCACGGGTAGGGTCCTAATTATTTAACTGTCCACACCAGTGATTCTGAGCCACTGTATCAGGACACATTACTGTGTCACCACCACACAGTGGTAAGTGTCGCAGAGAGTTGTAGAGATGGCTGGATTCGGGCTGGAGGGCTGGGCTGGTGTGTCACGACATGCCACCAAGCGTGTTGTGACCTGAAAGAGTTTGAGAACAACTGGCCCACGCTATGGCATAAAATTCCTTTTCTATGACTGAATAGTTCTGTTCAGCAGGGGTCTGTTTTTGCTTAAGGAAGCAATGAAGTGTTTTTTCCTATGTTCCCCTGTCTGTGTCAACACAACACCTGATCATGTGCCTGATATGTCTGCGCACAGTTCAGGCATCATGTCAAAGTCACGGCTAGCTTGGACAGGCCCTTCAGATGAGATTTTCTTTTTCCTTTATCAAATGCACTGCCGTGTCTCTATCCAGTCACCTCTGTTTGGCTTATTCTTTTCTGATAGCTCTGCAACTGGAGAGACAATATCACTGCTCACACACATAAACCTTCTCTAATGATTAGCCAGACCTATGAAAGATTGAACTTGTTTCTTAGTTTGGAGTGTAGGCCATGTCACAGTGGCTTCTGTTTTCAAAAGGGCAGGGGAGATTTTCTTCCACCATCCCCAGCATCCTGCGTGTTGTATTTTGGCTGCTTCAGTTTCACACGTAGGGGTTTTATGCTAAGCCTGCCGCCTTTAGCTTTGACAGAACTGGTCTCAGGTGCTCGTTGTGGTCAGTCCAAGTATTGTTGAATGCAGCACTCTCATCCACGTATGCCTTTGCAAAGCTGTTCTTGACTAATCTCTGAACACTCGCTCCTGCGTTGGTTAAACCAAAAGAAAACACCACGACTTAATAGAGCCTCATATCCCTAATGAACACAGTTTGCTTGTGAGCATGTGCAGCCGGAGGGATTTACCAGTACCCCCAAGTCAAATAAAAAAAGCTGAGATGTTTAGATCTACATGAAACCTCGTAATGTCCCTTTTATGGACTGGAACCAAAGGTGATGTTGCCAGATTCTTTGCTCACCCCGGAGGTCCATATCATACACTTCTGCCTTGCTTTTTTCTTGTATCTGGCCAGTGGCCAGAAAGGGAGAGGGTTGTGGTCCATTCATAGTTACTTTATGGCATCTTATTAGAAAACACTTTGTGTTCCCTCAGCCCTGACACCACTTCTACCCTTTCACCTGGTGTTAAATTACTGCACATGTCAATATTCTCGAGGGCTGAGTCACTCTGGTGTTCTGCCACCCGATCAATGAGGCGTGGTGCCTCAGTCTCCCCTTCTGCACAACAGAGCACGTTTACAATGGCCTGCCTGCTGTGATGAGCCATAAGCCTATTTACAGGTACCAGCTGGGGGAAGGCGAAGTCCTGAGGCTTTTTAGATACAGCATGTGTCCTCAGATACCACCTCTGTCACCTCATAAGGTCCCTCCATTGCATTTTGCATCTTACATTTCCTTAAAGGGTTTAACACCAATACTAGTCCTCCATTACAAAAGAGAGTTTACAAGTATTTTTGTCATGTCACGCCTTTTGTTTATCCTGGCTGTCTTCGAGGTTTGCCTGGAACATATCCATCATATCTTTAAACTCTTTTCTACAGATTCAGTCACTGACTCTCCTGCCCAGGAGACTCTCTGATGAGTTGTAGCCCCCACGTCCCCATTATCCTCTCATAAAGATCAAATAGGGAAAACCCTGTTGAGGCTTGGGGCACCTCCCTGGATGCAAACAGCAGGGATGGTAATCATTCACCCCAGTTTTGTTTTCTTTTATTTGCATACATCCCTAGTATGGATTTTAGGGTCCCACGAAAGCTATCTACCAATCCCCTGGCTTCTGGTTGATACAGAACAGTCAATTGCTTTACCCACATAATTTCCACAGTTGAGACATGACGTTTGACCCACAGACAAAACCTCCTTGGGAAAACCTATTCTGCTAAAAATAGTGAGGAGGGCTCTTGCCTCAGTATTAGACAGAGCCATTGCCATGGTGTATGTGGTGGCGAAATCCGCTGCCACTAAAATGTACCTATTCTCACTGCCTATGGGATGAAGCAGAAGGCCTACAATATTTGTTACCCTCGCAAATGCCTCTTGTATTAGGGACAAGCGATATAGGGGGGCTTTCTGGGATCCTATAGGTCTTTTCCCTTTTTGGCAACGTTCACAAGACCTGCAATAGTTCCTTATATCATTCTGTATCACCAGCCAGTAGAAGTTTTTCTTGAACTGGTCATAGGAATTTTGTGCCTCCAAGTGTCCCGTAGAATGGCAGTGATATGGCAAAGCCATCAGCTTCCCCATGGTGCTATGGGCACAAACGACCACTTATTGTGTTGCCAGGGCCTTTGTTCTTTTCCACTGGGGCTTCCCTATACACCCTCCCATCCTCTTCAAAGAATCTCTTCATTTTTCTTCCCAGGATTCCCTCTCTGATAAAAAATGTTCTCTAGAGAGGATTCATCCTTTTGTTTGTTAAGGTTGCAGAGTTCAGCACTCCAAACTGAGGAAATGTCAGAATGTAAGATTGCCAGTGAAACCTTAATTTATTCCCATTACGGTACAGTCTTTTTAGGTCATAGAAACATAAAATATTAGGGTTGGAAGGGATCCCAAGAACCCATCTAGTGCAACCCCCTGCTCAAATCAGGACCAACCCCAACTAAATCATCCCAGTCAGGTCTTTGTCAAGCTGCACCTTAAAAACCTCTAAGGATGGAGAGTCCGCCACCTCTCTAGGTAACCCATTCCAGTGCTTTACCCCCCTCCTAGTGAAAAAGATTTTCCTAATGTTCAACCTAACAACAACGTGGGACCATTGCTCCTTGTTCTGTCTTGACTGATGGCCACTGATGGACCTATCCCTCATGAACTTCTCATTCTTTTTTTTTAACCCAGTTATGCTTTTGGCCTTCACAGCATCCTCTGGCAGTGAGTTCTAGAGATTAACAGTGCATGGTATGAAGATGTACTTTCTTTGGTTAGTTTTAAACCTGTTGCCTCTTCATGGGGTGACTGCTGGTTTGTGTGATGTTATGTGAAGGGGTAAATAGCACTTCCCTATTCCCTTTCTCCACACCATTCATGGTTTTTCCTCTTGAGGGTTTTTTTTTTTTTTTTTGTACCCCCCCCCCACCTTCTCCTCCGTCTCTTTTATGTTCTTAGTCCTACAGAATGTGTTTAATTGCTTATAGCTGAGCCCGTAGATGTCTTCATGCTGCAGAAACATCAATACCAGGGTACTACAGATAAAGGCCCTCTGATGGTCTCTTTTATCCTGCTGCTTAGCCACAATGGCCTGTTTGGTTCTCTTACTGGTTTTGTTGATTTTGGGATATACATTTAGTCTGAGCCTGGTGGTTTTTAAAATTTGCATGCAGCTCGCAGGCATTTCACTCTTGTGCCTGTTCCTTTTTAGTCCCATTTATCTAGCATCCTTGTTTTCATGTTGCTGCCCTTTCTGAAGTTAAATGATACTGTGGTGGGTTTCTTTGGTATTTTCCCTCCTACCAGGATGTTAAATTTAATTACATTGTGGTCACTAGTACAGAGTGGTTCAGAAATATTCCCCTCTTGGACCAGATCCTGTGCTCCACTTAAGGCTAAATCAAGAATAGCTGCTCCCCTTGTGGGTTCCAGGACTAGCTGCTCCAAGCAACGGTCGTTAATGGTGTCTAGAAATGGTATCTCTGCATCCCGTCCTGAGGTGACATGTACCCAGTCTAGATGCAGTTGAAATCCCCCATTATTTTGGGTTTTCTGTTTTTGTAGCCTCTCAATAGCCATCAGTATTCTGGACAGGTACTCAGTAGTGTTTTCCTGCTGCTCAACTCTTATTATTCAACAATGAATCCATAGAGGTTCTGTGGTACAGCTTTTTCAGAGGGGTAGCCGTGTTAGTCCGTGTATAGCAAAAGCAGCAAAAGTCCTATGGCACCTTATAGACTAATAGAGTTCTTTAAGCATAAGCTTTCGTGGGCTTCAACCCACTTTGTCAGATGCATGTGATGAAGTGGGTTGAAGCCCATGAAAGCTTATGCTCAAGGAAATCTGTTAGTCTGTGAGGTGCCACAGGATTCTTGCCGGTTTTGTCATACAGTTTAATTCCTTTAAGACTTTTACTCTTGTGCTTTCTTGTACATATAATGCCACTCTCCCGCCAGCACAACTTACATGGTCATTCCTCCATGTTTTTTCCTACATGTTTTGTGCCTGGATATTCCCTTATCCCTTAATTGTCTTAATTCCACCAAGGTTCTGTGACGGCCGTTATATCAGTATTCTCATTTAGTGCCAGGCACTCAAGTTCACCCATTTAGACGTCATATGTATACGAGCACTCATAAATCGGTTGTCTGCCTTCATGTGGTGTAACCAAACGGGACTTTTTTTCATTTGACTGTTTCTCTTCTGCTTCCACCTGTACTTTTGTAACTGCTATCCTCTTTACTTGAATATAGAGTATCTCCTTTAATAACTTCTACCCTAAGAGATGTCTCTGTCAGTCTGGGTGCTCCTCTCCCTGTCAGCTTTCCTCCAGCCTTTAGTTTAAAAAAACTTTTTAATTTTGCATCTTCCATTTTGGTTTAGCTGGAACCCATCCTTCCTGTCTAAGCTCCTCTTTTCTCATAGGTTCCCCAGTTCCTAATAAACCTGTCTTTCCTCCCAGCACCACTGTTTCATCCATGCATTTAGCTCCGTAGTTCTGTTTGTTGGAAGCCTTTCAGAGACAGCTACCATGGAGGACTTTAAACTCCAGGACCTCACTCCTACCTCTCCCTGTGCCATTGGTGCCCACATGGACCACAAATACTGGCTTCTTCCCGGCACTGCATACAAACTGCAATGTCTCTAGAGGGCTGTGATCTTGGCACCCAGCAGGCAATTTACCATGGGTATGTCTACGCTGTGTTTAAGTCGACTTAAACAAAGCCCTGTCTACGTTGCAGGGCAATAAAGTCGACTTTAGCATGAGGGTAAAGTCGACTTTATTACTTCCGCTTATAAAGTCGACTTTACAGTTAAGTCGACTTAAGGCAATGTGAGGAGGGGAAGTTGCCTTAATTCAACTTAATTGGCCTCCCAACCACAGAAAACATGGGGATGGAGGCTGGCTAGAAGGCACAACACAGCTGGGAGCGTTTCCAGCTGTGTGGACCATAGCCAAACTCCCCATGTTCGCTGACTGATCTCCCCCGTTCTGAGCCGGACCGGGCATCACAGCCCGACCCAGCATTTACCCCGTTCTCAGCCCCCTCTGCATGTCTCCCCTGTTCTTTGTCTGCCCTGCATGTCTCCCCCATTCTCAGCTGGACCCTGCCTATCTCACTCCTTCTCTGCCCAAACCCATGTGTTTCCCCCTTATCTGCCCAAACCTGTGTGTCTCTCTCCCACCCTTCTCAGCCCAGTCCTCGGTGTCTCCCCTTCTCTACCCAAACATCTGTGTCTCCCCTTGCTCTTCTCGGCCCAATCCTCAGTGTCTCCCCCTTCTCTGCCCAAACTTGTGGGTTTCCCCCCTTGCCCTTTTCAGCCTGACCCTGCCTGTCTCTCCTCCTCTCCGACCAACCCTGTGCGTCTCCCCTTCTCAAAGGACCCCCCTGATACTGTTGTAAAACAAACAAGGAGTCCAGAGGCACTGTTTAAGACTAACAAATGTATTTATTGGATGAGCTTTCATGGGAGAAAAATCCCACTTCATCAGACAGTTTGAAGATGGGGGGATTTATAGAATGGTAGGAAATAAAAGCAGGGGAATGTAAGACATAGGATCAGTTCACACTCTAACAGCGAATCAAAGCAGTTGTTAAGATTCAAACATCGGGAAAGAAAGAAAAAAGAAAGAAAGTTGCTATTTCTTTTAGATTGGATTGCGTGAAAGCAGGATTAAATCTTGACTATCAATTTTTTTCCCCCATTATAACAGGTGATTTGACTTCACCTTCCTCTATGTGCTGTTTCCCGGTGTTTGAGTTTAAGCAGCTGCTGCACCCTGCTCCTGCGCTGGCAGTTGCCCTGCAGCACCTGGTCCAGAGCCCGAGGAATCTGGGCAATGCAGGGAGGGTGTGGGGTGCTGCGCTGGCACATCGCTGGGCTACATCAGGCTCCCTGGGCTCCCTTTTGCCTCACCCATAAGGTGTGGTCACTCATTTCCTGTAGTAAAGGAGTGGCCAGAAGAGTGGGGCACCTCTGCTGTGGTGCACTGGGGGCCAGATACCCACAATGCACCACTCCTAGGGCAACCGAGCAGCTGCCAGTGTGGACATGGGCAGTCTCCTGGCAATTTGAGTGTGGACATGCGAAACCGGCTTAATAAAGTCTACTTAAAGCAGACTTTATTAAGCCAGCTTAACCAAGCCCTGTAGTGTAGACATAGCCAATGGGTTTCTACCTGTCATCACAAACCCAGATATCTATATTTCTACTAATCGAATCCCCCACTACTGTTACCTGTTTCTTCCTAATAATGGGGGCCCCTTCTCCTGAAGGGGTATCTGAGTGCAAGATACTGTGACGACATATGGAAAGAGGGGATGGCCATCAGACCGAGGGCAGCACAGTTTTATTCTGTCCCTCAGTGTCTCCTCTGCGTACCACTCTGCCTCCCTTAGTTCCTCCGTTTTGGCTTGGTCTCTAGAGCCTGGGCTTGGTGGTATCTGCCCGTGAAGCTCCCACATGGAACTACCCAGTGGGTTGCTCCTGTTTGGTACCCTGGTGGTTTTCAACCTTTTGTGGGTCCTGACACACTTGGTGGCATATCGCGAGCCTACAGGGCACACCAGCCCTCTCTCCCCAGGGCAGATCCAGTCTTTCTGTGTGGTGAAACAATAATGTGTCCCGACATGGCGGTTGAGAACCACTGGGCTAGCCAGCCTTTTGAACGGTATATGAAGATGTGTACTGGAGTCTCCATAGCTTGCGGTCTTTACGCAAAGTTTGGCTATTTCTCTGCAAGAGGGGGTGTGGCTCAAAGAAAAGCTGTGGGTTCACTGCAGAAATTGGGTGAGGTTCTATAGCCTGTGTCATAACAGACGTCAGACCAGAGACGATCCCTATGGCCCTGTCCGGGTTTAGACTCTGTGAATCTATTCCTAGAGCTGCTGTTTAAATACCATCTGCTATGCTAACTGTGGACAGTCGCAGGTGGCAGACGCTTAAGATGGACGCCCGTCTGGCACTGCCCCAGAGCTGCAAGGTGCACTGTAGGATCTAGGAATTTTTACTACTCAGAAGAAAGGGAAAGTACGGCTAGAGATAACAACCCATTATACTTTACTCCAGCCTAGGGTTTCTGCAAACCAGCTGCTTCCATGACGCCTAATGTTTCCAGGTGACTCCTTGTCGTAGGCACAAGAAATGTGGCAACATCCATCATCCTAACAAAGACTGATAAGGAGTAAAATCGTGTGAGTTGGAGTGATGTGCTTGAGGATTGTGTGATCGCCTTTAACAGGTGGGGAGGTTTGGTGGGCAGAATTCAGCACTTTTTGAGAGTCAGCTGCAGGAACTTGGGTTGCCCCCTGTTTGCTGCCCAAGAGCATAGAGGAAGTTAGACCAGCTGCTTTTCAAATGAGCATGAAAACTCCCTCTGACTTCTGGGGTCGAACTAGCTGCTGTGAATGAAAATGTTCCCAGGCAGGTGACTAAAGAAATCAGCCTTGACTCGTGAGGTTGAGGACCTGCCATATTTTCCTTTATTTTCCATTAGATTGAGAAGTGGCTATTGATTTGTTCCGATGGCTTGCTGACCCTGCTGAACAGGGGACGGATGAAAGGGTGAATTTTCTCAGTCATTTAACAACAAGAATTTCATTCTGGAAAACTGCTCTGCTTACAGGTTTTCTTTCTTTCCTTCTGCGACTTCAGGTTCTGATCTTTTCCCATTGTCGGGGCCCTCCCATTTCCCCAGGCGTGTGTTTATTGCTGGGGTCAAACAGGCAATACCAGCTTCCATTACAGTGTAAGAGACCAAGTTGAATAGAATAGCCATGTAGCTTAGTGCTGAAGCCAAGTGGAAGGGAGAGGAGGGTAGAATATAGGAAATGTAGCCTGGGAAAAATGAGAAGCTAGCGTATGTTGTGATGTACTTGCATTGGGTATATGAGTGAGTGATATTATCCTGTGGCTTAGTGATTGTCAAAGGATGTATTACTTCTTGTCTGAGGCAGCAAAGTGTTTGGGGCTGAGACCTGGATTCAGCTTCCAGTTCTGTCAATGGACTTGCTGTGCGACATTAGACAAATCACATTGTGCCTCAGTTTCCCCACCTCTAAACAGGGAGGGTCATTAGCCATTGGGGCAACTTGCCAAAGGTTAGGGAGGACTCTCTATCCCTGGCATTTCCTCAGTCAAGATAGGATGTTCTTCTGAATGATCTGTTCTGGGTATTATTTTGGGGATGTTCTCTGGCCTATGGGATGCAGCAGTTCAGACCAGATGATCACAGGGGCCCTTGCAGCTTTGGAATCAACAAATCGATGGAGAAAGTGAGGCCATCCTGGTTACAGGGCTGGCAGCACTTCTAGCCCCTCTGAGGGCAGCCCCTCGGGACTTGAGCCACTTGCCCTTCACCTATTGTAGAATCACAGAAACGGGAAGGGACCATGAGAGGTCATCAAGTCCAGTGCCCTGCACTCATGGCAGGACCAAGTACCATCTTAAACCATCCCTGACAGGTGTTTGTCTAACGTGCTCTCAAAAACTTCCAGTGATGGAGATTCCACAACCTGCCTAGGCAACTTATTCCTATTCCCAGGGTTAATCTTTTTCCTATTTTGGGGTGGCGCTCCAGGTCTTCTCGCAGACCATTGTCTGGTGATGCCATATGCAGATTGCTCTGCAGGTCTGACTGGGTGTGGGCTCCCTCTTTGTCTTCCTCTAGGAGCCAGTGATCTTAAAATGACATGATTTTTATTTAACAATAAGAGTGAAGCACTAGAGATCAAATAATTTAAAATTAACAAAGTCTGTACACATCAGTCTTACTTAAAAGCCTACCATCCTGGAAGGCTAACCCATGCTAAATTTTCCAGGCACACCCAATGGGTTCCTGCGTCTGATTCTGGTTTACCCTGAGCTCCCCAGGACACCGTCTATCCTGTTAAATTTTCCAGCCTTCTTTGTCCTCCAAGAGGCTTATTCAAGTTTTGGTGAGTTTTAGTTCATGCTGGTGAATCCATTCCAGGGGATTGCACTCCTGTCACTTGATTAATTGTCCTCTCATCATCCCTTTAACAGTCTTTGGTGTTAGCTGGTAGTATCTCTCCCGATTTATCCTCTTTCTTCCCTCTACTCTGGACTGGCCCTCCAGTGAGAAATGCCTAAACCAAACCACAGAAAGAACCATCTCTACAGCTGGGCCAACCTGAAGCTGTGATGGGGCGGTTCTGTACTCGCTAGAACGGCTAACAACTCCCCTACCTTACAGGGGTGTTGTGAGCTGAAATATGGTGAATAGTGCAAGGTTCGCAGATACCCCAGTGATAAGGGCCACATAAACCCTGAAGGGTCAGCTATTGTTATACTGGAGTGGAAAAGCCCTCCCATATATGGCTGCTATATTAGTCTGCTATAAAAAGTTGTTTTCAGTTTAGCTTAAGCACCTTCAGCATGAGCTAAACTGGGGAGGGGGGGAGGCTCTCTTCTCTTACTTTCTTACACCTTGGGGTACACGGAAAAGACTTTCTGAGACAGACAAGGCAGTGGATGGCTAGACAGACACATACTGTAACCTAAGGACTCTCTGAAGTAGAGAGAGCCTGTGATTTTTATTCCCTAGCACTGTAAGACCAGTGTTGTAAGAGAGAGGCTCTGGTTCTGGGATGCTCAGACAGAGATGTTGAGTAATAGCAGGGCAGAGAAGAAGCTGAAATCACTATAGCTGGCAGGCTAACTTGGTTCCTTGTGTGGTTTGAGGCAAGAAACCGAACTGACCCTCAGGTCTTTTCCTCTAATTCCCAGCTCTCGGGTCAGGCAAGAATGCAGTGCCGGCCGCATGGCTGTCGTGACGGATGCCGAGTGCATGGTGGGTTTCTGATGACTTTCACCAGAGCTCATGTGAGGCACGTGTGACGAGTGCCTGGTTCCTTTCTCTGGGTCCCAGCGGTGTCGCAGTGCATAACCCTTGCCTGCTGCAGCTTTGGGCTAGTCATTTGGGCCCGATTCTCATCTATGCAGAAACCCTGGGGCACTGCTCTGGTGGTGTGTAGGAGCCTTCAGCAAACTACGAGTTTACACTCCTGGGAAGGCCCCATTTACATTGCCGGCACAGGGTGAAAGGGGGCATTGGTGCAGATGAGAGTCACACCCTCAGTCTTCAGAGCTGCTTTTGAAACAGACTCCACTTGTGAGGAGTGTGGTCTCCGCTGTGCATAAACTCACATCACACCTGTTAATTTCCAGCTGGAGGGCTGTTCTCCCACAACTGGAAAATCCTGCTGCCCCGCTCCAGCAATGGATGGTCAGGGTGAAAAAAATGCACTGTCACAAGAACGATTGCTTATAAATTCACCCTCCAGGAGCTCTGTGGAGGGCTCTCCGTTGTGAGCTCCTTCTGCTGGGCCCAGAAACAGGAATGGCAAGGGCAGCCGCAGAACAAATTGCACCCATGCTGTCCTGCCAGTCAATGTGGATCTGAAGGTCCAGGGGCTTTTCGAGTGCCGGGAGGGGAGTTCAGTCCTCCAGGCACATTCAGCTCTTGGAGGCTTTGCTGAGGTTGTTGAGAAGGATCAGTGCTCTGGGCGACTTTTTTTCTGCAGGGTGGGTCTCGCATGCCTGTGCACTCTATGCACCCGGGAAGTTAGCCATATCAGGTGGTGCTTTCCTGCAAAGGGAGGTTTTATTTCAGTTCCTTTTAGCCTCCCAATGCAATTCGTGCTTCACAGGACAGGTGGATGAAAAACTCCTGCGTCTTAGAAGAACTCATCAGGTGAGGAGGGGTGGATAATTTGCTACTTTGAGCCTTTGTCAGTGTTGCTTTGTGGACCAACTACTGGTCTGAGTTTCAGGAGAACTGCATTTCCCTGCCTGGCTCACCAGTGCCTTTAGGTAAGTCGCGTCCCCTCCGTCTGCCTCAATGTCCCCATCTGTAAAAGGGAGTTTTAGTTATACTGGTCTCGCTTACAAAGGGCTTTGAGATCCATTGATGAAAACACTCTGTCAGAGCTAGGGATTATTACTATTTTAAAATTAGATGCCCAATTGGACGTCTTTCTGAAAGTCATACTCTTGCGTAGCCACAAGTTACTGGTCTTGATTTAGGAAGTACTGCGCAATCTTTGGTGGCTTAAGTTATGCCTGATATTATGCCTTTGGTGACCTATGTGTTATCTCTTCTGATCTTCCCACCATGAAAATGAGCAACTAGCTTCCTCTGGATCGCAAGTTTCTTTTTTCTCCCCTTAGATTACGTGTGCCTCAGTCTTGACCTAGAAGTTCTTTCCCCGTGTCAATTCATTCAGTCTATTCTGTTCATCCTTGGCTTTTACACTGTGTTCATTACTGTGGTATCTGAATGTCTTTTAGTCATGCATTAAGCAACTAACATCTGTCACTTATTGAATGTTCTTTCATCATCTCTTTGAAGGAGAAATGTGTGTGGTTTGGTTTTGTTTTGTTTTGTTTTAAATATAGATGTTACCATTGCTCTGCGTTGTGCTAGAGGAACTGCTTTGTTGACTGTGGTCTTCATTGTGCCTGTTAGTCAGACTTCTAGATATCCTGGTTCCAGGCTGTTGAGCATCTTGAAGACAAGGACAGGAGCCTTGAATTTGAGTTGCTAGTTCCCCGGTTAAGAGGGATAGCTGTGTTGGTCTGTATACAGCAAAAACAACAAAAGTCCTGTGGCTCCTAAAAGACTCACTAATTTGTTCGAGAATAAGCTTTCGGGGGCTATAATCCATTTTGTACACAAACACTTATTCCTGAAGAAATTAGTGAGTCTTTAAGGTGCCACAGGACTCTCATTGTTTTTACTTTCCCCATGTAGAGAGCTGAGGACAGACTTAAGAGTTACTGGTAGTCTGTGTTGCTGAGGAAACATGCAGCGTGATGTGCAAGCAGGAGTTTCCTGTAAGCACTGAAGTTTTCATGCCTAGGTATATCACATTGCCATAGACCAGCCACCTGGTGATGGAAGCATGAGTAACTTAAGCTAGGTCAGCATCTGCCAGGATGGGCAGCACCTCCTGGCCAACCAGAAATGATAGAAAACATTGTTCATGGATATTGCAGTGTGAGAGTTCAGCGTCGGCAAGGAAGCCAGGAGTGCTCCTAATCCACAGATTGAGTTGACTAATTGTGGGGATGGATCTTTAGCCAAAGGTGGTTGCACCATGCCAGGAGCAGACACCTCAAAATGTTTTCCCCTGCCTGTGCTGTGTTCAGTGAGGGTGAAGATTTTCTTCCTGACCTTGGTGGAAAACAGCACGCACCCTGAAGCATGAAATCTGATCACCTTGGTTTTCCCTTGCATGTTTGTAAAAGTTGTTGGTGAGAAGAATGACCTGGCCCTTTTTAAAGCAAACTAACTGTACTGTTTTATTTGCTCCCCTGCAACAGTGAGTTCCACAGGGTGAGCAGGTGTCATGCATGCATTCATGCGTGTGTATTTCCTTTTATTCGTCCTAAGGCGAAAGAGTAAAATTTCAAAATGTCAATGGGACTGAGGTTGCTAAGTTGTTTTCGAAAATCTGGCTCATGGGCCGCTTTGGAAATTTTACCCAAAATGTTCAGATTTGTATATTTAAAGTTAGGCACCTAAATTCTCATTTAGACACCTGATTTTCAGAGGCTTAACTCCTCATTGGTGTGATAAAATTAGCATCATCTCAAAAATCAAGTGCCTGCCATAATCATTTAGGTGTGTGACTTCGAACCATCCAGGTTAGAAATTTTTGTTAGGCATCAAGTCACCAGTCTTTACTTGTATTGCATGGGAGCAAAAAAACATAACAGCCTTCAAAACAGAGCTTGATAATTTTGTGGAGGGGATGGTGTGATGGGATGGCCTGGTTTGGAAATTGACTGATCTTTGCTCTTTGACTGCTGGTGGTGGATATGCAAGTGGCCTAAGAAGGGAGGGTAGATGGGATGGGGTCTGAGTTATTACAGGGAATTCTTTCTTGGGTGACTGGCTGGGGAGACTTGCCCAAAAGCTCAGGGTTTAACTGATCGCCATATTTGGGGTCAGGAAGGAATTTTCCCCCAGGGCTGGTTGGCTAGGGCTCTGCGGCTTTTTTACGTTCCTCTATAGCATGGGGCATGGCTCAACCGCATAGTGAATTCACTGCGTCGTAAAGTCCTTAAGTCATGATTTGAGGACTTAAATAACTCAGTCATAGGTTAGAGGTTTCTAGCTGGAGTGGCTGGGTGAGGTTTTGAGACCTGCGTTGTGCGGGCGGTCGGACTAGATCAGGAGTCTCAAACATGCAGCCTGCAATGACACTATTGTTACCGATATTTGCAATATTGTTTTATGAAAAGGTTTCAGTGGTGTGGCCCTCGGGCTAACGTACTAGTCCTCATGTGGCTCTGTGCTTGTCTTCATGTGGCACTTGTGCTGATTTGAGTTTGAGACCCTGGACTAGATGACCATACTGGTCCCTTCTGACCTTAGAGTTTCTGAGTGTACACACACGCACGTGCACACACATGGTACCATGGAGGTCAGTACCTTAGAAATACTGTGGACGACCAAGACGGTACCTGGGACAAGATAGGGTTAAACTTTCCCGCATCTGAAATCTCCATCCAGAGTTCTAGGTCACTTACATATTCTGACTAAATCTCTCCCTCACTGGCCCTCCACCAGGCCCCCAAGAAGCTGGAAGGTAATTTGCTATTCATATAGGCGACTGGAAATTACTTGTGCCGGCAGCCTAGTGCTGTTTGCGTTTCTCAAGGCAGTTATTAGGAGGTGTTTTTAATCCACTGCTTGCAAATAAAAAGCACAACAATTCTAATAACCCAGATTAGTTAGTGCTGCGTGTGAGAGTTGGGGGGAGGCCAACAATCCAGCATGCAGGCGTCTCTAGCATTTAGGCCTAAATTTTTGCAGGCCTGCAAAAATTCTTATGACTTTATTATGGTGGATTTTGATCACTTGAAACAAAGAACCAAGGGGCTAAAACTAGTGCTCTTCAGACAGCTGGCCTGAGTTCTGCTTTGAATCCTTTAAGCCAGGCTGGTAGCATAAAGCGAGCCTTCAGCTGGAGGAACAAGCTGTCCTCTGCAGCAAGGCTCCCTGGCTGTGTCCTAGCTCCCCATCAGCTCTGCTCACAGCCCCACCATAGGAGCAAAGGGTTGGTGGAAAATTTTCCATAAGCGCTATTTAGATAGAAATTGGGTTTTCAGCTAAATGAAATTCATCATGAAAATTGGCAACTTTCCTCATGTGCTTGTTGTCAAAAACTCAGACCCAAATATCAAAATATTTTGACTGAAAGCCCCAATTGGCATCATAAGAGATGTCGTTAGACCTGACAGCCTGACTACAGAGGAGAAATGGGAGTATGAGATACCTGAACTACAAATCCCACGAGGCACCAGGGCAGTATATCCAACATGGGATATGCCAGCTTTTGGCTAAAATATTTTGTGTTTTTGTTTTCTGTCAAAGACTTGAATTTTCTGGGTTTCAGAGAAACTACTGCTTTTTGCTCCCCCCAAGAAAATCCCTGTTTTCTAACCTAGCAGGTAGATTCAAGACATGGGGAGAGGCAGTGCCCTTAGACTATTCTGGTTTTTTTGTACAGCTCTGGAGTTGCCCAGCCGTATAGTGGGGGTTGGACAGGTCCCTGAATAGCCCCACAATGCAGGGCGTAGAGAGTTGGTTGGGAAATAATCTTATGTTCCCTCAAAAAATCATGATGAAAATAAAAACTTGATTTTTTTTTGGTTGAAATTTCTCTGAAAAAAAAAATGCTGTTTACCCAGGATTTCATCAGAATAATGGAAAATTCTACTTTGGGGGGGCTAAAAACTGGATTTTTTAAATTTTGTTTTCAGCTGAATTGCTTATGTTGCAAAACGAAATTAAAAAAAAAAAAAAGACAGAAAGAAAAACCCAAACCAGAAATCTTTTAGGTTTTGTTCTGACATTGAAAACCAAAAAAATGTTTCTGACAACAAATCAGGGCTGTAAGCAGCAGCTGTAACCATTTTCTGGCAAGGCCTGTGACTAAGTCGGGTAGACCTTGGCCACGTTCTCCTTTCAGTCCCGTGCCCAGAAGCTTGTTGCCTGGTAAAAAGTTAGGTGGGAGTGTGGCTATTGTAGCTGCTCTGCTTTACTTAATAAGCGGAAGGAAGCAGCTAGTTGGGTGGCCCTTCTATCAAAATAGGTGGGCCCGGGCCCGCCCATGCCTGCACCTCTGCAATAAAGCTGAATGAAAAACATCAATGGGAGGTGCAAAGGTTGTTTAAAGTCCTCTTTATTCCCTACCTGCATGCTCTTTGCTTCCCTCAAGTGCAACAAGAGAGTAATTAGCAACTAGATCTATTCCTTGTATGCATTTGGGGCCTATGTTTATGGTGGCACAGTGGTTTAGTGGAGATGAAGCTCAATCAAACCCAAGGAGCTCTAGCCACTTCTCTGCAGTTGGAGTCAAAGTGTCATTGCCCTTTTGCTTAGTAGCACAGGTCCTCCTTCATCTCAGTTTTGAATGACTATTTAAGCCCGCTCAGTGCTGTGTTGGAGCCATAATGATTGAAAGTTGATGGGGTAAGGGTAGGTGGGCATTTCACTATCCATGTAGATTTGGTGTTCTCAGTCCAGTTCCCAGGAAACAGGTAGCAATGAGCCACAAGCCACCACTGAATTTGTCACTAATTGTTGGCGGCGTCCACAGACAGGCAACGGTTGGAATGACCTGAACTTCCCTTTCACATGGTGGAGGGCTTGAGACTGTGCCACCACATTTGCAGGGAACTTATTTTAACATCAGACTTCCTGGTGTCTGGACTGTCCTTTCTCAGGCAGAAGAGCTTCATGCTTTTGAATCCAGAGGTTGCCCGGTCTGGGCAGCACAGATAAGTGAAGCAGGGCAGGTGGGTGATGAGATGGGAACATCCCATTCTCTCAGGCCAAAGACCTACCACAATGGATAATGACAAACCGTGATACCGTCAATGTGCTTGTCGCTCAGGGGTCGCAAAGCATTTTATGGAAGCAGGCAAATATTACTGTACCCTCTTCACAATTGCAAGGAAACAGATGGGGTGGGGGAGTTGGTTGACAAGTAGTTATCAGTCACGGAGTAGAGGCAGGCATATTAGTTACCAGTGTAGAGCTCTAACCACTAGGTAGAGCTGCCTCCCTTGGCCTCTACCTTTCCTTCTGGGGGGAGGGACCATTTAAAATAAAAGATTTTTGGGTCCTGAAGTCTTGCCTCTCCTTTCTCCCCACAGCTGATAGTAGAAAAGACAACTGACTACCCTTCCGCTGAATACTCTCTGGTGGAGGATGTAGCCCTCCACTTCACGTGTTTGATGGACAGACTGAACGAGCAGCGCCTGTTTCAGCCGGACCTGTGTGATGTGGACATTGTCCTAGTCCAGCAGAAGAGCATTTTTCCCGCTCACAAGGGGGTACTTGCTGCATACAGCCAATTCTTTCACTCTCTCTTCACCCAGAACAAGCAACTGCAGCGGGTGGAGCTCTCCTTGGAGGCCCTGACTTCCCAGGGCCTCCAGCAGATCCTCAATTTCATCTACACCTCCAAGCTGCTGGTGAATGCCTGCAATGTGCAGGACGTCCTGAACGCTGCAGCTGTGCTGCAGATGAACAACATCGCCTCCTCCTGCCAGGAGCTTATCAACACCAGATCCCTCAGCCTGGCCATGGCTAGTGACATGGCCCTGTCCCCCGAAGCCTGTGGTAATAGCGTCCCCCCGCAGTACTACTGTGAGATTAAGCAGGAGATGGACTCTCCACACCCCAAGATCTACGCCCGGGAAGGAAACGATCCCTACTCGGTGCGAGTAGAGGACAGGGTGGGTGGAGGTGGCGCCCAGCACGTGCCGGCTGTGGCTGCCAAGCAGTATTACAAGGAGGAGAAGGACAGTGGCCTGCCCACCATGTGCAAGATGGAGGGTGGGGAATCTGAGGAGGATCTGGACAACCAGGGCTCTTACAATCGAGAGCAGATCATCGTGGAGGTGAACCTCAACAACCAAACGCTCAACGTCTCCAAGGGGATGGAAGGGAAGCCCAACGCCAACGAAGCCGCTGCTGTGGTCAGCCGGCCCGATGAGGATGGGCGTGAAACCGAGGAGGAAGGGGAGGAGGAGAACGAGGAAGCAGGGGAGGAAGAGGAGGATGCTGAGGTGGGAGAGGAGGAAGAGGATGAGCACAGTGAAGAGGAAGACCTGGAGGATACCACCGAGGAGGAAGAGGAGGAGGAGGAAGAAGAAGATGATGAAGAGGCATCTGAGGTGAAAAGGGAAAGATCTGCGCAGCTCCGCCGGGGGAGCCGGTCTTCCAAGGCCACCAAGTCCACTATGTCCACCAGGTCCCAGGATGCGGCTAAGGCGGTGGAGGACAAGGAGGGCCAGCGAGGGAGAAAGAGGAAAAAGGAGCAGGATGGCCTGGGCCCGAAAGTCAAGCTGGAGGAGAAGCAACACTATCCCTGCAAAAAGTGCCCCCGTATCTTCAACAACCGCTGGTACTTGGAGAAACACATGAACGTCACCCACAGTCGCATGCAGATCTGCGACAAGTGCGGCAAGCGCTTCCTTCTGGAGAGCGAGCTCCTGCTTCACCACCAGACGGACTGCGAGAAGAACATCCAGGTGAGCCACTGGTGTGTCACGCCTGGCCGGTGCTCTGTGTCAGTGCCCACTGAGAGGCCACACGTGTGCAGGGAGAGGGCCTGGCGTTCCCTGCAGAGCCACAAGGGATGCACCAGGTATCTGAGAGTGTGGCTGGGGCTCCGTACGGCTTTGGTGATGTCCTGAAGGAGGGAGGCTCTAAGTGGTTCCAGATCTTAGTCTGATTTCCTGTTGTGCAACACGGCTCCATCCCTAGTGGGTCAGGAGGAGAAGCCACGGGTGATCTACACTGCCTGGCTCCAGCCGTCTTTGCAACAGGAACTAATGTACAGAGGTGTGGCCCAAGCTGCTGTGGCGTCCTGGGGGGTTGCTGTCAACTTTGGAGCTATCGCTGGACAGCCTTGTATTGTAAACCAGGGCGGCCAGAGGTGGGACTCCGGAGGCTGGGGGGCTCCTGCAATTCAGGGTCTTCGAGAGGCAGGAATAAAAACATTAGCATAGGGGTGGGGAAGGGGGAATTGAACGCCCTTGGAACTACCTGTCCTGAAATGCTGTTAAAGAAGCGGCGAGTGAGGGTTAAAGGGTCAGCCTAGTGTTAGAGAGAGTTGGCGTGGTATCTTAGAAAGGCCAGGACATGAGAAACACAGCCCAGAACAGGGATGGGCAAACTATGGCCCACGGGCCATATCTGGCCCACAGGAGCATTTCATCACACCCTGCAGCTGGGTCTGATCGAGCGGTGCAGCTGATCCCCACTAACAGCTCCAACCCTTTCCCCCGTTCATCTCCCCACGGCCAGCGCTGAGCACAGTGGCTGCTCCCCCTTCCTACCGCTGCACCCTCCCATTGCGTGTGTCCAGCAGTGCTGCCATGGCCGGAGCGTGGCAGCCATTCCCCCCGTCCATCTTCCCCCCCATGCAGCGGCCCTTGACTGGAGCACAGTGAGTGTCCCTCTCCCACTTTTTGGGCCCAGCAACAGCCACTCCCTCCCCACCCTTGTTTCTTTCCCCTCCACCTCCCGACCACATGGACCCAATGGCACCTTGGTTGGAGCATGGCAGCTGTTTTCCCCTCCCAGCCCCACTCCTCTCCACTGCGTGGCCCGCCATACAATTTGCAGATGTGCAGATGGCCCTCAGCCCAAAAGATTTGCCGACCCTGGCCTAGAAAGCTAGAAGACATAATACTGTGATGAATGCCAATCTGAATGAAGCCTGTGGTGACAGCATCACAGGTTTGGCACCAGAAAATTTCAGCCCACTGCTCCGACATGACACAGCCACCTGAGTTCACTTACGGTGGGGTGCTGGCCAGTGTCGGTTGTAGTGCTTCAGCACCAGCTGCTGGAAAGGAGCTAAGTTGCAGGAGACAATTCACATCTTCCAAAGGGGCAGCCGTGTTAGTCTAGTTCAGCAAAACAAACAAGGAGTCTTGTGGCACTAAAGACTAACAAATTTATTTATCATATGAGCTTTCGTGGGAGAAAATCCCACTTTGTCAGATGCTTGAATTTTCTCACACGAAGCTCATGAGATAAATAAATGTATTAGTTAAAAGTGCAACTACTTGTTTGTTTTACATGTTACTGCAGAAACACATGAGCTACAAGCGAAACAAGGGAAAACTCTGGGTTTCTGTAGCCCCAAACCACTCACTCATTTCTCTCCAGTTCTGCATTCACGGCACCTTGCCGCACCCGTGTGTTATGTGGAGACACAGGGAAATCCCTTATCTGCTGGTGTGAATGTCTGGACAGCAACGGGTTTGTCTGGTACAACTGGAACCTCTAGCAAAGATGACCCAGGATTTTACCAAGGTTGTTTATTATGTAGCCGAGAGGAAAAAGTAAAGCTAATTTTGTTGTGTCTGTGATGCAGGGACACACTGTATTACACCCCCCCTTATCCAAATGCCCCAATTCAAGGAAATGTTAGAAGATTCATTACACGTTCAATGAAAGAAGCAAGGAGTCCTGTGCCACTTCAGGACTAACAGATTTATTTATTGCATGAGTTTTTGTGGGAGAAAATCCCACTTCCTCAGATGCTTTGAAGATGGGGGAATTTACAGAGTGGGATGAAAACAAATGCAAGGGAGTGTAAGACGTGGGATCAGGTCATATAATAACAGCAAATCAGAGCAGTTGTTAAGATTCAAACACCAGGAAACAGCCCATAGAGGAGGCTGAAGTCAAACCACCTGTTGTAATGGGAAAAGAAGCCATTACACATTCAGTGTCACTCTATCACTTTGGATAATCCATAATGCTACTGTGCTAATCTCCTGTCCTTTCTCATGTTCATACGTATCCTTAGGCTGCGTAGAAGCATTGCACCGGTTTCACCAAATTGATTTTTAAAAAATCAGTCAAGCAATCCAGTTAAACTGAAGCACGCTACTAATATAGACACACTTCAGCCAATTGAACCTGGTCTTAAATCGATTTAGCTTCATTTAGAAATTTGCTGACATGAGACAAAATAGCTTTAATGCTTACTCTAAATCGGTTTATCTTGTGCCAGCAAATTTCCAAAGTAAGCTAAACTAGTTTAATCCTAGCTTAAATCGCTTTAAATATGTCTGCTGTAGGGGTTTGTACCGATTTAACTAGATTCAATGGGTTCTTTAAATAGATTCAGTTAAACTGGTCCAATTTTTCTAATATAGGCAAAGTCTTCTTTAACAGTTGTTTATTCTCTAGCTGCTAGCGTGACACTACGGGTGACTTGAACAAATCAGAATCTGGGAAGAGTTTAATATAATATCAAATGCTGCAGCTGCATTGGCAAAGCAATAATGGGCATTAAAATAAAATCCTCCAAACTAATCTTTTAATCCGTGTTCAACTGTTTTGTATGATGCTGTCCCGACTAATATATATATATTTATAAAAAGATCCTAAGCAGTCCCATGTTATCATTGCAGTGCCTGAGTGATTTTTATTTAAATTAATCCAGCTCTGATCTCATGTGGGTTATTCCTAAAACTGCAGCTATGGGAGAGGATGATGGTGGAACCACGTAAAATTTGAACTTTTGCTCTTCCATGACCAAATGTGAAGGATACTGAGAGGCAATGGGTTGACGTAAAAGATTCAGGAAGTATAGAAATGCAAACAGCTTCAAATAAGATAGGATTGCTCTAAGCATAAATAAAATTGTTTATAACCAGCTTTTTGTATTGCGATTTCTGGGGAAACATAGACACACCAGACAGGTTCGTGATGGTTGCAAAGGAGAAGCAACATAAGAAGAGTGGAAAACAGTCCATAGTTATGGGCCATGTACTTGTCTCCTAACTTGGGTTGAAGGGTACTTTATCCCAACTGAACTCAGCTGGCCAGAACATCACCCGTTAGAAACCCTGTAGCTCCACTGAAGTCCATAGCTGCATCAGCCACACCAGATGAAAATCAGTCCCATTAGCATCCACTCACAGAGTAAAGCATGAGTTTTAATACCAGAATCTGATACTAAGGTTGCACTGGGACTGCATTTAAAGCGGAGGTTAAACTGCTGTGTACTGTCTGAATTACACACAAAAAACTACATTAAAATAAATAAACAAACAAGGAGTCCTGTGGCACTTAAAGACTAACAAATATATTTATTGCCTGAGTTTTCATGGGAGAAAATCCCACTTCAGCAGACACTTTGGAGATGGGGGAACTTACAGAATGGGAGGAAATAAATGAAGGGGAGTGTAAGTCATGTTTGGCTTGACAAACTTCATCCAAATTTCAACACACTGCCACCCCTGTGGAGGGTTTGGTTTCACAGCGTCCTCTCATTGATGAGTCAAGTAATTTGTTGCTTCTTTTTGTAGCCTCTAGTCCTTGGAGGTTCCCCAACCCCGTGCTGGCCAAGTCCAACCCTGCTTAGCATCTGTTCTCGTTTGGCGTGGCTGTGGAAGTAAACTGAGCTAACACTGTGAGAAGTAGAGAGTGGGTTAATCCTGGCAGCCCAGGCCTTGCTTTGTGCTGTGCTTGTTAAATGGGTCTTGAAACCAAATTTGCAGTCTGTCTCCTCATTGAATGTGACAGATACACGCTTAGGGACATGGAGTGGGTGGGAATTAGCAAAAATAGGGAGTCTTGGGAGACCACATTTCATATGCAGCGTTTTATTTATTGAAGAGGAGTTGTGTCCTTATGTCTCAGGAAATTATTGCGGCTGGGCAAGCTCTGCTAAGGGACCCAGCTTGTGTTTTTTTTGCTGATCATGGCATGTGGCACTGAGCTGTCTCTGACTCCTTCATGGCAGAGATGTGTGCAGTACATTGGGCTGCCTGGTCATCCGAAGTCTGCGATTCCTTAGCAGTCCTTTGGGTTGCTGATTCCAAAGGGCGGCTCTTTTCCTCCCGAAAGTGATAGCCTTGGGAAATGGAGCAGAGTGAGCTAGATCCAGATTATGGCCCTGCAAGCCAGACTGTTCGATAGGGCTAGTGAGGAAATGCACCTAGTTCCTGAATGGGGTGGAGCAAGATGTTTAGCCTGTGTGGTTTAGTGCCTCTAAGGAGCAGCTCAGCGAGCTGCTTACAGGACGGGGGAACTTGCATCTTTGCTCTTCCCTGCCTCCTTCTCCCATTCATCCCTTGTCCCTAGGCCCTGCATGTGACTGTCGGGCAGCAGCAGCCCTCCAAGAGACAAGAGGCGCTGCAGAGAAAGGTGTGGATATCCCGCCAGGGCAAATCCCTTGGTGGTTGGTTCTGAGCCAGCGTGGCGGTAGGGAGCGCTGTGTGGAGAAAGATGCGCTCTTCTGAATATGGCATGAAACAGAAGTTTGGGCTGACAGGCCGTTAATAATCCCATGGTACTTTTTGCACATGCAAGAGTTTTAACCCTGCTTTCCTAGTCACTGAGTCGTTATATTCAGCCTCTGTAAATCCCACCTGTAGCATTTTCCTGTTATGCGGTGTTAAACAGCTGCACTGTCCCTGTCCCTCCCCAGAGAAGGCTGCAGTTCAGGGAGGGATCTCTGTGCACCGTAGGTGCAAGAGGAGCTTGTCACGTAAGTCTCTGGTACAACCAGGTCGACTCCCTCCCCTGCTCACCCTCAGTGGTGGTGTGACTTGATCACACACTCGTTTCCTTTTGCTCTTCCCCAGTGAGAGTGGGGCAGGGGTGTGGGGAGGGTGAAACATTGCTCACGGTGCCCAGCTGGTCAGTCCCCGCTGAGCCCTGGAGCAGTGGTGTGTGATAAGTACCAGGTTTAGGCCATTGTGGGGTTTTCCAGGAGCCTGTGCTAGATGGAAAGACAGGCATGTCCTGTGCTCTGAGTGCCAGTCTGTAGGTGGATATGCAAGGGGAGTATTATTAGTTATATTATGGTAGTGCCTTGGAAACCCAGTCAGGTACCAACGTCCTCCGTTGTGCTAGGTGCTGTACAGGCAGGTCTCATACACAGCCCCTGTCCCATAAAACTAGTGGCTCTGCACCCAGGTGATACGCTGACCCATGCTGATGCTGCTGTCTGGCTGGCCTCCTTTGCTGGCTGCTGCTTTTGTGCTAGGCCTGATTGTGGGAGCTGATGTGGGCCCAGGGGACCACCAAGAGCTTGCACTCAGCAGGAAACTGGTGCTGGCTGAACACATTGTATTGGGGGATATCACCATCCCCAGCTGACAGGCAGCCCCCGGGGAATCTCTTGCCCAAGGACAAACTGGTCCTGGTGCAGGGCCACAGTGTAGCCAGCTAGCTGCTGGGAGGGTGACTCGGTTTCCCCATGCCTTGTTCTTGCCCCCTCCCTAGAGTATGTGCAGTGAGCGAAGAAGCTGGCGCTACTAGCCTGAAGTTGAAGAGAGAGGGGGACTGAGCCAAGCACATCTAGGAGGATCTGGCTGAAGTTTGCTCAGAGTCCTTCTGTTCATTTGAATCCAAAGCAAAGCTCCAGGGATGCAAGCTCAGATGGGTCCTAACTAGTCTTGCAAACACCACTGGGTTTTGGGTAGATTGTCTCCACTGTTTCTGGCTTATGCTCATAATGTGCCTGCAGCCTCATTGGGGTCTACAGTAGCCATCCTCCTTCCCTCGTGCTGCTGTTTAGTCCATTCACTGTAACTCTGTTTGCCTCCCTGCTTGCCAGAGTAAAGAGGGTAGCATCCTCTGTGCAGGTAAAGAAAGGTTGGATCTACACAACTTTGCAGTGCTGTACCCTGTAAACTAAGAGGTCAAAAATTTTCCATCCAAACTTTTAGTGCAGCAAATTGGATTTTCTATTCAAGCGGAATGAACACTCTTGGGCTTCTCAACAAAAAGTCACCATTTTCTATGAGAAAATTTCAAGAAACTTTCTTTTCACCTTTGTCAAAATTACCCAGGTGTGGGCTATCCTATTTCCTAACCTGCTTTGCTAGAACGAAGTGGTCCTGTTGGGGTTAGCCGGCTCTATTGGCTAGTGTAGAAGGGTGGGGGTGAGGTTTTGTCTCCCATGCTATTCTTCTCCTTGGTAGCATGGTTGACCTCAAGTGGACAAGAGTAGTGTGATACTTAGGGATGCATAGGGGACGTGCATAGAGTGAAAGAAGGAAGCATCTGAGGAAGTGGGATCTTCTCCCATGAAAGCTCATGCAAAAAATAAATCTGTTAGTCTTAAAGTGCCACACAACTGCTTGTTGTTTTTTTACTGGACTAGACTAACACGGCTATCCCTTTGGAAATCCTCTCCTCCAGTCAGCATTCCTGTGCCAATGTAAGGTGTCAGTTTGTCCCATGATGCTATGTTTAATTTCGTCAGCTGGGGAATCCTCCTTGTATGTTTCCTCCTGCAGCATATTTCAGCCTCGTCTTACTCCTCTCTCCCCTGATAGTGTGTGACGTGCGGGAAAGCGTTTAAGAAGCTCTGGTCTCTCCATGAACACAATAAAATTGTCCATGGCTATGCAGAGAAGAAGTTCTCCTGCGAAATCTGCGAGAAGAAGTTCTACACCATGGCACATGTGCGGAAACACATGGTTGGTGAGTGTATGAGTATTTGTGCGGAGGCTTGGGGGGCATCATGCATAATGGTGATGCAGTTTAATCCTGCTCCTAGTCCAGTGTTTTCACACCACAGGTCGGGACGCAGTACTGGGTTGCAAACCTTCAAGTCACAGCGCCCCCAGCTGCCACTGCTAAAAGACTGGAATGCATTGCTCAAAGAAATAATTTTTGACTCGTGGGCTGAATGATTGTTTTCTACTGGGTCCCGAAGCAAAATTTTTGAAACCCACTGCCCTAGACTGATCTGAAGACATTTCCCACAAACCTCTTAAAGTGCTTAATTCAGAGCTGGGAAAATAACAGATTTTTTCAGTTCATTGGCAATTTTGAACAATCAAGAAAAATAGTTTCCATTTAAATCAAACGTTTTATTAGACAAAATCAAAACAGTTTGATTTTGACCGTATTATTGGTTTTGAAATTTTTAAACAAAGGCAAGTTTTCAACCGAAAGTTGCTTCACACCAAAAAGTAGAAACACTTTGTTTCAAAAATGTCTGACCAGAACATTGTAATTTTTCTGAATGGTTTTAAAATGAACAGTTCTGTGAAACTGACATGGGACCTGGGGTATGGCCACACACACTTCTTATTTCGAAACAACAGAGGTTGTGCCGAAATAAGAAATGCCATGGCCACACGGCATACTGTTGTTTCGAAACAATGGGTTCTGTTGTTTCAAAACAATGGCATTGTTTCGAAACAAGTTGTTTCGAAACAATCCCGTCGTTTCGAAACAACCGTTGTCCAGACATGTTATTTCAAAACGACGGTGACTCGTTTTGAAATAACTGTTGTCCGGACATGCTATTTCGATTCTGGCTTTTGAGTTATTTCGAGGACAGTGTTTTTTTATTTTGAAATAACTTGTTTCGAAACAAGCCCTCTGTGTATGAACATAGCCCTGGAGAAAAGTCTGGGTATTGCCAAATCTGCATTTTTTTGCTGGAAAAAAAGGATTGGTTGCAAGATTTCATCCAGCTCTAAATGAAATGGATGTATTCTGCAGAATGAGCATTTAAAGGAGATGAGAGAGAGATGTTTTTGAGAGCATGCGGCTTTCCTTGTATTAATAAAGTCCCTTGTTTAGTGTTGGAGAAAAGGGACTCTCTTGGTGAATATAACAGGGTGCTGGCAGAGTGGGCTAGATTTGGCCCCTGAACCTAATTATAGGGGAAAGACAGCCAACTGAGCAAGCTGGCCAGAGGCTGGGATGAGGACCAACTGTGGAACCTGAGTGAGTTATAAAAGCTCCCAGGATGGGAAGCTAAGAGGAAAAACGGGGGGTCAGTAGCCAAGGCAGGGTAAGCTCCAAGGGGAGGCCAGGCACCCTGCTGCTTCAGGGTGAGATCTTTAAGACTCCCGTGATGGTGTGAAATATTGTGCGTATAGAAGGCAGTGGGCAGCCCCCTATAAATAAAGCACACTGCTGGAGCACACAATGGTCGTCCGACATGTTTTATGGGGCTGAGGGCCTGACTGGCAAGGTGGCCAAGTGCAAATCGCTGCAGTGAGTCTTTACCATGGGCATATGGGAACAGGCATCCCAGTTGCCCCTTATTCAGGTAGTTTTTGAATGCAGATAATCAGTTTTAGGGTAACTGGGTCTTTGTCCCACTCCTTTTCGACTGGGGGTTTATTGCTCACGGCCCCTTGCCATATATTGCAATATCTCCTGCAGCTCTGAAAAACACTCAGTCCTCTGCTTTTTAGTGTCTTTCTAAAGACAATGACAGGTTGTTTTTCTTCTTTGTTACCAGTGACCACTCAGCTCTTCCAAAGCAAAGTACATTTATTCTTAGGGTGTGTGCATCACTAAAGAGGCATATAAAAAACAATAAAAGGATTTAAACACTCAACAAACATACGGCGAATCACCCATGATCCACATGGAGGTTGTGGTAGGCCATAGTTTTTCAACCCTTCCACAAAGGTTGCGACTGTTGTAGGCCCAAAGATCCTGTCTTTTTGCCGAACCAGAAGAAAACCTTGATTCTAAACTCAATCTTTAATACCAGAAGCCTTGCTTTGTCTTCCATCCTCCTGAAAACGGGTGAAATCTATTGCTCCCCCAGGAGCTCAAGTTTCAAAGGCTGGGAATCTGCATAGCCAGCCATGAGATTTTGCATAAATTAGCCGCTGGTGATTCTGTATTCTGCAGGCAAACAACTCCACAAGCCAAGAACTCAGAAGTACACATTGCCAGTGTTTGGTGCAAAGGGCCTACAGTCTGCAGCTCATCCCATTTGGCTCATCTCAGAAGAATAGCTTTTTAAGGTTTTCATGATTTAAACATAAAATACAATCTATGTGGCTGCAATATCTGTTTTAGGACTTTACAGGCCTCTGGCAGGGTTTAAGCGTGGATCTGCTCCTTAAAGTGACTATGTAAAAATGACACTGTCTTCTCAGTGGATGTCAGTCAGAGTCAGAGGAAAATGAGGCAGGATGATTTCTGTGCTTGTTAGCCCTGCGGAGCCAGCATGGCTATGGGAGGGTGAGCTAGAATCTCTTCCTCCTGGTGTTTGACCAACAGGATTGTTAAATAAGTTACAGGGTCAGGGGAAATGAGGAGTCCTTTGGCACCTTGAAGACTAAAAAATTTATTAGGGCACAAGCTTTTGTGGGCTACAACCCACTTTGCCAGATGTGGCTCCATTTCTCATACATTCACATTACAGCCTTCTAAAGTGCGAAGTGTGCATCTCCCTACTTTGGTGTGCTGGCAATCTCTCTGTCTGGAAGGCACAGCACTGTTATGGTCCCATTGCATCATTCCCCATTCCCGTCTGATTGCCTTTTTGTCTTCATTTGTAGCACACACCAAGGATATGCCATTCACGTGTGAGACGTGTGGGAAGTCATTCAAACGCAGCATGTCCCTGAAAGTCCATTCTCTTCAGCACTCGGGGGAAAAACCTTTTAAATGTGAGGTAAGAAGAAATTCCACAAACAACTTCTTCCCCTCCAAAAATAAAATCCCTTTCCCGGCTCCCTGATCGTGATAAGTTGCCTGCTGTTGGCCTGGCGCTTCCAGTCTGCAATTAGCACACACTCGTGCCTGGTCACCACCATCTTAATCTTAACCCTTTTGTGCCAATCTCTTCCCCACTTCTTGTAACCCAGCGGATCTTTCCGTCACCCTAGCTTCACCAAATGCTTTACAAAGGCTAATTTAGACTTCCCACAAGGCCCTGGGAAGGAAAAAATGCTCAAAAAACTGGCTGACCATCCTAGTGTTCCATGATAAAAAACCCTACAAAATTCTCAGATTAAAAAGAAAAAAAACATAAACCCCCTGTTTTTCCATGATTAAAATGAAACCTGACAGCGGGAGCCCTGCTGCCTGGGACTGACAACCTGAGCCATGCTAGATTCTCTACAAAAATGCAAATTCCACATTTTTTCTATGCCAGACAGATTTTCTAGGATCCCTAGTCAGCACTAGTGTAACGGTTCATCACTGCCCTCTTTTGGCTGTAATTCGAGTAGTCAACTATCTCCTTCTACTCCGGGTAAACTGTGTTTCTGGAGCAGGCCTCTGTTCCCCAGGGTCTCTGTGTATGGCTGCTCTGATCTTGCCTGTGGCAGTCATTATGTGCAGCAGATTCATTATGTTTGTTCTGTGCTTATTTTACTGGTGGGGAAGGTAAGGTCTGAGAAGTTCTGACTTGCCTATGCTGTCACAAGTAGATAGCAGATGGGAAGGAACCCAGGAGTCACAGAATCACAGAAACTGGAAGAGATGAGAGGTCATTGAGTCCAGTCCCCTGCACTCACAGCAGGACCAAGGACCCTCTTAAAGCATTTCTGACAGGTGCTTGTCTAACCTGCTCTTAAACACTTCCAAGGATAGAGATTCCACAACCTGCCTAGCCAACTTATTCCAGTGGTTCATTACCCTACCCTGCCAGTTGGGAATTTTTTCCAAATGCCCAACCTAAATCCCCCTTGCTGTTATTTAAGCCCATTGCTTCCTGTACTATCATCAGCAGTTAAGGAGAATAATTTTTCTCCTTCTTCCTTGTAACAACTTCTAAGGTACTTGAAAACTGTTATGTCCACTCTCAGTCTCCTCTTTTCCAGGCTAAACAAACCCTGCTCTTTCAATCTTCCCTCATAAGTCTTCCCTCTAATCATTCATGTTGCTCTTCTCAGGACCTTCTCCAATTCGTCCACATCTTTTCTGAAATAAGGCACCCAGAACTGGACACAATACTCCAGCCAAGACCTAGTCAGGGTGGAGTAGAGCAAAAGAATTACTTCTTGTGTCTTACTTACAATACTCCTGTTATTACATCCCAGAATGATGTTTGCTATTTTTGCAGCATCATTACACTGCTGACCCATTTTTAGCTTGTGATCCACTATGACACTCAGATCCCTTTCTGCAGTAATCTTCTGTTGACCAATCATTGCACATTTTGTATATGTGCAATGGATTGTTCCTTCCTAAGTGGAGTACTTTGCACTTGTCTTTATTGAATTTCATTCTGTTTACCTGACCTCTTCATCAGTTTGTCCAAATCATTTTGAAGTGTGATCCTAACCTCCAAAGCACTTGCAACCCCTCCCAGCCTTGATATCACTGGCAAACTTTATAAGTGTACTCTCTATGCCATCATCTAAGTCATTTATGAAAATATTGATCAGAGCCAGACCCAGAACTGATCCCTGCGGTACTCCGCTCATTATGCCCTTCCAGCATGACTGTAAACCATTAATAACTACTCTCTCAGAGCAGTTATCCAACTGATTTTTCACTCATCTTGTAGTAGCTCCATCCAGGCTGTACTTGCCAAGTTTGTTAATGAGAAGGTGAAGCAAGACCCTGTCAGAAGCCTTAGTAAAGTCTGGATATACCACATCTACCCCTTCTCCTCTGTACCCAAGGCTTGTTACCTCATCATAGAAAGCTATCAGGTTGGTTTGACGTGATTTGTTCTTGAGAAAACCATGCTGACTATCACTTAGAACCTCATTCTCTTCTAATTATTTGCTAATGGATTCCTTAATTATTTGCTCCATTGTTTTTCCTGGTATAGAGGTTAAGCTGACTCATCTCTACTTCCCTGGGTTGTCCTTATTTCCCTTCCTATAGAGGGGCACTATATTTTCCATTCCTCTGGACGTCTCCAGTCTTTCATGATTTTTCAGAGATAATAGGCATTGACTCAGATATCTCCTGAGTCAATTCCTTGAGTATTCTAGGGTGCATATCATCAGCCCCTGGTGACTTGAAGACATCTAAGTTGTCTAGGTAATTTTTAATTTGTTCTTTCCCTATTTTAGTTTCTGATGCTATCCCATTTTTACTGACCTCCCCAATGTCAGGTATCTGGTCACCTTTTCGGTGAAAATATAAATGAAGAAATCATTTAGTACCTCTGCCATTTCCATGTTTTCTGTTACTGTTTTTCCTCTTTGCTGAGTAATGGACCTACACTGCTCCTGGTCTTTGTCTTGCTTCTTATGTATTTAATAATGGGGCTTTTTTGTCACCCTTTATGCCCTCAGCTAGCTTCATCTCAGTTTGTACCTTGGCCTTTCTGATTTTTTTCCTACATAACTGATTTATCTGTTTATAGTTATCCCTTGTGATTTGTCCAAGTGTCCACTTTTTGTAGGACTCTTTCTTTATTTTCTGTTGATTGAAAATCTGGTTATGCCAAGGTGGTCTCTTGCCATACTGCCTATTCTTCATGCTCATTGGAATAGTTTGTTCTTGTGCCCTTAATACTGTCCCTTTGAAAAACTGCCAGCTGTCTTCCGTTGTTTTTCCTCTTAGCCGTGCTTCCCATGGGATCCTACCCACCAACTCCCTGAGTGCGCTAAAGTCAGCCTTCTTGAAATCCAATGTCTTTATTTTGGTCTTCTCTCTCCTACCATTCCTTAGAATCATGAACTCTACCGTTTCATGATCACTTTCGCCTAAGTTACCTTCCACTTTCAAGTTCTCAACCAGTTCCTCTCTGTTTCTCAACATCAAGTCGAGAATGGCCTGTCCCCTACTAGCTTTCTCCACCTGAAATAAAAAATTGTCCCCAATACATTCCAAGAACTTGTTGGATAATCTGTGCCTTGCAGTGTATTTTCCCAGCAGACATCTGAATAGTGAAGTCCCCCATCACCACCAAGTCCTGTGCTTTGGATGATTTTGTTAATTGTTGAAAAAAAGCCTCATCCACCACCTCTTCCTGGTTAGGTGGCCTCTAGTAGACCCCTACCGTGACATCACCCTTGTTTTTAACTCCTTTTATTTTTACAGGAGACTTTCAACATGTCTGCCTTCTATTTCCATGCCTGCCTCCATCCAAGTACACACATTTTTAACATACAAGGCAACACCACTTCCCTGTTTTCCCTGCCTATCCTTCCAAAGCAAGCTGTACTCTGCTATGTTAATATTCCAGTCATGTGTATTATCCCATCAAGTCTCCATAATGCCAGCTATGTCATAGTCATGTTTAGCTACTAGCATTTAGAGTTCTTCCTGCTTATTCTCCATACTTCTTGCATTAGTGATTAAACACTTAAGATGCAGATTTGATTACCCGCCCCGCCCCAGTTCTAACTAGTCTCGCTTTTATCCCTGCTCGGCTTCTACCTACAGTCCTAGCTCTCAGCCTGTAACCTGCAACCCCATTACTTCTGTCCCGAAGAGCAAATAAAGTGCTTAAGCCAACCTATAACTCTTCTGGCTCAGGAAGGCTATGTCTACACTAGCAAATTAGTCTGGATGAAGGAGGCTTCATCCAGACTAATTTGATCCCTGTCTGCACTAGGCTTTACCTAGTTTGAACTAAAAGTTTTTTTAGCTTGAACTAAGCAAAGCTTAGCTCGAAATAGTTAGTTTGAATAGTTAAGTCAAACTAACCACCTAGTTTGAACTTAGTTCGAACTTTAGTTTAGACTAGCATGATGTAGCCATGCAAGTTCGAACTAAGTAGTTAGTTTGAACTAACAATGTTTTTTCAGTTTGAACTAAAAAGTTAGTTTGAACTAACTTTTTAGTTTGAACTAAAAAACATTGTTAGTTCAAACTAAAAAGTTCCGGTTAGTTCGAACTGACTCCGAACTGCTTAGCTCGGACTAAGCAAGTCCGAACTAAGCAGTTAGATGTAGACATAGCCCATGAGACTGTTCCACAGTTCTCCCATAAACTAAGTTACCCCCTGAAACAGCTGGTGCTGGTCACAGCTGGAGATGGCCCATGAGTCTGATCCAACATGGCAACTCCTGTGTTTCTTGTGTTTGGTGGAGGAAGGAAGTGCGGTGGTTTGGGGATTGGCATTGAGATACAGAGCATTGCACCTCCCAGGTCACTTGTCCACAGCCACTGGTTGTTCCATGGTCATGGTTCAGTATGAACGTGGGGGGAGGGATGTCTCGGCTTAGTTTTTGTTGGACAGGCATCCGTGCGGCAAAATCAGCACCACTGCTATACTAGTTGTCATCTCCATTGCCTCCACAAGCAGAGGCCCCCTAGGGTTGAATGGACACATAACTGAATGGCCATTTTGCCCACTGGGTTGTCCTCCTTGCTCTGTGTTGAAGCAAGTTGAGAAGGCAGCCTGGGGGTGACTTACACCACCTCTGCAGTGGCTACTTGGCGGGTTCAAAGAGAGACTCGTGCTGGTGACCTCTTCATTCTGGCGCTCTTCACTACTTCTCCATAATGGTTTTTTTTCTTTTTTAAATGATGATAAACCTAACATTGTTTCCATTAAGACCTTGCAGCTCTTGGTCTGGTCTTAAAAAACTCTCAGGATGGAGATTCCACCCACTTCCCTAGGTACCCCATTCCAGTGCTTCACCACCCTCCTAGTGAAAATGTTTTTCCTCATATCCAACCTAGACCTTCCCCATTGCAACTTGAGACTGTTGCTCCTAGTTCTGTCATCTGCCACCACTGAGAACCCAGCCTTTCTCCTTGTTCTAGACTGGAATGGCTGTGCTAATGGTTGCTGATGTTTCCGTTACTGCTCTGATCTTGGCTTTGGTGCTCAAATACAGTCCCATCCAGGGAAGCAATGCGCAGAGGTTAGTGTAATTGCCCTCCGTTTTTGTTTTAGGAGTTTCAGTGTAACCCACATTGACACCAGGATCTTTGTCCCCGTTCTAGTGGCTGGATGACTTGTAGACAGTTATGGAGTCCTCTCTCCTAGTTAATGGGCCTGCTCCAATCACTCAGGCAGGAGAAGTTAGTGCTTTTAGATCCTGAGCTCTTAGGTTCAGTCCTTGCCAATGGCCTGTCCAAGGGTTACTCAGATGGTCCTGACATCAGTAAGACAACACTTCTCTGTATGGTTCAAACCAATAAGCTGAAAAAATCTCTGCCCCATGGAGCTTCTGACCCACCGTCCAGCCAGCACAGTTTGGGTGCCAACGTGAGTAATATTCTTATTTATTGCTAGGATTATTAATAATATTTATTAGTCAGTAATAATCTTGCTGTGGTAGCTTTGGAAAGAAGGGTTGGTATGCACCCTAGTATTCACCACCACCTCTTAAACCTGCCTCCCCTTCTTCCCCGCCTTTGTTAAACTGACTTGCCAGGATATTTTCCACTAAAATCCTTTGATATGCTGATTTTGGGGAGGTGGGGTGCACATCAGTTTCCTCTCTGGGCATGTCTGCACTGGAGATGGAAGGTGTAATGTACCTCGAGGTGATATGCCCAGATAGGGGGCTCTGATGGAGCTAGGGCAGCATTGAAAATCAAGGTGTATCCATGGAGGGGCAAGCCACCTGGGTCCATACCTAGGCACTCAGACAGGATCATATGTGGGGTAGTGAGCCCCTTCTGCCACTCACACTGTCACAGCAGCACGTCTGTTTTTGGCTTCCAGCTCACTTAGAGCCTTATGGCAGTTCCCCTCCATCCCCAGGGCAGACATGAGATGGTGTATTATGAAGTCTAATCTGCTTAGCCCTGTTGGTTCTAGCTCATTGGGCAGAGGCCAGCGTGTGCTGGAGCAAAAGGCCACAGCTTTTATTTTCCATGATTCTGCAAATAGCAGCTTAACTGATGCCCTGGTGGTCTGCTCTGGCTCGGGATTTTTGTTCGTCAGGCTACGCTCAGACTTCATGTAAAACCACATGTTTTCGTGCAGCATGTGTTGCCTCTTTTTATGCTCAGCAATCAGTTCCACCTGTTATTTGTCCATGACACTCTTGAGTATGATTCCCAGACCCAAAAAAAGAGCTCTGTGCTTCTCAAAAACTGGTCTGTCTCACCAACAGAAGTTGATCCATTAAAAGATATTCCCTCTTCGCCTTGTTTCTCTCACTTCAAGTAGACCTAGTGCAGCCCATGGCATTGACAGCATGGATGTCTCTCGGTGATGAGACCCAGAATCTGTGCTCCACTCTGCACTTAGCCTCTAGTAATCCTGTGATGTTTTTCATGAGGGGAGTTTAGAGCTGCTGTCCTTGGGCAGTGAGTATGTCTCTTCCCATTGCTAATTCTTACCATTCAGCCTAGAGTGATGGCTGTGCAGTAGTTTGAGTTTGTTTTCTGTATTTTTGATCTAGTTCTGTAGCTGGTGTAAATCAGCATAAATCTATAGAAATAGGAGTTAGGCTGACTTACAATAGCTGAGGAATTGGTCTATAATGTGTGAAGTGTTCTTGGGTCTCCTGACATGCAGTAAATGGTATTGTCATTAGGGAGGGTCAACATTTTTCTGTCAGAAAATACAGTTTTGTCTAAATGGAAATGTTTGATGGCTTTTGACAGAATTGTCACTGCAAAAGTTTCCAGATAGTTTGTTCATACTTTCTTTTTTCAGTAACTTTATATTCTCCATTAAGTGCTTGCTCATGTCCATTCCTCATTAGGGGTGTACACCAGCCACCTCATTTCTTAGCACTTCTTCCAAGACAGAAACCCTATGAGAGGAAATAGATCTATAGTCAGCTGCTCCAGTGCACCTCCGCCTCCTAGGTGGGGTCCCATGGGGTATGTCTACACTGGAGGCTCTGTTATGTCGACCTAATAAGGTTGATTTTAAGTCAACTTCAAGTCGACCTTGTTAAGTCGACCTAGATAGTCCACACTGAAAACTCCTGATGAGTGCCTACATCCATACTGACAGGTGGTTGACGGAGGAGTGGTGCGTTGTGGGTAGCTGTCCCACGTTGCACTGGAGAAGTACCAGTTAGGTCGACCTAAGGGCTTTCCCCATCTACATTGGATTAAGTCAGCTTAATAAGGTTGACTTAAGTGTTAAGTTGACCTTAAGAGATGGTGTTACTAAGTTGATTTAAGGAAGCACTTAAGTCAAGTTAATAAAAGCCCAGTGTGGCCACAGGAGTCTTCCTTAAGTTGGCCTAAGGCTCCAGCGTAGACATACCCATAGGTTCTCTCATGGGCCCAGTCAGGCCTTTTGAAAGCTCCCACATTAGATCTGACCTTCCCTTTATTTTTAGACCATCCTGTCCTACTTCAGTTCAGATCTCAGGAAAGGCAGTGCAAGTTCTGACAGACTATCCCATGGCCATGTTTTGTATTAACAGACAGGGAGGAGCTTGGTCCTCGGCCTTGTGACAGGAGGCCATCCATCTGTAGGACTTCTGCATGAAGGGCTCCATTCACCTAGAGACATCACATCTCCAAGGAGCCCAGAATGCATTGACGGATACCTCAGCAGATCCTTTCCCTCTCAACACAAGTGGTTCCTTCACCCAGAGACAGCCAGCTTCATCTTCCAAAGGCAGGAATCTCTCCAAGTAGATCTGTTCACAACAAAGCAGAGCAGGACAGGCCATCAGTTTCGCTCTCTGTGCAAGCACAGTCTGTGCTCCTTTTCCGATGTTTTGCTGCTCTCCTGGCCAGGGGACCTGTTCTGCATTTTTCCCCTGGTCCTCTGGTGCACCAGTTTCTCCTGAAAATCAAGTGGGACAAGGCAAAAGTTATTGTTATAGCTCCGACGTGGCTGCACCAACGTTGCTTCAGCATGCTACTGGACCTTTTCCACTCCTGCTCTGTTCAGATCTGATCTCACAAGACTATAGCAGGCCACTCCACCAAGACTTTGCTTCCCTTCACCTAACAATGTAGATGCTCCGTGGCTAAGCCTGGAGGAGCAGGACTGTTCAGAGCAAGTTTGTCAAGTCTTGCTAGGTAGCAGGAAACCGTCCAGTAGAGCTAGCTCCCTGGAAAAATGGAAGCACTTCTCAATGTAGGTGTCTCAGTGAGATCTCTCTCTGGTTGGTTCCTTCCTGCAGGCTATCTGGGACTTCTTGCTCCATCTAAAGCAGCAGAGTCTAGCCCTTTCATCTATCAAAGTGTGTTTACTAGCAATCTTGGCCTTCCACCCACCAGTGAATAAGAGGTGAGTGTTCTCCCAGGAGCTGACAGTCCAGTTCCTGAAGGGTCTGGAGAGACTCTACTTGCTGGTCCAAGAGCCAATTCCATGGCCCTTTCAAGGATCATGGGTCTTCTGTTTGAACCACTAGCATCATGCCTTCTACTGCTCCTCACTTGGAAAGTCATCTTCTGATGGCAGTTGCCTCAGCCAGAAAGATCTCTGAAATCAAAACCCTGACATCACTGTACACAGTTTTCTTCAAGGACAAGATGTAACTGTGCTTCCACTCGGCCTTCCTGCCTAAGGCTGTCTTCCAGTTCCACAGCAGCCAAGCTGTTTTCCTCTTAGTCTTTAGCCCAAAGCCTCTCAGGAACTCTGAAGAGCAATGGCTTCATTCACCAGATGTTAGATGTGCCCTCACCTTCTCCATTGAGAGGACTAAGCCTTTTTGCAAATCCACACAACTCTTTGTAGCAGGATTGGAAAGGATGAAAGTGCTCCCACTGTCATCCTAGAGGATCTCATCCTGGGTAACTGTCTGCATTCAAACTTGCCTCGAGCAGACAAATATCTTGCCACTGTCCATCCTAACCATTTACTCCATGATAGCTCAGTCACCTTCATCAGCATACCTCACGCAAGTGCCAATCTAGGACAATTGGCAAGGCCGCAGCTTGGTCATCGGTGCATACCTTCACATCTGGCAATGCCATCACACAAGAGAATTGAAACGATGCCAGCGTCAGAAGAGTGCTGTGGTCAGCAAGCCCATGAACTCTGAGCCTGCCTCCTGAGGTGCTGCTTGCAGGTCACCTAATGTGGAATAGACTTGCAAGCAAGCACCTGAAGAAGAAAAACTGTTACTAAGCTTTCTGTAATGGTTGTTCTTCAAGATGTGTTGCTCATGTCCATTCCACGACCCACCTTCCTACTCCCCTTTTGGAGCTGGCCAGGAAGGAGGAACCAAGGGGGTGCGTGGCTGGTGGCATCCATTACACCAGGGGTCTCAAACTCAAATCACCACGAGGGCCGCATGAGGACTAGTACATTGGCCCAAGGGCCAAAATAGTGAAAATTTTTCATACAATGATATTGCAAATATTGGTAACAGTAGTGTTGTTGCGGGCCGCAGGAAATACCTTTAGGGGCCACATGCAGCCCGCAGACCGCGTGTTTGAGACCCCTGCATTATATGGAGGCTTTGATGTATGGCTCCAGAGGGCACAAAAGCCAGTCTGATGGATATCAAAGGGGAGAAATATCTGGCAATGATTCATGCAACATGCAGACACCTAATGTGGAATGGACATGAGTAATGCATTTGTAGAACAACAGGTACGGAATGGTTAGTAACTGTTTTTTTGTAATACTATATAATAATGTTATGTCTATATAGTGACACGGTCAGCCTGGATGGCTTCCAGAAAGTACTAGAAAGCCAGTATATCTGCCCCAAGCTCACAAAGTCACTTTTCCCTGGGTGGATGAACAGGGGATTACTAGAGGTTAATTGACACACCTAGAGCTAATCAAGGCCCTGCCCAAGACTTGTGAAAAAGTCTCCCCTCCAGAGATGGAGTAGCTGGAGTGTGAGAGTGAGAGTGAGGAACGCTGCTGGGGTGTGCGAGGGGGGAAGATGCAGTTAGAAGGCAGACACATCTGGCACAGGGGCAGAACGCTGGTCAGGAAGAGCCCTACAGGTATAAAGTACAATTTATGATCTATTCTGTCAACATCACTGGACTGTTTTGTTTTGATGTTTCCAAATCAAGCTCTCCTGGAATTTCTCTCCCATAAAATATTTTGAGGATTCAGATTTTCATCCCAAGTCAGTATGGAATGAAATGTTGGATTTTCCCATTGGACAGAAATTCCATTTTCTGACAGCTCTAGTCCTGACCCCCCTATTAACTCACTTACTCTGCAGCCTTATCATATGGCTCTAATATGAAGAAAAAATGCTTAATAGTTTTTCCGCAAATTCCAGAGGCAAAGTGTATCAACTGAATTCTTTGCTTTGCTTTTATTTTATTTTTATTGGTTAGAGCCCAAGAAATTTTTTTAAAAATTAGTCCAGCAGATTATGATATTTTCAGAGGGGGTGATGAATTGGTAAGTAGTTGGTCTAGTTAAAAGGATATAAAGTGCTAGGTTGTCTGTTGACCATTCTCCCATCCCCACCCTGGTCAGTTTGTCCCCTCAAGCAGTCACTGTCTGCAAACCCTCCACCTCTTCCTCTCCCATGAGGAAGGACTTGACGCGTGCCTCAGATAAGGACGTTGTTCTCTGGATCACCATGTAGGGCAGCAATACTCAGATTGAGGCTCAGGAGCCTCAAGTGGCTCTTCAATGTGTCTTCTGCAGCTCTTTACAGCAGGTGGTATTAAAACACTATGTGAGTTAATTATTAACCACTTTAAGTTATTAACCAATCAGGGTGATTTTACTGCATTATTAACCGACTGTAGAACACTTTGTCAGTCATTTTGCTGTGAGAATAATATGCGTATAGTAAATGAAATGACTGTGGCTCTTATGGGTAATGCTGGTTGCTAATTTGGTTCCTGAACTACTGAGGTCTGAGTATCATGGCTATAAGGCATTGAAGATAAAATCAGTTTCTCCTCAATTAGTGAAGTTTTAGCTCAGCCCAAGAGATTCTTTCTGGGAATTTTGAGCCCTTAGGATTTAGTGTAATGTGTGAGGCTGAAATTTAACTTATTAATATTGAAGTCTTTAGGAGAGGTCTTAATAAAAATTGAGCTAGGATTTAATAGAAGTTCCATAAAGGTATGGCAGTCCAGCCCCTTATAACAAGCTTAGTTATTTGTTAGGATCTAGGAGTCATTCCTTCTGGACCTTGGGCAAGTCACGTAACCTTTCAGAGTCTCAGTTTCCAAGCTGCAAACCAGAGGTCACTACCTATGACTGAGCTAGAGCAAGCGAGAGAATGCTACACCTGAAAACCTCTCTCCAAACCTTCTCTTGCCTATGGCCATCACATCGCCTACCCTTTGTCTCTCATGGCTTTCTCTCCATTTCAGAACTGCAACGAGCGGTTCCAGTACAAATACCAGCTGCGTTCGCACATGAGCATCCACATTGGCCACAAGCAGTTCATGTGCCAGTGGTGTGGGAAGGACTTCAACATGAAACAGTATTTTGATGAGCACATGAAAACGCACACGGGTGAGAATTTCCTCAACAGCCAACCTCCCTGTCCCCTTAGCAATGGAGCATAAGGGGCTCCCTGCTTTAGCATCTACCTCCCCCAAGACCATGGGGCATGGAATATCTGTGCTGTTGCATGCCTCACTTTCTGCTGTGTTGGGGCAGAGTCTGTTCTGTGACAGGCTGTTCATTGGTGCCTGGGCGATTGTGCAATGGGTGTTTTAGTGTTGGCCAACAAGGTCCTGCAAAAAAACAGGGAGTTGTGTGGCACTTTAAGACTAACAGATTTATTTTTCGCATGAGCTTTCGTGGGAGAAAATCCCACTTCATCAGATGCTTCGAAGATGGGTGAACTTACAGAATGGAATGAAAATAAATTGACAACAAGGTCCTGTCAAAGGTCTGGATGATCGTGAAAAGGCCAAGGGCCAGTCTGGCTCTCAGTGGGAACTGAAGTTTAGGAATAGGCAGGTGGAGAACTCACCTCCTAGTGGAGGAGGGAGCTCCCCCACTCTGGGATTTCTGGGCGAGCTGGGAGTGACACCGATGAGATTGGGAAAGACTCCAACTCTCCTGAGCCAAGTGGGAAAGAAGATGGGTGGGGAGGTCCAAGTCATCCATGTATGGGGAGATGGGCACCCTCAAAGAGGAGGTCTTCAAACTGGTCCTTTGTTCCCCCTTACACAGGTGAGAAGCCCTACATCTGTGAGATCTGTGGCAAGAGCTTCACCAGCCGCCCCAACATGAAGCGCCACCGCCGGACCCACACGGGAGAAAAGCCCTACCCCTGCGACGTGTGCGGCCAGCGCTTCCGCTTCTCCAACATGCTCAAGGCCCACAAGGAGAAGTGTTTCCGGGTCACCAACCCCATGGCTTCGGACACCGCCAACAATGGCAGCGGTCTCTCCGCTCCCCAGGGCGCCACCTCGCCTCATGCGGCGCAGCATTCCCACGCCCTCCCTCTCCCGCTGCTGCACCCCCTGCCCCCTCCTCCGCATCTACCACCACCGCCTCCCCTGTTCCCAGCCGGGCGGGTCAATTCGAACAATTAGGCCAGCATTTGCACAGACTGCTCTGCCACGCAGGAGGCGGCCGGTGGGCTGCTTGTACCCATGATGGGGGGCGAAGGAGGGAGGCGGTTAATCCTCTCTCTTTCAGTTTTTCCTCTCCCTTGGTTTTATGATTAGGTGGTAAACCGTCTGCCGAAGGGACAGGTGCTCTGGGCTGCTGCAGTCTCCCAAGCAGCTTGCCGTGCATATAAGCTAAGGGAAATGTGGCAACTTTCAATCAGGGTGTAGACAAACGGCTCTTCATTGCGTGGCTTTAGCACTTGGCAAGTGCCAGTCAGACTTCTTACCTCGCTAGGCATAGCTGCTGAGCTGGTTTACCGCAGCAGCCTCGTGCCCTGCTATATCAAGGTAGCCCATGCTGTTGTTTCTTCCTGCTTTCCCGTGTCCATCCATTTTCTGTGCCATAGACTGGCAGAGCCATGAACTCATCACAACTCACTCTTTGCCCTGTCGAGCCATTTTCCACTAGTTCCTCATGGCGGCCATAGGGTTTTTTTAGGTACTTTTTGTCTAATCAGGCAACTTGTTTAGCTTTGCCTGTGGCTATTAGACAGGGACTTGTCCGTGCTGTGCAAAATGTTTCATTTCAGTTGCCCTCCTTTTCAATATGAGACTGAAACAATCTGAAAAGACTACAGGTCCCAGCATGCAGTGCTGTTCTCAGTGGCTTTCTGCTGGGAGAAGGCAGGAGCATAGCATGCTGGGAGCTGTAGTCTTTGCAGTCTACACCTCTGTGGTACAGATAAGGGTTGTCACATCATAGTCAGGGTATGTCTGTAGTGTCATCAGAGACGTGGCTGCTGCACTCATAGGCATACCCAAGTTAGCTTTGACGTAGCTGGCTTGAATAACAATCGCACTGAAATTGCAGCCGTGTGTGCTGGACAAAACCCATCCAGTGTCCTGATTATGTACTCAAACAACTAGCCCCACACTGCTGGAGCTCCCCTGATTCAGTTCTTTGAGTTACCTAGATCAAATCTTGTCTTTGGTATGTTGATATGTGGTCCGGTCACACCTCTGATGGCAGTGTAGACAAGCCCTTTGGTAGCCCTCATAATGGGTGTTTAACTCCAAATCATCCTTCTCCTGGAAATCGGCACACAACATGGGCACACAGAGATGCAAAGAGGCACAGGAAACAGTATCCCCTTGAGATTGGCTGTGGGGCTGTTTCACACAGTGAGTCAGCAGCCAGAATCGTCACAAAGAAAGGAAAAGGTGCTAAGTTTGTGCATTGGGGGAGTTTCTAAGTGACACTGTCTATAAAACAAAGTATAGGGCTAGTAGCATTTCATGCCAGCTACACAGATTAGAGATAGGGGCTGGTAACATCATCTAGTGTTTTGTGTGCTTGAGCCCATCCCTTATACTGGAAGACTGGTAGTGCAGGAGAGGTCTGTCAAAGATCTCACCGTTTCATTACGTGAATCCTGGTGATGGCTAAAATCCAGCCCAGGTAAGGAAGGATGGGACATTTGCACCCTCTGGCATCTCTGGTGGCTCACATGAGATGAGTTTGCTGGCTGTGTGTGAATGGGCAGAGCCCCCACCCCATCCTCAAAATCCACCAACTCAGCCTGCTCTTATGTCCTCCCTCCCAAATGAGATTCCACACCCAGCCGCTTCCTCTGCAATTTGTTGACCTAAAGCCCAGACCCAGACAGCTGGCTTTAGTGAGAGGATTCACTAGCTGCTGGACAGTAAAGGACAGAAAACCATCTAGGGCTGGATATTTTTTATCGAAAGGAGTTAAAACCCTAACTCCCCTTGCAAGGCTAATGTGAGCTGTGATTCTAGAAATGAGGAAGCGGACTGGAGCCGTGTGTAGATCCTAACCCTGGAGCTGTGGGGTTCCATGATGAACGCTCTGTGGGTCTTTAAGGCTAAAAAACAGGGTGGAAAGTTGCCCCACTGCAGCCTAAATGGAGTGGTAGGACTGAGTCCTCGGCTGAACTTGGAAGTAACTTCATAATAGTGCCTTATGATTACCGAAAGTGGGCTCAGGTGCCTGCTTTGCCTGAAGTCTGCAAACCAGATCCGATCACCCGCCTATGGTGCCAAGGAAGGCCAGTGGTTCAGCTCTTTCGGTCTCTTTTTCCTCCTTTCATGTCTGATCCCATGGGCATCCTGCCCCAGTACTCTTTCATGAGTCTAGTTTTGTCTTCGGGTCACAGCAGAGTGAGCCTTTGTATACAGGGCATGCATTTGAGGGTTTTAGCATGGACTTGGCTGCTAGAATTCAGTGGCCGTATGGCCAGAGGCTGCCTTATCTGTGACAAACCCTGAGCAAGAGGGACAAGCACCTTATAAAATGTTGCAAGCCCGTGTGACCCTCAGCTCTGGTAGAAGGCTGGTGTCAGCAAATTTAACTTCCTCACTTGGATCTAGGCCCCTGCTTGACTGAAGTGGGTTTGCTCCAAGTTACTTAGAGCGCTATTTCAGGCTAGGAAAGCCTTTTTCACTGGCCTCGAGGGGATAGCTCAAATCAGTGAAGTGAGGCAGATCCTGGTCTCTGCTGGCTCTGTCTGAAGTTGCATTGTGCTTTTCCTTCTCTTACAATTGTTGTATTGAGGACGGCTCGGAGGGGGATCTAATCTTATATTTCACGTGTTAAGGGATGTTTTGCACTAGTGAAATGTGGCCTGTAACCCTGATGTTGTGTGACTGGCACGTGCCATGGACAAGTATGGCGGTCGCAGTGGGTGGGCAGCGCTGGCAGCTGCCCAGGGCCCCGCAAGGGAAGGGGCCCCCTGTTGCTCCAGTAGGAGCCAGCCTGGGGCTGGCCGTAGCTGTGGGGGGCTGGCGGGGCCAGGGGGCCCAGCAACAGCCTGCAGTAGGGATGGGGAACCCAGCAATGGCCCATGGCAGTCGGCAGCGGGGCCAGCAGTGGCTGGGGGCTCTGCGAGGCCGGGGAGCCCTGCAGAGGTCCCATAGGAGATGGGGGGGGTTGGTGTGAGCCCGTGGGAAAGCTGGGAGGCCCCTCAAGGACAATGGCTTCTAGCAGGGGGGCAGGGACCGGGCAGGCTGGCAGGACCCTGGTAAAGAGTGTCAAAAGTCAAGGATGGGACCCCCTATGTAGCGTGGGAGACCCCATTCTTCAGTTTTGCCCCAGGCCCCAGATTCACTAAGACTGCCCTGTGGACAAAGAAAAGCAAATCATTTGGGCCCTGCCTATAATGGTGTTTTTGTTACCTCCCGTGGCACAAAATGGGGCTTACACTTGAGTGATTTGCCACGAGATAATCTCCATTTTGCTGCAGCGCAGGGTCCGTACTTTAGAAGTTTGCAGCGGTTCCCGTCTGCTTCGTGTAAAGGCTACTGAATGGGCTCACGATATGGCTTTGAGCACCTCGCAGCTTCTCAGATCAGTGACAGATATCCCACGGGGTGATATGTCCAACTCGGCTCTTTCTGTGGGTCCTACATTTTGGCTGTTACATCTGGCCTGCCTCTTTTAGGTATCACTTGTGTCATGTAGGAGACCTCGAGAGCTTGGCAATGAGCTGGAGATCCTCAGGCATTTAGGGCGCTGGCATGAACCCAACCCAACTTGGTCATGTCCAGAAGGTGTTGAGGCTGGCTGGCTGAAGGCCTGCGTCCTAGAAGGTTTAGTGGTCTCATCTCACTCGATTGGAGTCTGTGTCACTGGAAGCTACCTCCGTTGTTGTCTCCCTTGCCTCCTCTTTGTGGTCATAGAGAAAGGGCCTTGAGCACTGCTTTCCCTCGCCACTCCTACACTTCCATGTCAGAGCTGAGGCAGACTAGCAGGATGCTGTGGGGGAAGATAATATTGTCTGTAACAGGGCTGTTCTGTGGCCAGAAGATGTGTCAGCCTCCATGCTGAGAAACTGCTTCCTTTCCCCACCACTAAATTCCCTTATGCAAACACGCACCATCCAAAAAGGAAAGTCATCGATGGTCTGGAATTCGATTATAATTGCTTACTTCTCCCAGCCTGCTGCAGTTTCTCAGTGTGCCCATGTCATCCATGTGTGCCAGGTGTGTGTTGTGTGCCCAACCAGCAGTGTGTGGGCCAACTGGCAATCCCAGGGTTGATTTCATCCTGCCCCTCTGAAGAATGCCATTCTCTACAACAAAACAGCACTGTTGCAGCTGTCTGGTTTACACAGGGGCATGGAGAACCAACCACATCTGTTTGCCAGTGTGGATTCATTTTAATACGTCACCCACAGGGCAGCCTTGAAAACAGAAAGCATTGAATGCACACAGACACTTTAGGAGTCGGATCCCTGGTGCTCTAAGGCCAGGACAGGGAGACACCCCCAGGAGTCCTGTGCAATCTCTGAACCCTTTTGTCTACACCCTTATTGAGTCAAAATGTGTCGATCTGGGTATTTTTGTGACCATACCAAGAGCTGAAGCGAATGGTTCCAGAAGTGTATTAGCCTGTGTTTGTCCCTGGTAGAACTCCTGCAAAGCCTATTGAGTTAGACCAGGGGAGAAAATGAGCCTGTTGTTTTCAAGCTTTTTATTATTTTAATTCTTGCACCTTAATGAACGTTCAGCAAACAGCTCTGCACACGCCCGCACACCTGACTTTCTTGTGTTGAAACTGCCAGGAGGGGGCGTCGGCAGGGATCGTCTTTGTTTTAAATTTTCCAGGAACCTGGTAGCACACACCAGTTTGCCTCACGTGGTCGTAAAACAGGGCTGGCCCCCTGGCAGACAGCCATAAAGAGAATGCAGCCAGAGAGTAATGGACTGAGATGGCTGTGACAGTGCAATAGCAAACTGGCATCAGCCTCTGTGCAACATGGATTCAAACTCTTTGCAGACAGACACCTTTCGGTCCACATGGATGGAAGCGTCTTTCCAGCACGGCCCTGCCTGGTGACCCATCATTCTTGAAGGGAAGGGTTGGGTAGGACTTAATAAAAGATCAGCCTCAGTAGCGTGGAACTTGAAGGAAACAAACAAAAAGAACCAATCAACAAGCACTTCACTTGCCTCAAACTAGTTTCTAATGCCTGACGTTTGGCTGTGTATTATTTTATGGCATTCAGTATCTGTTGCCCAAGTAAAGAGTGTATTGGTGGCTCTCCTAGTGTGAACGAAATAAATGAAGCACTTTATTCTGTGTAGATATGGGGAAGGGGGGCCAGGGGAGTTCAGATGTTTTTCAAAAGCATCTTAAATAATGTTCTAGGAAATGTATTATTCCTACTTTTTTTTTAAATGACCATGTGTAATCAATATATGTTCATCTTTAACTCCACGTGCGGTAGCTGTCTTTCTGGGGTGGTCTGTTGTTATGTGGTGGGCGGGAAAGCAAAGGTTATCCTGTCTCATGTTGGAGGAGGCCACGGTGGCCGTTGGAGGATTGCCAGCATCCAAGCTGGCTTAACGGAGGACCATGTGGGCAAGTCGTTGAGAACCTCCAAGGGTTGCCTCAAATTGCCTTGAATGGGACAGATCACAACTGCCCTTCACATTGGAGGGAGATCTTTGAAGATGGCCTCTCTGGGCATTTCCGTCCAGTTGGTCTTCTATTCTGCTTGAGGTGCATCATTGCAGTGTGGCCCTGCTGGCTGCAGCTGCTCATGGGAAATTGTGCCTCTCCATGGGTGTAATTTTTGGTCACCCTTTGAGGGCTGATTCTGGCGTCCCACCAGGGCAAATGGGGACTAAACCCATTGAGCTCGGGGGCATCTCACCGTTGTGAGAATAGAATTGTGCTCTTGGCCTGCATCCCAGTAGCACAATAATATTTTGACTGTTACCAAAGAGGTACAAAAGGAACGCATGAACCAATGAATGATCTGCCTTTTGTAAAAGAAAACATTCACTGTCATTAAAGCCCCCCCTGCTTTCCATCTCTTACGCCTTTCCAGGAAACCTTGCAGTGGAAACAGACTGGTTGGTTTGGTGTGCTCCAGTCCTGCTGCGTGGCCATGAGACTCCAGGGTCGGGTACTGAAAGAATAAGTATGTCATGCTAGCTGGTGATGTGAGAGGGGAGAGTACAGTTGGCTACCTACTTCTCTCGGGCATTGATGAAAGTGGACGGTGCAAGGGGGCAGCAGCTTGAGTTCTGCTAGTGGGGCTGCCACAGTGTCCCACTGCTGAGTGCCTTGAATTTTTGTCTCTGTGTGCAGCTGTAACTGGAATTGGGTCAGAGCTGAAAAGAGAGTCCAGGGTAGTTATTTAATCTGTCCAGCAGCAGACTAGAAAGTCCCTGTTTGAATAGCTGTATTGGCCTTCCCAGCCTGTTGTCGGCTTTGGGAACCTAGCACCTGCCATTGACCTCTGGCCAGAATGCACACGTGGTAAATATTTGTTGGGCCATGTCCTCACCTGGCGATGGGAGAAAGCCTAATTCCCTTATCATCATTTGAGCTACATGGGCTCTCACAGCTGGGGATCTGCCCCTCTTCTCCGTAAGAAATTTTTTATCTTTATTTCATGGCTGGACTGTTTCCTTAGCTGAGAAGCCAGTCTCCTGTATAGCCCCACTCCTGGTTTCCAAAGCTGTACGCTGAATTTAAATGGAAAGGGAATCTGGTCAGCACACATCATCAGTTTCCCCTGCTGGACAGAAGCATAGCGGGAGCAGTAAAGGATGCCACATGTCATGATCCAGGGCCCACAGATGTGCTGAAGAATCATGGGGTGAAATATTTTGAGAACCACGCCTTCTGGAATCTATTGTCTCCTCCAAACACCTTGTTCTTATTAAATGGCCTTTTGTAGCCCACCGCCAGAGAGCTGCTGGTGGAAATTAACCCTCTTCGAAGAAAAAATATATTGCACAGAGACCTACTTAATATCATGTAACATGCCTGATGTAAGATAGTAGTATGGGAATTTTCCTGTTTTATAGTGGAGCACCCAAGGGCTTGCACTAACGGACACTTCACTATGTGTTTGAATCCACCAAGTTGTTAGGGGAGCCGCATTTGGGACGAAAGACTTTTTTCTGAATGCCAACCTAGGTACCTGGGCGGGGAATGGTGGGAGGAAGCCAAGAGTTGCTGCTGCCTGGAATGCAGCTAAGTCAGCATCCAAGAATATCTCATTGAAAAGTGTGTGGAAGGTAGGGATATTTTCTAGACACAGCCTTGCCTTCTGGTGTGAGCGATGTGCATGCAAGCAGGAGGGCAGATGTCATGTCTTGTTGAGCTGTTGTTGCATCCGCGTTTTCATGTGTTGCTGGCTTCTCTGTAGAGCACATGCACCACTTGGGGAAGCCTCAGTAAACCACTGCAACCAAAAGCATGGGATACATATTGCAGACAGTGGCTGAGTGTTAGATGAAAATCAGCTTCCTCAGCTACCTAGCACAGCAGCCGCAGCAGAGAACTTGGGATCCTGGGTCATACATGTTCTAACCTCTTAAATGCATTTGTACATGGGCTCAGATTGGAGGGTTTCTTAAAGGAGATACGTAAATGTTTTCTGTTTGTGGCTCAAGACAATCTGTATGAGATTAAATGGCTCAGGAGAATGGGGGGGACTTTTGGTAATACTTTAGAAATTGCTCCATTTCACAGCAGGCAGAGTAATCAATGGAGAGGGTCAGCAATTCTACAATTTGTTAGTGCTTCTGTGATCTGTACTTGTGAATCTATGTTTTTAAGCAGTCTCTATAGTCTTTATGGAGAAGGCCTTTAGAATCGCAGAAGATGGGGGTCGGAAGGGACCTCAGGAGGTCGTCTAGTCCAACCTTCTGCTCCTAGCGGGACTAACTCCAGCTATATCATACCCATCAGGGCTTCATTAAGCTGGGTAGAATGTAATAAAGAATGGAAAATTCTGCTTATGCTATAGAACTATTTAAAAATAACCTTCAGGAAGGACCTCACTGTCCATTAAAATCTGTTTTCAAAAGTGGTTTCTGTAGACCAGGGATCTCAAACTCAAATAACCACAAGGGCCACATGAGGACTAGTAGAGGGCCGCGTGAGGACTAGTATGTTAGCTGGAGGGCCTCACCACTGAAACCTTTCCATGGAACAATATGGAAATATCAGTAACAGTAGTGTTGTTGTGGGCCACAGGAAATAGCTTTAGGGGCCGCATGCTATAGACCCTACTGATGTCTGCCCTAGTACGGTCTGTAGGACTTTTCCATAAGAGGCCCCTCAGCAAGAATGACCTGCTAGAGCAGGGGTTCTTAACCTGGGGAAGGGAGTCCAAGGGGTGCGGAAATAACGTATAATTTAAACACAGAACACCCACTCAATATACTTCAAATGTGATGTCATCATGATAGATGATTTTTTTTTTTGGTGGGGTACTGGATTACCATGCATCACTGTAGGTAATGCAGGACCTCTAAAAGGTTAAGAACCCCTGTGCTAGAGGATGTTCCTAAAGGCTTTTGCATGGCACTTAGGGATGTTCTGCTCTTTGGAAAGCTAGGGTAGCTGAAAGCCTCATAATGTAGAATATTCCCAGTCCTCTGGTTTTAAACAAAGACTACCTCTTCCAGATGACGGATATATTTAGGAAGAAAAAGTCTGCTTCTCAGCCATTGCTGTGTCCCACTTAGTCATATTTGGGAAGTAAGAAGGTTGTTCGATTGCACTGAAATAGAACAGCACTTTCTAGATTCTTAATGGTCTCCAACCAGTAGATCGTGATTTACTACTGAACAGCAGTTGCAGTTAAAACCTATGGGTGTTGCGCCATCTGTTGGTGAAAGGTTGGACTCTCCAGGCTGCATTCCAGATTTCTAGGTTATCACCTCAGTGGGAGGGAAAAGCTGCTTTATTGGTGCTCCAGACTATAGGAAAAAATCTGTGGGTGTCAAGGCCCCCCAAGAGATTAGCATGTGAGCTGCTCATAGGGCATTAGATCTATCCCAGGGATGTGGAGTGAGGAGGATTTTATGAACCAGAAGCCTCATCTAGTGCCTGTTGGAGTCAATCACCTCACTGATACCTTTCCTCCGCAAGCTTTCCTGATGGAATCAGCATGAGCACAGGTAGGCAAACAGGTGAGCAGATGCCTGTGCTGCTTCCTCTTCAGTTTCTATTGCAATTTGGCAGGTGCTGCTGTTGCTGGTAAAAGCCCTTTTGTGGCAGCCAAGAATGGCCCAACCCATCAGACAAAACCATGAAACTGACTCTACACCACACTGTCAAAAAAGAAAGAACAGAGTTTCTTACTTTATTATTTCAATCAATTGATTGTGGTTCCAATTATCATATTATTACTAATTATTAATTTATTTGCTTTGCCTAGGAACTGTAGTCATGGAGCAAGGCCCTGATTTTCTTCTGATTTACACTGGTAGAAGAACTAAGATCAGAATTGTCCCAAGGAGAGTAGTTCAGGATGTTGGATTGGAGCCACTGACTAATTGTGCCTCCTTTGATGGGGGAATCAAGCCTACGGTGAAACAGCTACTTTTCCTTTCCCATGCAGGCAAAGAGGTCCCAAAGAAGCATGTTCATCTGCTCCTCCTTTTTCCTACCATTGCTGCATTATCTGTGTACAAACCACCAGGCAGTTCAGCAGAGGGTGTGCTGTGCGATAGGAAACCTGCAAAGCCACATTCTGGGCGATGTTTTCTCTTTTCATGGCCAGGTAGGCCAGGGGGTGACATGACTAAGGAGGTGACTCCCAGCTGCTGCTTCTCAGCCATGTTGTGTAGATCTTCTCTGTCATGGACTCCACTGCACGCATCGTTCCTGCGGGCCAGGCACAGGGACTCCAGAGACCTGGACTCACGGCTGAACCTGGGCTCCTCGCTCAGGTGCTAGGTTGGTTCAGCCATCAGGCCAACAGCCACCCCTTATCCCAAGCAGAGCCTGGGTCAGGTGACTCCCAGGCTCAGGTATTTTCCCAGCACCAGGATAGCTGCAAATCGGTCTGAACAATGGCACAACCCAGTTGAGATCCCTCCTGCTGCTGCTTCGCAGTCCAACAGGCTCCGGAGAGCTGAGCCAGCTCCTGCTCCTGGCCAGAGTCCCGTCCCAGCCCTGCACTAGTGTCACTCCAGCTTCGTCACCATCCTGCTGCAGCCGGCTCTTCACCTCCTGATCTTCTATACAACCTTGGACGCTTTGACCCCTGGCACATCTGGACCCTGGCTATGTTTCTGCAGACTCTAATCTTGGCGTTGACCCCAGCCTGTCCCCAGATCTCGATTTCAAGTACACCTTCGACTAGGCCCACTCCTACACCTTTGTGTGAGCCATGCTCCAACCACTAGGCATGACTGTCAGAGAAACTGCCTGGTGTTGCTCCATCAGCTCAGCCACTGACTTCCTGTGGGGTCTGGGGGAAGGCCCTTCTCCTCCCTGTGCCTCCTTCTGCCCTGTGCCTGTCTTGCAAACTCCTTGGGGTAGGGGCTGCCTCTCACTATGTACAGCACCTAACGTACTGGGCCCAGAACTCAACTGTGGTTTCCAGGTGCTACTGTGATACCAGCAATACATATAAAAATAGGAATTTGGTTGGCATAAAAGTTTAGGTAGATGACACTGTGTTACCTTTAACGTGTGGGTGAAGGATGACCTCGGATAAGCAGGGGCAAGGTTGTAGGCACAATAACAAGTGCACTGAACTGGCTTTGGTAATGCTAATTTAGGCTGCTGGGGTGTGGGTGGCCTGCACAGAGGATGGAGCAGGACCTTGCCTGGTGGGTGTGGTAGTAGTGTGGCATAATGGTGAGCGCAGATCCAGGAGTCAGGTCCAGCCTGAGGGTGAAGCTGGAGTGTGGTAAGAAGCCAAAGGATCAAAACAGAGGCAGGCTCAGGAATGCCAAGCTGAAGTTGGAAGCAAGGAGACATGACAAAGTTCAGGTCCTGATTCAGAGTCAGCAGAGAGGCATGGACCAGACTCAGGGGAGCACAAAAAGGAAGTAAAAGCAAGGCAAGAACAGCATGGTGCATCATGCACGTTGAACGAGGGGGCTGCTGGCTCCCATGCAAGATCAGGAGGTATGACCATTTGGGAGAAGGCTCACTGGGACCAGAGGAGCTTGCTGAGTTGCCTTGCACCCAAGCTCATACCCAGTTGTGTTCATGACAACTAGTTTCCAAACCTGTTCAAGAAAGTGCAGTTGTAATTTGATTGTAATGTTTAGTTGCTATGGAAGAGTTGATCACTCTGACACTCACGCATTGGTTTTTTACAATTTTTTTATTGTAAAATAAAACACTGGTCAAGTAACACTAGTGTCCTTAGACTTTCACATCAACAGCAATTTCTGCCTCCTAGAAGTACTGGTGTGTTTCTTGCTGTCGAAATGCACACTCTTCCCACTAGGACATGGCCACTCAGTCAAAAGCTGCAGAGTTCTTGATTTTTTTTTTTAATTAATCTATTTTGCAAATTGGGAGTTAAATAAAAATAAGGAAAGGCTCTTACAAATTTCTGCAATACTGAAAATATAAAAGCACCCCATGAAAAATGAAAGTTGATTCCATCAAGCCTTGCAAAATCTGTGTGACCACTGCCATCTGACTTTTTGATTCTGTGCTTGTGGAGAAGGGAGAGAGGCAGAGTCCAGGTAATCAAACTGACCAGAAGCAAATTGCTGGGACTGTATCTGCAAGCCAGCTGGGACTGTAACTGCTATTGGAAATGCTGAGGACTGGTTTTCCCCACAGTGCAGCCCTCATTTCTTTGGAGCAGGATTCAGTGAACTGCTCTTAAGCAAGTAGAAGAATCAAAGAACTGTTCTTAAGCCAATAGATATATCAACTTGTTAGAAGTTCCTGCCTTTTTAATTTTTATCCATTGATGCAAAGGAATAATAGGAAGAATAATAACAGGCCAATATGGCTCTACAAGGAATTCTTTAATGACCTGAAAATCAAAAAGGAATCCTACAAAAAGTGGAAACATGGGTGAATTGCTAAGGAGGAGTACAAAAGAATAGCACAAGCAGAAAAGGACAAAATCAGAAAGGTGAAGGCACAAAATGAGTTGCACCTAGCAAGGGACACAGAAGGCAATAAGAAGAGGTTCTTTAGGAGCAAGAGAAAGACAGAAATGTAGGGCCTGTATCTAGTGGGGAAGGAGAGCTGATAACGGATGACATCACGAAGGCTTTCTTCCCCGTCTGTCTCTAACGTGCACAGTTTTCTGCCACAGCACAAGGATTTCCCCTACCCATTCACATGCAAACTCCTTTCTTGCCATTCCTCTTTTCATTCCATTTTCAGTTCCACTCAAAAGAACGGCCACGGCTTCTCCCCTGCCTTCACACTACGTGCTTCAGACCACCTCCAAACGCCTACAGCACAGATCTCCTGCTTCCCTTCCTTGTGACAAGTCACCACCCAGTCAGGTAAGGCTGGCCCAGAGTTACCTTGGGTGGGGACAAGCTGAGTCTGAGGTGCCTTGGTTGATCACATTGCCACTCTGCCCTCCAACCTTCCCTCGTCAGAAGGATGGTTGAGACAATGAAGAGCCTTATAGCATGGGTGGGGAAAATGGGGAAGGGGAGAATGTGAATTCCTGGAAATCAGAGGATTCTGCTCTGAAGGGAAAATGTAGTTATTATTCCTCCTGACCAAGAAGAGGAGAAGCCAGTTTTCCTGGAGCTCGAATGAGTCCATTGTTCCCAGAGCATTCGCTCATCACGGCTCCCTGGGATCTCCAGATTTTGGTCGTAAATAGTTCTTTAGCTTTCTTTAAGCTCCCATAAAGGTCTGTGCTAAATCTTTCCTTTCCCTTTTCTCTGATCGGTGAGGGCAAATGGCAACAAATTACAAAAGTTACGCTTCTCTGGCTTACCCGATAAAATCACTCCCCACCCCCTTCATATCAATACATGTGAACTTAGAAAATCCCAGGAACTGCAGAAACTATGTTGTTTACATCTTGGTTAACCGTAAAACGTTCAGGCGCACAGGAAGGAAGGTGGCACCTGAGGCATACTGGATCTCTCTGAGGACGCCTTCCCACTTCTTCCCTTCTTCATCATATCTGAAAGGAGGGAGATGAAAAATTATGGTTCACGAAGCACTCTAGTCTCACCAGCTGCTTTCCCCACCCCAGACTGATTCAGAACCCAGGTTCGCTGCTCTAGTGACGTGTTTATTTGCAGTACGTTATTCAGCCACTAGATGTTGCTCTGAGCAGATTTCCAGACAGGGTGGTGTCTGGTAAATGAAAGAGACAGAACTGGAACACAAGCAGTGTGGAGACCTGTTTGATTGTGTCAGTAGCTATAGTTTGGGTTTTTTTTTAATACATGCCCCTTGTTTAAGGATTGTGATTCCATATATCATGACAGCTACTAAGATTGATATGTAGGACTTGTCTGATCAGTTTGTGTCATTGCAATAAAGATTTAGGCCTTATCTAACGTACACAGAAGTCATCAGGCTTCAGATTAGGGCTTTAGAGCAGATGAAAAGTGCCAGACTATCAGAAAATGCATATTGATAGTTTTGGAGATTTAAGTCCATTCCCACAGAAATGCTACAACAGGCATGAAGTAGTAAATTTCCTTGTGCTGTCTTAGCACTCTACATATCCGCTGTACCTTCTGGGGCACTTTTGGTGGGGAGGGATAGTTCAGTTTCTGAGGACTGGATGGCAATAGTCTTTCTGCTGAAACTGCTAACAAGGGTGCAAATTAGAGAGATTTTGGGGAGCTAAGTATTTTTCCATTAGGGACTGGACTAAGGTCATCATGACTCAACCAACCACCATCACTTGGTAAATACACACTTTGCTCTGATACAGTCTAATGCCAGAGGAGAGATTGGGCCAGAAACTCAGCTATCATAGCTCAAATCAAGTCAGTGGAGTTCAGAGAACTGACAGAGCTGAGGACTTCACCACACATCTGCCTCTTCTCAAGCTCATTAGGTCTTGATGCTCAGCCTGCTTTGGAAATGGTTTTGTGTTTTCTTTGGGTCAAAGCAGATTTGGTCAGCATTGCACTTAGAACAGAGGACAGTGAGCTGCCTTTTGACACCAAGAGTAAACCAATGCCAGTGGGTTCAACCCTACGGTTAACAATAGTGGGAAACTGCAAAATTTCTCTAGCGCAGACAAGACCTTAGTTAATAGGTGATTTAGTTTCTAGTTTCATAGACTTCAAGGTCAGAAGGGATCTTTAGGATCATCTTATCTGACCTCCTGTATAACACAGGCCATATAATTTCCCAGTTAACTCCATTCTGAGCTCAATAGCTTGTTTGGCTCAAGTGTATCTCCCAGAAAGGCGCCCCATCTTTATACGAAGACATCAAGACATGGAGAATCCACTGCCTCCTTTGCTCGTTTATTTCAATGATTAATCACCCTCAGTCTTAAAAAAAAAAAAATTGTGCCCTCTTTCTCATTTGAATTGGTCGGGCTTTAACATCCAGCCATTGGCTCTTATTCTGCCTTTCTCTGCTCTTTTAAAAAGCCTGATAGCATATGGTATTTTCTCCCCGTAAAGATGATACACTGTGATTGGCCCCTCTCCATCTTCTCTTTGGGTGTGTTCACACAGCATTCTTATTTCGAAACAACGAGGTTGTTTCAAAATAAGAATTGCCATGGCCACACGACGTACGGCCATTTCGAAACAAGGAAACCGCTTGTTTTGAAATGCGAGCCGTACTTTCGAAATAGGTTAAACCTCATTTCCTGTCGAAACAAGGTTGTTTTGAAACCAGTGGTTTCGAAACAACCCGGTGCGGACATGTTATTTCGAAACAAGTTATTTCAAAAGGGCTTGTTGTGAAACAAGCCCTGTGTGTGTGAACATAGCCTTTGATAAGCTGAACAGATTGAGCTTTTTTCACTGTTAGCATTCTCTCCAGCATCTGAATCATTTTTGTGGCTCTCCTTTCTGCACCCTCTCCTTTTTTTAAATATCTTTTCAAAAATCACCTAAGAGAAGTGAGTGGTCAGTAGACAAAAATAAAAACAAGTACCATTTAAAGGCAAGAGGATGGATTTTAAACCACCTCTAGTTTAAAATTTTAGTCCAGGGACAGAGGGGCAGAAGAAGTCTGCCCTCCCCTCCCCACGGCACACCTTTTGCTCTCAGTGATAACGTTCCTTACCTCCAGACGTCATTGAGCTCGGTTGGTACCAGTTCTCCTGACTCAGTCTCCACCGTGGCAAACCCACCAAGTAAATACAAACTGCCAGCCAAACTCAGCAGGCTGACAGAGCTACGCTCCTGGGGGAATTCAGTGAAGGGCTCCCACCTGTCAGACAGAAAGGTTGGATGCATAGGGAAGGAGTTCTAGGTGCTCTCCATACTGGCATGCAGGTGGGCCTGGACCTGGCGATTTCTGAGGGCAATGCCAACTGTGCCATCCGCCAGCTTATGTGGCCTTCAGGCAAGTTGCTGAAGCCCCGTTTTTGCAACAGTAGCCCCCAATTTTGGATGCTCGACTTCAGTCATCCAGGGCCTGATTTTCTGGGGTGCTGAGGACCCACAGCTCCCCTCAGTAGACTCAGAAGACCCCAAATACACCAGAAACGATCTTCTGTTCTATACGTTCTTCTGCTGCACTCCTCATGGTAATACCTGAAAGCCTGCTAGTCGCGCATCATGCACCTCGACTGGTGGACTTCTGCCGAGCGGGCATGGGGGGCGAAGGGGACCACCTGTGGGGTTTGCACCTCCTTGCATTCTGTGGAGCACCAGCCTCACCAGGGACTTTTGGAGTAGGGCAAAGGAGTGGATCTAAGACCACAGAGCCATGGAGGGGCAGCATGGTCAGTGTGAGGGCTCCTAAAGCCCTTGGGATGATTCTTTCCCTTCCTAGTTCCTTGGGCTATGTGGCCTGTCTCCTTCCAAGCCCACTGAAGTCAATAGGGGTTAGGCCGTTTGTGAGCAGTAAAAGTGGTCAGAAATGACCGGGGATGTCCCCTGCCAGCTGGGCCTTGTTTGGACCCTCACTGGGCTGAGAAGTGGGAGTCACTGCTGGAAGTTGTGATTTATCCTGATATCTGGAAAGGGAAGAGATGCCATCCCGTTTCCTCGGGATGGAAAGTTCAGGCTTCTGCCTCTGCTCCCACTTTCCAGTTTTTCCGTGCATTCAAGCTATAACCCTGATATTGCGGCAAAACTCTGGTTCATAGCTAATGCCCCTTGGACCAGCTCTGGCCATTGGCAACAATTAACACCAGGTAAAGTGGTGCTTCAGTTGCACAGTGAGCTAGATGGACAGAGCCAAGACAGCTCCAGGTCACTGTCTGATTGGGGGCAGGTTGTTTTATATACGTGCATGTGTATCATTTGCATCCCAAGGATGAGACGTGGTACCTACTTGTTGGCTTTAATGTCATACTCTTCCACCGAGTCAGTCAAGCCAGAGTCGGTCACGCCAGCTGCCACGTAGATCTTGCCATTGTGCACCGTTGCGCCAAACAGAGAACGGGCAGTTGTCATGGGAGCCAATTCCTTCCACTCAAACTTATTCGGGTTGTAGACACACATCTTGTTCAGGCACTTCCTGCACAAAGGCAAGAATGAGAAACAACCTCACTGAATTATTGCATGGAATATTTCCACCCTGCTGCATGATGGGAATTCTTGGGTGTTGCTCTAAGTTGAGAGCTGACTACAACTACCAGTCTCTCCTATACTTGACGTTGGGGTCAGGGCATTTTACAGTTACATCTCACCAGACTGGCGTGCGTAGCCACACTATGTAGGGCAGTGTTTCTCGACCTTTAGTGGACCAGGGAACAGCTATAGTTGTTAATGACTTTACGTGGAACACCGGATGGAAACTTTCTTAGAAAGAGCTGATATATACCTCTCAATAGATGTCTTTCTTGTGTTCAGCATGCGGATTTCTTGTGTACACACAGGACCACCCTGATGTTGTGTACACACATTACATGCAAATCAGGGCCCTGCACACCTACCCCTGGTAGTGCAGTGGTTTTCAAGCTTTTTTCCTTGGGGCTCAGTTAAAAAATCATTTATGCCCGTGACTCAACAATTACATCTTTGAGCAATGCATTCCTGTCTGGTGGTGGTGGCAGTGGCAGCAGGGGATATCGCAACGCAGTACTGACCCAGTACTGGGTCCCAACCTTGAGTCTGAAAACCACTGTGGTAGCAGGTCGTCCTTGTTAAGAATAAGTGATGCAATTTGATGCTGTACTGGAAATCGGTGAGACGAATCCTTGCCCCCAAAGGGTTTAAGATCTAGGAGATACATGGCAGTGTATACACACTCTTTCCAGACAGTAATCTCCTTGGCACCGAGTCTGTCTTTACTGAGGTTCTGCAGTGCTTCTTTCATCACTATTTATTTTTGCTCTTTTATTGATGGCTGCAATTTTCACTTCAAGGAAGGAGCTCATACTCGGAAGTTGTTCCTTGCAGATAATAAATGGCAATTGGGCAAAACGGTCTGTGAAGTCATTTACTGCCAATGCAGCTGGAGCAGCTGGGCCTTGTTATGCTGCACCAGAGTTTTCCCAGGTGGGGTTCCCTACTTGATGACAGGAAGCATCATTGTGAGGGGGATTTCCAAGTCTTTTCTGTACTCTCCTGGTATTTGGTATGCTTGTATATTTTGGGAGGAAGGAAGATATTCTCTCTCCACTAGGGCCTTTTATTGCCCTTGATCTCAGTGTACTTATGCAGGGGACCTCCCAGCCCTGAGAGAAATTCTAGCAACACAATCAAGGATGCACAACACAGGGCTGGAAGTGAAGACTTCCCTGTCAGCCCCTAGCCCATTTTTTCCAGTTGTTCCTCTCCATTCTTTAAACAGCTGCTTACCTGAGACACCTACTGCTGTCCCACACTGAGCTCCCTTCTTCTAAAGATGACCTAGGACATGGAAGCAGCCAAACCCAATAGAAGCAGAGAATCATAGAGCTGGAGGGGACCATGGGAGGTCATCGACTCCAATCCCCTGCACTCATGGCAGGACCAAGGACCCTCTTAAACCATCCCTGACAGGTGCTTCTCTAACCTGCTCTTAAAAACTTCCAAGGATGGAGATTCCACAGCCTCCCTTGGCAACTTATTCCAGTGATTAATCACCTTGACAATTAGCTTTTTTTTCAATCAATCAAATCATAGGGCTGGAAAGGACCTCATGAGATCATCGAGTCCAACCCCCTGGGAATTGAACCTAGGATCTTCTGCATGTTAAGCAGAGGTGCCAGCTACTACTACCAGCCAACCTAAACCTCCCATTTGCCGGCAGAGATGTTTTGCCCAGCCCACTCCTTTTATAATTCTTTGCTCTCTTACTTACTTGTCACTTCGTTTGCCTCCAATGACGTAGACTAGATTATTGTCTGATACCACAGCATGGCCATAGACCGCATAGGGGAGAGGATCTGATTCGCCCCATTTAAAAGACCTGTATGAGTATCATGGAAAGCAAGAGCATTAGTACAGTGGGTAGAGAGGGGTAGCATCAATAATGCAGTAGGTGCTTTTCACACTCACAGGAGGATGCCGTTCTTCCCCTAAGTGCACGGCACCTAAAAACACATTAGTGAAAGTCACATTCAACCATTAAATGTTAAGAGCCTAAGAAAAAGGAACGACACGTGGGATATATGCCATAGCACATGTTCCTTTCTGTAGCAGCCTCTTAGTTGCTTTGCTTGTTGCATTTTGGCTTCATGTTTAGACAGCATTGTCCACCCCAGGGCCTCCAGCACTTTACAGCTGTTGATTCATTTGCACTTCTGGTGCATTGTCCCTGCTTTAGTCAAAGGGAAAGCTCTGATCTACACAGATGGTAAGGGTCAGCGTTTCCCAAGATGCGGAGCAACTCCGTTTTCAGGTGCAGCCCCCCCACGTGGGCTTAAAACCTGACCTCATGAGAGGTGTGGGGTGCTCAGCACTTCTGAAACTCAAGCCCTGGTTTTCTGAAGCTCGGCATCCCTAGAAAGGAGGCACTTACAATCAGAGGCCACATCTGAACTCATGTGTCTTGCCTGAGTTTCCAGAGTGGGGCATGCTCAGAGCCAGGAATAAAATGAAGATAAATCTCTTGTCTCTGCCCTATCCTGTAGCCGCTCCGCCGTGCTGTACAAACACTGCACGAACCACTCCACCAAGCTGTACCAATGCTGAGAAATTTTCTCTTTCCACGGACTGCAGGCCAGGGAAGGCACTTCAGCTACAACCTAGAAGTCAGGGGCTGAACTGATCCTAGACTGCCCAAGGCTAACCCTTAAATCTAGCAGACGTATCCATGTATCAACAGACAAAAATGTTTGCTGAAATCTCAGTTGTCATTTGAGTGGGGCTGTGGCCAATTCTTGGGCTGGTCACTTTGCAATTCAGCTGCCCAGAAGAGGACCCAAAAGCTTCCCCGGTGTTCGTGTTTTTCAGCTATGTGCATTTCAGACTCCTTAGCAGGGAGAAAGATGGGAGAGCCCCACGCCAGCCCTGAGAGTTTGAAACATCATGCTTGACAGGCTGGGAATCAGTTTCAAATCTCTGCCAGTGAGACAGACACATCTAAATAAAACAATGCCCAGAACTAAATATAAACTGAGCAAACATCTCTAGCTCGCTCACACTAACCCCTCCTGCTTGGTGCTGGCAGCCAGCAGGGAAGGATGATTTAGCATTTCTGATTTCCTTCCATCTAAGATTTAATACTTTGAGCAGTTCACAGAGCACCGTGGAAAGCATATGTTAAGATTCATTTTAAAGATTGTGAGGACAATGGCTAGCCCCTGTACTTGTCCTCTGGGAGACTCTGCTCTGTTAGTGGAATGAGACAGTTCAATGCTTTTTTCCAATTAGAAGTGCATGGGACACGTGGCTTCTCTACAGCTGATTGAAGTTAGGCATTGGGAACAGAGATGTTATGATGTGATACAGGCCATAGTGATCCCAGAATAATTCCCATTTGACATAGGCCACATCCTTTTTGGGCTTTCCCAGTCTTGGCTGACAATGGAAGAACCCCCTTTCTCCCAGACTGCTCATTGCTTCTTGCTCATTAACATCTAAGCCCATTACAGGTTGCATTGGATGACTGGATTATAGAAAATATGACTAGAGGAATGGGTGTCTGCCTTCATTTTCAAAGTTGGCAGCATGGTTCTCAACCAAACTGGACTGCAAAATAGCTCCAACGAGATACAGGGAAATTCCTTGTGCAATATATAATTAACCCTGGGAATTCACCACTGCATACATGACACTAAGGAGGCCACTAGCTTTACAGGGAAATGACCTGGTATCATGCCAGCTTCTCTGCTCCCACTGACTAAGGAGAATTTGATTGGGCATGCTCTCCCTTTCTGGTCTCATTGCCAGAGGGAAGGGAGCTCCAGCTGCTTCATTGGGTACCAGATCTATGCAAAGCACTAGAGCTCTGGGGGGCCCTAGGTGGTCACTTACATCACTTATTCTTGTCTTCAATGACTTTAGCTGAAATTGCAAGGGCATTGATGTACATGGTTCTGAGCAACGATGATCGACAGCTGGGTGATATTGGATTGCACACTTAGGGACAAGGGGTGCAATGCCCCAGAAAAAAAGATTCATTTCAAGTTTGGTTGTAAAAAGAGGCTGAAAACACTCAATGGGCCTTATCCTCAGCAAAATCTTGGAGGAGCTGAACCCTGGAGTTGCCTGGGTTTGAGAGACTGAATCTCTTTGTTGGCATCACCCTAAACTGTTGCTATTGAGACCTGAACCCAGTTTTGTTGCCCATGAGAATCTATGAGAGGAACATTTGCTGATTATTGTCCTCTCAGCTGTCCACAGCTCCAATATGTGATGAGACTGTTCCAGCGAGCAAATATGCAGGGCCATATTCTGCCTTCTGAGATCTCTGGGCAGTTGCTGCATGAACATAGCCAAAGACACAGTCTTCCCTTTGATAAAATTAACATTGATTGGTTAATTCCCATCTCCTTTCCCTGGTGGGTTCAATGGCAGGAAACCCAGCAGATGGTACAAGAGATGGAGCAGAGCCAGAAGGGATGGGATTGGATTTCGGCAGTTCCAGTTGCTGGGGTAACTGGATCTAGCGTTCGGAGCCTGTCTCTAGATTTTACTTAAAGTCTTAGATCCCTGCACAGATCAGTTCCTTAGACCCAGCCCTGCTGCTTCTCTTCCCAGGCACTTACAGGCGGTCGTAGCACATGACGGAGTCCAAGGTTTGTTCACCTTCTTTTAGTTCTTTCCCTCCTACCACGAAAATGGAGTTTTCTGCTTCCCCGAGGCCAAAGAGGCAGCGGGCAGAAGGCAGGGGGGGCATGCCGAGCCAGTCAGAGTCCAGGTGGTCATACTACAAGGAAACAAATAGCCATGAGGGTACAGAATGCATTTCAGGAGTCCATCTTTGATGCATGGAGAATGGAGTTGCTTGCTCTATTTGCTTAATTAGAATAAAATATCAGGGGTCAAAAGCACAGTGACAAAGACCTGAGCTGATTTCAACCATTACCAAAGGTTGCACCCAGTTCTGCAGGCTTGTGTGGAACAGCCCCAGGCTGGAGATTGTCAGAGGGTCCTTTCTTTGCTTGGTCCCTTGTGCTCCGGTTGTGCCTCCTGTTGCAGCGTGTCTTATACATGGATTGCAAACACGTTGTGCAGGGACTGACGCTTTGGCGTTTGCACAACGCCCAGTACAATGGGCTAAGGTCATACAATGGATAACAACGGGAGCCAAGTGCCTTGTAGGAACCACCTCTGCTCTGGTCATTGAAGGACACCATACACTGATGTAATGTGTTTATATACAGCTCAGTCTCCCTGGGGTTTACTGGGTCCCAGTATCTTTTTGTTAGACCTGTAGCTAAAGACCCATTTCCTTCAGGGCACCCAATTTCTGCCACTATGTCTGTAGGTCACCGAAGACAAATGTTGTTTGGTTTTGCCTGTTCCTTGGCTGTTTTTTTTTCCTAATGGTCAGGTGTGAGGAAGAGAAGATGGTGCCATGTTGGACATGAGCAGTGAGAATTTACGTACAAAAGCAGAACATGGCATCTGTGAGCAGACGATGTGGTCTAGGGGAATCTCACTCACTCCACTGATCTTCATATTGCATCTGGACAGATGCGAGCTGTCTTACTGCAAAGACCACTAAGGAGTTTTGCATTGTGAGTAGAGGGGGCTGAATAATGTTTATTTTAGCCTATGTAAGTTCTTATGCTGCATTCGTCACTCTGAGCACGGAGGTCCTGCCCTCAGCAGTCATTGTGAACTGTAACTAAAGCTGGCTGAATAAATGGAATTTCTGTTTCTGCAGGAATTCTGTGGTTTTGTCCTGAAATGGGATCAAAAAAGTCAATAATCATGGACATTTTTGCAAAATGAAATAGTCTGAGCTGTTGAATTTCGACTGTACTCTGTAACATTCAATATGGCATACTAGAATAATAGGAACATAACGTATCAGATGAAATGATAAAAATCAAAACATTTCAACCAGAGCCAAGTGAAATGTTTTGCTGATTGCTTGTCGAAAATTGTAATCAGTATGTTCCCAGGAAACATTCTCATTTAGTCAAATCCTTATTTTTCCGATGGAAAATGGTGCCATTAGAAAAATGTTGAGTAGCTCTAATTATGAAATATACAGGTCCATCTATCTACCCAGATACAATATGGTCCTCATCACCAAAGCATCTGAGCACCTGTTTTGATTGTTAGTTCCACATATGTTACCTATTTATACCTTTCAGCCTGTTTGTTTATGGCCTGTGAATCACACCCTATTGTTTCGTCTTCCTGATTGAATGACTAACAAGTATTTTACTTGGGAATAACAAATGGCAAAAAAGAAATAACAAGCCATGCACTTTCAAATACAAGGTTTCAGCTGAATAATCATTCATGTTAAAATTCATAAAACTTTGGGATTTAAGAATTTTTTTTGTGACCAGTGTGAACTTTTATTTTTTTTACCAGCATCCATCCAACTGGAATGATTAAATCTATCCCTGCTCTGACTCCATCGGCTTCAGTGAAAAGAACTGGGCCCCCAGAATCATGCATTGGTCGACATATGGCCCAATATTGTTGGACACAGATTTGTATGTGTAATAAGTACAGTGGGGACCAGTTAACATGCAGGTGTTGGGGGACAAGCCACCATGACCGTGCATAAAAGAGACCGCGCGTAAACGGGGCCACGGTGAATAAATACAGTGCAGCACTAATAAGGCTCACTCCATGTGTTTCCGTACCCAGGCCAACTTCCGCCTTTAGATACCGTGCGTTACTGAGTCCCGCGCGTTAACTTGGTGGCTTCGGGGGACATGACCAGAGCGCGCATTAACAGGATCCGCGTGCAAACCATTCATGTGTTAACGGGTCCCCACTGTATTTGATTACAGCTAGTCCTCACTTAGTGACCTACTCGTTTAGTGACCCCTCAGAGTTATGACCGGCTCTCTGATGAGTTGGTATTATGGCGATGTACGAGAACTCGCATCAACTCTCTCAGATTACCTATATTTACAGTACACTATGCAAACTAAGTTCAGTACGTTAGCGCTTAAAACATTTAAAATATATATTAAAAATGTTATAAATGATGCAAAGGTGACATTAAAACTATCTACAGATGGTTGAAAAACCCACTACCAGTAAAGTACATTATGCCTGAAATACCGGTAAGGGCTGCTCCTCGTTTAGTGACCAATTCGTTTATCAACCGGGTTTCAGGAATGGAACCCGGTCACTAAGTGAGGACTACCTACAATGTTTTCAGATCCATGTTTCTGTCTAGGTCTGTCTGAAGTGCCAGCTGAAAAGAACTAGAAATATCCTTTCGTTCACAAGGGCAATTTAGCTAAAGGAACAATTCAATACTAATAATAAAGGACTTGTCTACACTACAAAATTGTTCATCTAACTTAAGTTGGCATAAAGCTGCCACATCGCTTGTGAGGATCTACACTTTGCTCCTTGTGATAAAGATGCACATCTTCACCTGGAGTGCTTACAGTCGTTGTACAATCTATGTGGGGCATTGTGGGAAGACTCCTGAAAGCCAACAATAGTCGCTATAAACAACACAGCATCTACACTGAAGCTGTGTTGCTCTTGACTCTTGGTTGCTCATGGAGGTGACCTTATTAAGTTGGTGTAGGTGGGCAGTTGTGGCAGCAGATGCAAAATTGAAGTACAGAGGCTTCCGTAGTTAGGTTGACATAAACTGCCTCGTGTAGACCAGACCAAATGCTTTCACAGTTGTATAGCCTCTTCCATCAAGCTATTTCACAGCACTTCACAAACATTGATGTAGCCGTGAAGCTATGTAAAGATTATTGTCCCCATTTTATGGGTGAGGAAACTGAGAAGTTGAGTGATTTGCCCAAAGTTTTGCAGGCAATTGGTGGCAGAACTGGACACAGCATTTCAAAACCTAGAACTCCTACCTCCTTTGATTTAACCATAGGACCATCATCCCCAGGAGACTCCACCTCTGCTGCATTGCATTAGGCAAAGAGCCTTGAAGGTTTCGAAGCACCTCCCTTACTACTCAGGGCCGACTCACACAACTCATATTCACTGGAACAGGAGCAGCAGAGACAGCGAATTATTCTGTTCCCTCTACAGCAGATTACAAGGCCATTACTTGACCTAGCTGCTAATTGCAGGGATGCTGTGGAGGGGTCTCTGGGAATCACCTTGCACCATTCAGCAACCTTACCTGTCAGCTTTGTTCAGCAGCAGTGTGGCTGAGAAGCTGTTTGTTTATTAGTTCTCCCAGGCTGAGAGAGCTGGCTTTAGTCTCAGTTTTACCGTGTCCGATCCACATGAAGAGCAATGCAAGGAGGTAAATGGCCACAGGTGTAGCAATTACCGTGTCATTTTATTTTTTTGTTCCTTCCTTTGCAGGACCGGCTCAACCATATAGGTGAACTAGGCAGTCACATAGAGCAGTGGTTGTCAAACTACGAGTCAGGACCCAGTACTGGGTCGCAGATCCTCAGGTACTGGGTCACAGCGCACACTGCTGCTGCCACCAAAAGACTGGAATGTATTGCAAAAAGATTTAATTGTTGGGTCGTGGTGCAAAAATGATTTTTTTCAACAGGGTCCCACAAAAAAAAGTTTGAAAACCACTGACATAGAGAGCCAGGGTTTGAGGGGCACCAGATTAGATGGAAGTAAGTTTTTTTTCCTCTATTTAAAAAAAATGTTCTCTCTTATAACATATGGGGGGGGGGCAAAGTCGTAGTTCACCAAGGGGACCAGAAACCCTTGGGCTGGCCCTGTTCTTTGGCTTTTCCCCTTGTATCTCACTTTTAGGCCTTGTCCAGTGATGTCATGTGCAAAGGAGGTGGCTCAGGTCCCAGCTAGTTCTCAGCTAGGGGCTGATTCCTTATTGCTGTGCTCCCTGTCCGTATCGCTTACACCAGTGCCAAATGGGTGCATTACCCTGTTTGGGCAGAATAGTAACACTTCACACTTTCCCTGAGCAGGTGTCTATTCTGAAGGTAAGTGGAGAATCGGGCTTATGGGGTTCCAGCTTGGTTTTCCTACACCTCCACTTTGTGGGGAAGAGGTGGGATTTGCTGGATGTCTGCAAGCCCAGAGCATAGCCAGTGATGGAGAGACAGGTTCCTAGTGTTAGGTGTGTATTTTGATGAGGGGAAAGATTGTCTTGAGTTATTGCACAGTGCTAGATTGAGATGACTTGCTCCCCCCCCCCCCCTTCTCTGACCATAAATACCTGGGGTTCAGTTTGCAGCGAGGGTGTTGCTATCTGAGGAAATAAATGCCCTGTGGTAGGAGTGAATGACATGACTATCATGGTTTTCAGTGGCAGAAGACAGATGATTGTGACCGAGAACATGAAGGCTGCAGAATCAAAGAGTGCCTAGCCTGAAGCCAGCACAGAAGACATGTAGGTGCTTGGGACAAAAAAGTCTTTGACATGGAAACCTACCTGATACATTTCCAGACTGTCAAGGGCCATTGTGTTTATTTAGTTCGACCTTTGCATAACAGAGATCAAAGATCCTCATGCAGTGATCCCTGCATTAGCCCTAGTTGAAAATTCCAAACTTTTTGCTATCTATCTATCTATCTATCTATCTATCTATCTATCTATCTATCTATCTAGTCTGCATATTACTATGTAACAAGCCATTGATGTAATGCAGACCAGTAAGCAATATTCAATCAGTTTCTATAACATCTGGCAGAGCAAAAAAAAATCCTTCTGACATGCATTTTTATAAGGGACACACAAGCTCAAAGACTCTAAGGTGAGAAGGGGCCAATGTGATCATCTTGTCTGACCTCCTACACGATGTGAGCGCAGAACCTCACCCACCCACTCCTATAATAAACCTCTGTCCTCACATCACGGTTTAAAGACGTTAAGATACAGAAAATTCACCAACAGCTGAGCCATGCCCCATGCTACAGAGGAAGGTGAAAAATCCTCGGATCTCTAGCCGATCTGCCCTGGGGGAAAATTCTTTCCCAACATGAACATGTCGATCAGTTAAACCCTGAGCATGTGGGCAAGATTCACCAGCCAGACACCCAAGAAAGAATTCTCTGTAATAACTCAGGACCCATCCAAAGTCCGATCTCAGGTCATTGGTATGTCCACCCCAGTAATCAAAAATGAATCATTGCCAAACAAGGCCATCCCGTCATACCCCCAACCACATATAAATTTATCAAGCTCTGTTTTGAAGCCAGCAAGATATTTTGCCCGCATAGCTCCCCCTGGGAGCCTGAATACAAGCAACACACCTACGGTGAGTTTCCCTGGTGGTGTGCTATACAGAAGTTTAAAAAACCAATGATTCGTCTAGAGGGCCATTGAAACGAGAGAAAGAACACCAGTACCTGTAAGAAGTAGGAGCTCATGGGGTCTTCTTTGTTGTCCTCATTGTAATACAGTCCCCCTGCTATGAAGATCTGATTCTCTTTGGTTACCAGGCTGACATGATTCTTTGGGATTTGGGCTGAGATGGAGGCAAAATAGCACTCGTTAGCGCTGGGGTCATAGGCCACTGCCCCAGCATTGCTCACTATGAAAATGAGGTCCTGGAGGAACATTCCAAAGCGCATTGTGTCATTTAAGATCGCTGGGAGGACATCCTCCTCTTTATCGTCTCCCTCGTCCACTCCTCCATTGACAATGCTACCCCCAGCTTTCTTCTCACTGCTTTTGTTCACCGTCTTCTTTCTCACCACTGTGAATTTGCCTTCATTGGCATCCTTCACCATCTGGAGTTTCTTGAGCAGCTCTGGGCTGGATTTCACAATGGGATGCTTCTCCACGTGGTCCCGGATGTAGTCCTTGGACATGAGGCGGAAGCGGATGCTCTCAAAGACCACAGGCAAGGCCTGGAGCCGGCTCTCACGGTCCTTGGCTGCTGCCCACTTCATCACCACCTCAAAGACAGCCTCCTCCTTCTCAGTGTTGAGGGAGTCGCTGGATATGACAGCAATGAGCTCGTCTGCGGAGAGCTGGTAGAACTCCTCATCCCGGGTGATTAAGGCAAAGCGGTCACAGATGAAATCCCGGGCAGCCACTGCCAGGCGGGCGCAGTCCAGCATCAAGCCCAACCTGAAGATAGCCAGGCAGTTGCTGAGACAGAGGCGTTTCTGCAGGAAGGACACGCAGACGGTGAAGATGGAGGGGATCTGGAACATGTTGGCCACTGAGAAAATGTCCTGCACGTTCTGCTCGGTGACCTCCAGCTCAGAGGTGTAGATGTAATGGAGAATCTTGCCCATGACATCAGGATCCACATCCTCTAGGCTGATCTCCCTCTTCTTGCTCTCCTCCATGTCAGACAGGAACATCGCCCGGAAATAGGGGCTGCAGGCAGCCAGCACCAGCCGGTGGCAGGGGAATTCTTTCCCCTTGACTTTCAGGACACAATCTAAGAACTTCTGGTGGTCCAGCATATCCTTGAGCCCATCCTGGAGGAGCGTCTGCTGGTAGAGACGAAGCTCTTCTGCTTGATCCATAGGCAGCCCCATGCTTGCAAGGAACGGCTTGTTTGCGCTTCTACTTTCCTGGTCCCTATCACGCCTCAGAGAGACTCACTCAAACCTAGGCGTGAAGCTTTCCCTCACTTCCTGGCAGCTGTAGCTGTAAGAATGTGAAACGCTAGCTGCTAATACAATTGGCTATGTGCTTCAACCTCTGCGAGGGGCTTTATATATAGCCACAGCCTCACAAAGCTTCAGGGATCTGTACTGGAGCATGTGTAAGCCGATCGCCCTCTAATGTGACACATTGGGTGACCAGGGAGGAGGGGCGTGGGGGGGAACAGCTGTAAATGCAGGCTGGATGCATCAGGAATGGCCTGTCAGCTCATGAATCAGTGCTGGAAGGGATTTGGGTTTTTCTGGAAGTCCGACGTGTGACTAGCTGCCTCCATAATGGTGCAGGTGAAACAATTTTTCCTTCAGATGAATCAGAAAGGAAAAAAAGAAAAACCTATGTCTTCACTGATTAACTAGAGGATTCGTTAGCCCTCGTCCCCCTTCCTTTCTTCCTCACCCAGCTAAAAATATCCTATGAAGCAGAAGCTGTAGATAGCCAATGAGGTATCATGTTGTGCTGTCATTGTAACATGGCTAAGGCGGTCCCGGTCATTGGCAATGCTGATTTTCTGGAGAGAAAAAGAGGGAGTCCCATGGCATGTTTCAGGGTAACTGCTGGGAGGAAGAGAGTTTTACGTGATGAGCTGTGTGTCATAAGCCCTCTACCAGAAGCAGGTAAAGGAGGTTCTCCTGTAGCCCATGTGGTAAGGGACCATGATTTTGGGGCATGAGGCTCTGGGGTCTGTTCCATCTGTGGTATTTATATGGAACGTCTTCACTATTGAGTCTGAAGGGCTCACAGTTTTAATGCCTTTATCCTCACAGCCCCTCTGGGAGGCAGGTCACTGGCACAGTGAGGTTAGAGAATCAGGCATATTGTGAGGTTAAGTGACTTGTCCAAGATCACTTAGAAAATCTGGTGGAGCAGGGATGTGACGCTGGCACCCTAACCATTGGGCAATCCTTCCTTTCTGTGACCCACTATTCCCCATGGTCTAGAGCTGGTGGGAAAAAAAATTCAAAACTGTCCTATGGAAGGAGAAAAGGGTGCAGGTTTCATAAAAACATTTGACTAAGATGATCCAATTTTTGGCCTAGGTCTGCTGCTGTCTCTGTGACGTTTCCAATGGCCAGGGTAGGTAGCATCATGACACACAGGATGCTCTGAGGTGGCTGGCAAGATTTATGTTATCGTAAATTCTGAGATAAACAGAATGAAATTCAATAAAGACAAGTGTCAAGTACTCCACTTAGGAAAGACAATCCATTGCACGCCTACAAAATGGGCAATGACTGCCTAGGAAGGAGTACTGTGGAAAGGGATCTGGATGTAAAACACAAGCTAAATATGAGTCAACAGCGTAACGCTGTTGCAAAAAAAGCAAACACCATTCGGGGATGCATTAACAAGAGTATTGTAAGCAAGACACAAGAAGTAATTCTTCCACTCTACTCTGCCCTGGTTAGGCCTCAGTTGGAGTATTATGTCCAGTTCTGGGCGCCTCATTTCAGGAAGGGTGTAGACAAATTGGAGAATGTCCAGAGAAGAGCAACACAAATGATTAGAGGTCTGGAACGCTTGACTTATGAGGGAGGATTGAAAGAGCTGGGTTTGTTTAGTCTGGAAAAGAGACTAAGAGGGAACATGATAACAGTTTTCAAACTCCTAAGGGGTTGTCACAAGAAGGAAGGAGAAAAACTGTTCTCCTCAACTGCTGATGATAGGACAAGAAGCAATGGACTTAAATTTACAGCAAGGGAGGTTTAGGTGGAAGACTAGGAAAAAATTCCTGTCAGGGTGATTAACCACTGGAATAAATTGCCTAGGCAAGTTGTGGAATCTCCATCATTGTAAGTTTTTAAGAGCAGGTTAGATGGACACCTGTCAGGGATGGTTTAAGAGGGTCCTTGGTCCTGCCATGAGTGCAGGGGGCTGGACTTGATGACTTTGCATGGTCCCTTCCAGTTTCTGTGATTCTATAAAGGAAATTGTGATCCTTCAAAAAGCTCATGGGAACATTTTATCATGGATGAGCCAGGTGGGAAACCCTTATCATTTAAGATTATGTTATATCTTATATGTGGACATCACTTTTCATTGGAAGATTTCTGCAACAAAAGTGAAACAATTCCCCCTAACCTGCACTACTTTTCCCTCCCCCACCCAATTATTACTAATAGTGTTTCTATATGGTACATTTACACTATTTTTTATCCAGATTTTAGCCCTAACCCCTCTCCCATCCACACAGAAAATCCTGACATGTTTGGAGTTGCTTTAAGTCTGAGTTAACTTCCCAAGCAGGGGATGGAATCAGAACGTGAACTGTGTTGTAGCTCAGACTGGGACCTGTCCATTTGGCAATGAGGATGCACACTACGTCTCTTGAGCACTGATGGTGCTTCAGTTCCTTCTCACAAGTCCCAAAAGAGGACAGGCAAGCCCTCCAGCAATGAACACAAGAATCCTAGGCTATGTCTACACTTACAAGTTATTTCGAATTAAGGAGACTTGATTCGAAATAATTTATTCCCTGGCCAAGGCAGTATTTTATTATATCGAATTAAGCATTTCCTTAATTTGAAATAAGGAACCACTATTTTGATATAATAAAACCTCCTTTTACTTCAAAATATCACTTACTTTGAAGGTGTTAGTTCGAATTAAGCCATTTTAAGTCACAGAATAGGCTTAATTTGAACTAATTACCCTATTCTTTTGCCTGCCTTCCCCTATTTCAAATTAGAGAATTTAGTGAAGACTCAAGTTTGAATTAATAAAGCCCACTTTATTTTGAGTTAGAGAGTCTTCACTGGACTCCTAATTTGAAATAACAACTTTGAAGTAGCGCTAATTTGAAATAATAACTTTGATTTAACTTCAAAGTAGTTATTTTGAATTAACTACTTCAGATTAATCTTGTAAGTGCAGACTTAGCCCTAGAGCGTCTTGGCATAGTGACCTTTGGGATAGGCCTCCCAATGCACACTGGTGAGTGCAGAATTAGTGACGAAGTCACATGGGCAGGCCTAAACTGACCTGGGTCCTAATCACCTGGATTAACTGTGCCATCCAGACACAACCTAAATGACACAAAGCCCCTCTCTCTATCGGGGACATTATACACACGTAGCCACTTCAGTGTGAATCCTAAGGGCACATGTGTTACGCTAATGTAATATAGAATTTGAAATGGGGAGATTTGCCGTTATTGTAAATGGGGCTTAACTCAGGGCTGGATTAATGCGGGGGCTACAGGGGCTGAAGCCCTGGACCCTGACCTAAAGGAGGGCCCCAGGCTCCAGCCCCTGAAGTCACTACCTGATCCGTCCCCCACATCCCGCTCAGAGCCGGCAGGGCTGGGGGAGCTCTGAGAGGTCCCGCACCCAACCTGTACTGGGGTTGGGGCGCAGGCTGGGTCCAAAGGCTGGGATCCGTGCTCCTGTCCCATACCTGGGCCAGCTGGTCTGCCTCTGGGGGTAGGGGAGGGTGGGCCAGTACCTGTTCGCTCTGCCCAGGTGTGGGGCCAGCTGGTGCCTGTGGCCCACTGGGGCTGCACCGGAGGCTGTGCACTTGAAATTCTCTGGCCTGTGTAAAGAAAGAGGTCAGAGTAAATGATCACAGGGTCCTTTGCAGCCTTACGTCATGTTTTTGAATCCATACAAATATCCCCCATGTGAACTGGCCCAGAGAGGACAGATCTTGGTTTTTACAAGTGCTGGGTCTTCTCCACTGGAGCAGAACATCATTTAGCTAAATGTACCTGAGATTTTTCACATCCAGGGAACAGAAGAACGCCAGACTGAAACTCACTTGGGTACGTGCTGGCTCCTGTTAGCCGTTCTTTTCGTGAAATAACAACCTGTAAACAGTACAAAGATAGATGGAAAGACAATGGCTCCATATCTCCAGATTGTGATAAGGTAAAGTAATTTCAACAGAAAGAAGTGAGGAAAGCAATTACTGTATAACAGTTTGTACCTATTGTAAAATTGGTACATAAGCTTCTTTTATTGTCTTCCCTTAATAAATTGCCCCAGAGCCAGTCTACACCCAGAAATTTCTGAATCAACGTAGTTAAATCAGTACCAGGCATTCTTACTGCTGTAGTTAAATCAGTCCAAGCTACTACTTGCAGTGTGGGTGTTGGTGTTGCTATAGTTGTTATTCCCTCACAGAAAAGTGGGGAGATGGCTACAGCCAGGCAGTGGGTTGTACTGAGATAACTATTTCAATGAAAAATCACAGCCCTAACTGAAATAATTATTCCAAATCTGTTGTAGATCAGGTTCAAAACGCTTGAAGAGTGTCCAACCAAGAAGGTGTACCAATTTAATTTATTTTATTTAGGGATGGGTTTTCTTGCTGCCGTGCAATTTCTGCATAGATAGGGCTTTAGGTTTGAATTTTCCACTGTTGTTTTGCACTCAGGATAGCTCCAGCCTCAGAAGGGACTCTTCTTGGAGATATAACCTGGATGTGGTTTACAGAGCTCTGCTGAGTTTTCTGTCATTCCAGATGGCGGAAACCATCCGTGATCAACTGATTTCACAGAACGGTTGTTCTCTGGGGATAGAAACCTGTGAGACGTGGGTGCTGTCAAAGTCGAGTTCTGGTTAGGCCTTGAATCCAAACACCAACCCCATTATGATGAAATGAAGTAGGTTGGTGGTTTAGTGCTTTTGAAAATCTGGGAGTAGGTGATCCGCCCACGATCACGTGGGAAGTTTAAGGCAGAGCCAGAAATAAAATCCAGATCTCCATCTTGATTTATGTGGATTAATCCGCCCATCCAGAAGTTGAGAAAAAACATCCAGTTGTTCTTGATCTTAAGTGAATAGGAGACAACAGAGGTGCTACAGGGTTCTGGGACAGCACATTGCCAAATGTCACTGAGCTTGCGATAACAACGGTCTTTGGTACAACCCTATCTGTCTACTTGACTGACTATCGGTTTTTATTATAGACCAAACACAAGCGTATCCCATTCCACTCATGCACTATAGTGGATGGGAGCAGCATGGAGTCGCATGGGCTGTCACTGAACTGATGGAAGCTCGAGGAGTCTGCAAGCCAGGGATCTTGATATTTCTCATCAGTCACTGGAACATGGGATTCATTTGGCCACGCAAGCAAGTTCCTACAACTGCACCAGGTAAAGAGGGCACCACTGGTAGAGCTCTAAGATCTTTGCTTCATCTCCCTTTTTTCTGTTCTGTATTTTTGCATCTTGGAAGTGAGAGATACCAGCCATCGTAATGCAGGGCTTGCTTTTTAATCAGCTGGGAGGCGACTGCCTAGTCACTATTTGCATAACGTGTCTGATGTCCTGCTGACTGCCACAGGCACCACAGTGGGTATGTGACAGATTAGATGGTGGCCCTTTGAAGGCTCTTATCCTGCTTTTTCTGATTAGCTACTTTGATTGACTTTTTCAGCCATTTTTCTGTGCCTTTTAAACTGCAGTGTTTAACCACTGGTTTTGTAAGCTGCGCTCCCATTCAGCACATCCATTGTGTGTTGTTCTTTAGGACTTGGTGCTATAGTCATTCAAAGCAGGTTCCAAATTCTCCCTGCCACTGACTATCTGGATTTTGAATTATTCAGGCTCCCTTCAGTCATTAGTTTTTGCTTTGCCAAGCTGAATCTCTTTTTTCTATTGATGTCTTTCATCCCTCTAGATCCCTTTCCTTTACTTGTCCCACCGGACTGGTATTATCTGCATTTTATTGGTCCATTATTTACTTATGGTTTCAGGTCATAAAGTGCAGTGAGTCAATGATCTAACCTCATTTCAGAGGCGAGAGTGATTATGTAATATACATAGGTCATGTCCTTTCACGCTGGTATCCTACCTGGGACCAAAGCTACAGTCTGGACCAAAATCTGAACTAAACTCGCCATTGATTTCAGTAGGTTTGCACTGGTTGTGAGAACCTAATCCAAAACCCAGTGAAGTCAATGGAAATGCTCTCATTGCCTTCAATGGGTTTTAGACGGGTCCATGTCTCAGTGGACAATAGAGTTGTTTAAGGCACAATCTACCTACTGTGATAAGTATTTTTGTTCTGGGGCCTGTGCAAAGGTGGAATTTGATGGGATCATTATAGATTTCAGCCGCATGTAGTTAAAACAGGGGTTGTAACACTCTCCTGGTGGCGACTGCCATTCTGAGTCTTTCCAAAGAACTTGATGGTGGTAGGAGCAAAACATGTTTTGTTTAGGGTTTACACTAAATGCTTTGGGTCAGTGCAAGGGCCAGTTTTAGTCAACATCTTCATTAATGATCCAGATAATAGGGTGGATAGCACCTTCAGCAAGTTTGCAGATGACACTAAACTGCTGGGGAGGGGAGTGGTAGATGAGGCTGGAGGGCAGGGGTAAGATACAGAATGACCTAGACAAATTGGAGGACGGAGTCAAAAGAAATCTGAGGAGGTTCACCAAGGGTAAGTGCAGAATCCTGCACTTAGGATGGAAGAAGCCCATGCTTTGCTCCAGATTGGGGACCGACAGACTAAGGAGCAGTTCTGCAGAAAAGGACCTGGCAGTTCCAGTGGACAAGAAGCTGGATATGAGCCAACAGTGCATCCTTATCGCCAAAAAGGCTTAACGGCATGTTGGGCTACTTTAGGAGGAGCATTGTCAGTAGATCGAGGGAAGAGATTATTCTCCTCTATTCAAAACCGGTGAGGCCACATTTGGAGTGTTTTGTCCAGTGTTGGGGCCCCCACTATAGGAGAGATGTGGATAAATTGGAGAGATTCCAGCACAGAGCAATGAAAATGACTGGGGGACTAGGGCACGTGACTTACAATGGGAGGCCAAATGAACTGGGCTTGTTTAGTCTGCAGAAGAGAAGAGTGAGAGGGGATTTGAGAGCCGTCTTTAACTACCTGAAGAGGGGTTTCAAGGAGGATGGAGCTGGACTGTTCTCAGTGGTGGCAGATGACAGAACAAGGAGCAATGGTCTCAAGTTTCAATGTGGGAGGTCTGGGCTGGATATTAGGAAAGGCTTTTTCCCTGGGAGGGTGGTGAAACACTGGAATGATTACCTGGGGGTGGTCGAAACTCCATCCTTAGAGGTTTTTAAGCTGTGGCTTGACAAAGCCCTGGCTGGGCTGATTTGGTTGGGGTTGGTCCTGCTTTCAGCAGAGGACCGGACTATATGACCCTCTGGGGTCCCTTCCAACCCTCATCTATGAGTCTACACAGCTGGATAAGCAAGTCTCACACTGCCTCTGTGAGGGAGATGAACTCATGCTGGAAGTCCCATTGTAAAGGAGAGTAAACAGGGACCAAACGTGACTTTGATTCCTAGACTCTGAGGCCAGAAAGGACCATTGTGGGCCCCTAGTCTGTCCTCCTCCAATACACAGGCCAGAGGACTTTCCTGACATGATCCCCCTTTGAACTAGAACATATCCTTCAGTGAATCTTGATTTAAACACTGCCAGTGATTGCTACTGTTCAGGCCCAGGCTGAACAAGAGGCAGGATTAGAACTTGGGACCTCCTGGCACTTTCCTCTAACCTGTGCAGATGTCTACCATTAGCAATAACTTAGCCAAGCAGGAGTGGTATTAACCTCAGGCTAGTGGGAAAAAAACCCATGAGTGCTTTCATTAAATATCTCTCCAACAAACCGCGCCCCAGCCAGTTTCTTAGATTAGTGTCTGCTGAAAGTTCGAGCAGGTGCAGCTGCGGGTTAAATTTAGACTCTTCGGGAATGGATTATTTTTTTCTCCAAGCGCACAGAAGACAGTACAGCCCTGCGCTGTCATCCAGAGCTTTGCCGCTTGAGTCATTCATTCTGACGCCTGGGGTAGAATAATCTTCCCAAATAGTCTGACTCAAATCCCATGAGGACAGCCCAAAGGGTCAGCCTGCAGCAACTCATTACACCTTCAGGTTCACTGTGGAGGTGACCGGCATTTCATAAGAAGACGCAGCACTTCTGACTACATTGCTGTCACGGACAGGCAAATTTTCGATCCCTGGGGCTGTTGGCTAGGCCAAGAAACCTACATGCAGCAGCAGACCGTGTGCTTGGGTGGGGCATGGAAGCTGAGTGGGTTGCATGAGTTTAGATGAGAGACAACCAAAAGGCAGTGCCCCCCTCAGCCCCTGCAATTGGATCCTCAATTGGAGCAAATCAACCAGGCTCTTCAACTTTCTCATGAGACATCCTGACTTGGTTTCGCTCCTGTTTTATGGCCTTTTTACTCTGCTTTCTGTGACAACAGTATGAAACTGGAGTAAGAAAGCATGCATCTGAGTCAGGCTCATGTCTCAGTGCTTAAGCCTGGTTCTCCCCTCAAGCCTTCTGGTATCAATTCCATTAATGTCCATGGATTTAGGCTGTGTGTAAAATGAGAGCGAGTGAGTGGAGAACAAGGGTCTAGGCATTCACAGATACTTGGAATTTAAGGGCAGAAAGGATCATTATCTCACCTAGTCTTACCCACTGTACAGCACAGACCCTTAAATTTCACCCCTGCACCTCTGTACTGAACCAAACAACTTGATTTTGACTATGATTTAGCTTCCAGAAAGGCGTCTTGAGCTGCAGCCATCAAGTGATGGAGAACCCACCATGTCCTTTGGGAGTTTGTTCTAATGGTCAGTCACCCACACTGTTAAGTTTGTGCCTCATTTCCAGCTTGCATTTGTCTGGCTTCAGCTTCCCTACATTAGGGTATTTTTGTGCCTGGCCTTTGCTAGATTAAAGAATCGTTTAGTAATTTGTATTTTCTTCCCTTGAAAGGTACTTATGCACTTTATTCAAATCACCCACTACTCAGTTTTCTTCCTGGGACTTAGTTTTTTAAGTCTATCCATGTAAAGCATTTTTCCAGTCCTCAAATAATTCGGGGGGCTTTAAAATTGGTTTTAGTTTTAAAGGTTTTATTTTGGCTTCTGTTGTTAAAAAGAGATTAGATTGAAATCCCTGCATAACTCCCAGAGTGCATTAGTGAAGGGCTGGGTAATTTTCTGATTCATACTCCTGAGGCAGGATAAGAAGACAGTAGTCAAATTGCAGGCTTCAGGGTATAAGCTGACCGTCTCTGGGATCAGGAAGGAATCCTTCCTTTCCTGTGGGAAGCACAGATAGCCTGGTGCATTACAGGGGAAAAGGCCCTCATCTGAAACATTGCGTTGTGTCTTGCAACAGGACAGGATGCCTCAGCGCAAAGAGAAGTGGTGGGCTTAATGCCAGGATCAGTGGGTGAAATCTTACAATTTTAAAATGAATAGCCATGTTAGTCTAGTCCAGTGAAAAAACAACAAGGAGTTGTGTGGCACTTTAAGACTAACAGATTTATTTTTTGCATGAGCTTTCGTGGGAGAAGATCCCACTTCCTCAGATGCTTCAAAGATGGGTGAACTTAGCTGATATCAGAAGTCAAAGAACAGAGAAACCAGTTGCTGAGCACTTCCATCTTCCTAATCACTCAATGATGGATTTGTTAACGACTGTTGTTCAAGCTGTACCTGAGACATCAAGACTTCAAAGAGAAACAGCTGAACTCGAATTAATATGCAAGCTAAATTCTGTGAAAGCAGGACTGAGTGGAGACTATGGGTTCTTTTCCCATTACAAAGGGTAATTTGACTTCAGGCTTCCCATGGTTTGAGCCTGTAAACGGCTCTGATTTGCTGTTACTGTACGACCTGATCCTATGTTTTACACCCCCTTGCATTTAGTTTCATTCCTTTCTGTAAGTTCACCCATCTTCGAAGCATCTGAGGAAGTGGGATCTTCTCCCACGAAAGCTCGTGCAAAAAATAAATCTGTTAGTCTTCAAGTGCCACACAACTCCTTGTTGTTTTTTCACTGAAATCTTACAGCCTGTGTTAATCAGGAAGTCAGATTAGGTGAACATAAAGTCCTCTGAGGCTATTACATGGTTCTAACATAACTTAGCCTGTGCTTAGCATATTAAAAGCCCAATGAAGTCTTTATAGAAAATCTTTATTTACGTGAGAAGATTTTTTTATTACAGGTGGTTTGTACATGGCTGAGATACCGTCGCTTGATTGCAAATCGTGCTGGAAAGCCTGTTTGGAGATGGCTCATCTTTGATGGCTATGAGGACGCGATGTTGCTACTGCTAAGGTTTCTGGGTCAGTCCTCCTCTCATCCTTATGCTGCCTTTTCTTTGTGTCTTTTCTCTTCTTCTATCGCCTGGAGGCGCTCCCTCTCCTTGATGAGCTGCACTCCACAGTAAGTGATGAACCAGATGGATAAGGTACTGAGTGGGAAACCTGAGAGCCAGAGGCACATAAAGTCAGCTTGGGTTTGGCACTGATGGAAATGGTGAGGCTTTTCTCTAGCAATCAACACCCGTGGTGGGTGAGGGGGCAAGTCCTGAAAAGGGATGAGCATGGGAAGCTGCGCCTGGGCAAGATCCCTGGCCCACAGCAATGCATGGAAGTCTTTTAATCAACTTCCAAGGGCTTCGAATCTGACCCATGTGCTCTGCACTCACACTCTGGGGTGAAGTTTTTAAGGGGTGGGCCGAGATCTGCCAAAATAACCTGGTCTTCTATGAACCACGAGGCCCTTCCGGCTTTGATCCCTTCCCCACCTATGGAAAGACGTTCTCAGCTCTCCTTCGTCCTGCTTTGCCAGCCCCATGCAATCCTTAACACCCTGCCCCTCTATAATCACTGGGCTTGCGGCGCCCAAGAGCCAGTGCTGAACTGCCCTGGTGATCCCACAGGAGCAAGCCATCGCTTTCCCCTAGGTAATGGGGGTTTCATTGGCAGCCCCTCATATAGAACAGAAATAATAGACAGAAGAAGCAACCCAGATAGTGCAGGGCTATAATCTCACTGGGCAGGGATCTGGCGGTGTTAGAAGTCACAACAGTTTCCATAGCAGAGAGATCTAGAGACCTCTTGGTGAGTAATGTGAGCGGCAATGACAGTGAGCTCAGCCATCAGGAACTTCTGACATGCTGAACCCAGCAGGTCACGTTATCCCGAGCCAGGGTCAGTCCTGGGGAGAGCCAGGAGGGGAACGAGGGAAACAGACCATCACTCTCGGTTACGTCCAGTCCTGGCGGTTTGAACAGCTTCAACGTTCTGCCGCCACCTCTCAGTGAACAACGCACAGCCAGGACTATACATTCAGAGGTGGGAGAATGACTGGGATTTAATAACAGACGGGATCAAAGAAAGCTACCCAAGAAGCTACTGAAAATACAAGGCAGGGGAGGAGAGACCAAGTCTGCCGGTTTCAGCTCAATGTGGAAACAGCGGCTGTAGCAGAAGAAAGGACAAAGGGGAAATAGCTTCCCAACATCATTGTTTACGCTGCAAGAGCAGTGACAGGTCTAACCCATGGTCGGGACCCCATTGGGCTAGTTGCTGTACAAACAGCACCAAATGATGGTCTCTTATAGTCGAACCACAACTCTCCTCTCATTAAGGCAGGGGTGGCAGGCTAGGGGTGTAGAGGGGGTCATTGGTTTGAGTTAGTGACACCTGTAAGTGCAAAAAAAGGCTGTGCTCCTTGCAGCGGGGCTTTACCTGTCAGGAGGATTCTCTTGGCAACCAGCAGGGCGAAGGCCAGGCTGTTGAGGGCAAGGACGTTGTAGAGGACAATGGCCCAGAAGTTTGCAGCCCCAAAGATGCCTCGAATCCGCCGAGACATTGGCTCTGACATCTTGGCCTGCCCAGCAAAACAGAGAGAGAGGATCATCAGGAAGAAGGTAGGGAGATGCTTGCTAAAGCCTGTGGGATTTTCATTAGTTATTCTCTTAAGTACATCTACACTGGAAAGTTTTTTTGGGATAAGGAGGCTTATCCCAAAAAACCTTCCCATGTCCAGGGAGCTGTTTTGCTTTTTCAAAAAATAAAAAATATAAAAGCACTCTGATGTATCAAAACACTGGAGTGCTTTTTTGAAAAAGCAAAACCCAGCTTTTTTTGAAAAAGCTCCTTTTTTTTCCAAGAAGTTTGTTTGGAAAAAAAAAATGCCCCAGGATTTCAAAATACCAGAGAGCTTTTTTGGCTAGGTTAAACCTAGTTGCCTGCCGAGAAAAGGGTTTTTTTGAAAAAGCCAACCCATCTTTTCAATTGGCTCTGTTATTTTGAGATGGAGAACTCTTATCCTGAAATAACATTTTTTGAAATAAGTGTTTTTTCAAAAAAGAAAATCCTATTTTGAATTTATTTCAAAATAGTTTTTCCAAAAAAAAAAAAAAACTTTTTTCAAAAAAATGTGGGTCAGTGTAGGTGTAGCCTTAGAGTTATTCCTCTCTCAGGTTCCATTACTGGGGCGTCTGACCACCACAGAATCCTTAACTTATTTATCCTTAACCTACTTATCCTGTGAGGTACAGCTGTACCCTTGTCCCCGTGATATGGGGTGAGGAGGAACCTGATGTGTGAAAGACTAAGACCTTAAAGGGGTACAGATGCCTAACTCACACTGAATTCAATGGGTCCATGTGCCTTGTCCAAGATCATAGAGGCTGTGTTCACACAGCCTCCTTATTTCGAAACAACGGAGGTTGTTTCAAAATAAGGTTTCGGCTGTTCACACGACGCACAGTTGTTTCAGAACAACGGGAACCGTTGTTCCGAAACAACCGTGTTGTTTTGAAACAAGTTAAACCTAGTCTGTGGGCGAAACAACGTTGTTTCGCAACAGTTGTTTCGAAACAACGCCGTGCAAACGTAAACAAGATGTGTGTACACATGCTATTTCGTTTCCTGCCTTTTTCCTTATTTCGAAATAACTTTTTGTTAATTCGAATTAAGTTATTTCAAAATAAGGCATTTTCAATACAAGTTTGTTTCGACACAACTTGTATCGAAATAATCCCTGTGTGTGAACACAGCCAGAGAGACTCTGTAGTAGAGGACGGTGGGGTGTAGGGATGTTTTCAGGTTATGGTACGTTGTCTAACATCAGTTATTTGACTGCATGCACGTGTCCATGTCTATGTGTTCCCTCAGGATTACCTCTTGTTTAGACGCTGAGTGGGAGCTCTGTTAGCCCAGGGGGCTGAAGCCTGGCTCGGACATATAGCAGGATCCATTCGCTGAAGTATTCCTTTGGTTAATACTTTAGGTTACCTTTGACTTAGACACCAGCTGGCAACTCAGTTAACCCAGTGGTCTGAAGACTAGGTGTACCCTTACTGCTAACAATGTTTTCTGCTTGTGCCAGTCTTCTCAGCTCGGCTCTTTCTCTGATCAAAGAAACCATGGATCTTTGTAAAAATGAAGGTGCCAGCCTAGGCTTTACTGCAGTTGTGCTCAGTGGTAAGCAACCTGTATCAACAGGTACACCAACAGCAATTGTGCTCTCAATGCAAAGGAACAGCTCAGCTGGAGGCAGGACCCTTCGTCATCCCCTCAGCTGCACAGAAGCTGGTCTCTTGGACTCCCTTTTATACACTGCTCCGACCATTTCCCTGGCCCTTTTGGCACCAGAAATTACTTTATTGTTGTCTAAAATTACCTTGATTCATCCACACCGCCTGTTCTTAAACCCATCCGTTACCTTGATTGGTCCCCTACCACTAAATGTTTCCATCCATCAAGGTGTCATTCTGTGGTCTTAGTAAAGCATCCCTTCTTAGCTCTCTGTTGGTAGGCTGACCCCAAACCTCCCACCTTTAAGGTGTACTTTTCCACTCTTTTGAGTTTCAGCTTACATCCTGCTAGTTTGAAAGAGGTCAGACTTTTGCAACCTGACTGCTCTCATTTTGACCAGTTTTCCAACTGAGGCCAAATGTTTTGGCCTTTTCCACTAGGCCTTGAACCTGATTTCTGGCCTTTTCATGTCACACTCTGAGCTTCTATTACAGAAAGACTTGAGTCTACCTCTCCTACAGCCCAAGGTAGCACACAAACCACTGAACCATCTGTTCTTTCTAGTCTAGCCCCACCACTCTCTGGCCTAGTTTTTGGTTCCCTCCATTTGCAGCACCAGGTCCTGTTTCTGTGTCGTCTATGGGCACTGGGGGTGCTCAGTCCCTCCCAGGATTGGACCTGCTGCCCAAAGAGACCTAGTGAGGCTCCTCCTCTCTAAAGGACTATAGAGTTCAGCAATGCGGCTTAGAGTGGCTGAGCCAGACTTGGGCCACCCCTCCCGTGGAGTTTGGTGTGCCAGACGGCTGGAGGGTGGTGTCCCGAGGGGTCCATGTGGTCATGGCAGCCAAGAGTTGGGCCTAGAGGATGGACACTCTGACTTGACTGTATCACGCAGCGCCTTGGCTCACACACACAGCTGGGGTGGTCGTGCATGTTTCCTCTATCACCCCTTCACTGGCTATGTCTACACTGGAAGCCTAAGTTGACTTAACCTGGCTCAAGTCAATTTAAGCAACTCCATGACCAAACTGAATTTATTAAGTTGACTTAAGCACTTAATAAAACCTGCTCTGCAAGTTGACTTAAGCTTTTAAGTTGACTTGACATAGCAGAAATTTCCAAAGGGGTAGCTGTGTTAGTCTGTGTACAGTGAAAACAACAAGAGTCCTCTGGTTCCTTCTAGACTAACACTTTTCTACAGGCATAAGCTTTTGTGGGCTCCAGCCGACTTCGTCAGATGAATGAAGGAGAAACTACAGTTGCGAGGTATGTATACACATGCCAGGATGGAGGAGGTCAGGCATTACCAAAGTCACTTCAGAGAGCAGATGGGGCCCATTCACACCAGTTGATCAAAGGGAGAGAATTTGGGAGACTGACCAGGCTGGGTCATTGGCATTACCTGCTATGGGGTCGGGGAGGACCCACCAAGGTGAGGTTTGCTCCCAGTCGCCAGCCGGTGGCAGCAAGCGGCTCGGGGCCGGATCGGGCTCCGAGCTGCTTGCATCAAGCAACTTGGGGCTGGATCTGGCTCCATGTCACTTGCTGCTGGTGGCAGGAACCAGCTCCCAAGTCCCTTGTTGCTTGTGGCAAGGGGCAGGGCCATAACTAGGCTATCTGGCACTTGGGGCAAGCAGCCCCCAACCTGCACCCCACCCACCCCAGGCCACGATCCAGCCCAGGGGTATGGAGCTGGATCTGGCCCAAGTGCCCTGGCCAGGTAGGTGTCTTCCCTGCCACTGGCAGATTATGGCCAGGGCCAGGAGGCAGGTGCTGGCTTTCCGTGCCACCTCGCGATCGCAGCCAGACCCGGGTGTGGGGGGTGCCAGCTTTCCCCGCCACCGGCAGATCACAGTCAGGGCCAGGCGGGGGGTGCTGGCTTTCCCCGCCACCGGCAGATCGCAGCCAGGGCTGGGAGTGGGGTGCCTTCCCTGGTGAGTGTGGCTCAGGGGCAGGGCAGGAGATGATCTGCAAAGGTGCATTCCTCTTCAGGGGCAGGTAGGGTCAGTTGTCTGGCACCCTTTAAACATTGTCACCTGGGGCTTTGCCCCATTGGCCCCACCCTAGTTATGTCCCTGGCAAGGGGCTCAGGCCAGATCTGACTCCCAGCTGCCTGCGGGAAACGGCAGCAGCCAGATTGGGTCTCAGGGGCTGGATTGGGGCCCCAGAGCTGGACTGTGCCGTGGGGTGGGACAGGGAGAGGGGCCTGAGCCCGGGCCTGGGATATGTATACTGGTGTAGACATACCCCTAAGTTGACTTAACAAGGTCGATTTAAGTTGACTTAATGTTAGGTCGACTTAACTGAGCTCCCCAGTGTAGACGTAGCCATCTTGCCGCTTCCCTTGTCCCACTCTCCTTTCTCTCATGCGGCCGCTGGTGCCGACTACCACAATTTTCTGCAGGTGCTTCATGCTGCCATTTCTTTGCTGGAGCAGCCCATTTACCACCTGGCCTCCAGAGAAGGAGCCTAGCCTGGGGTACAAAGGCCTGGCTGGGATATTGCTACATGTGGCTGATCACCTGTTGCTGGAATGGTTTCCTGGGACTGTGGGCAATACGTGTTTGGGGTTTACGAACACTCAGGGTCCTGAGGACTGGGGAGGCACAAAGGCGTGTTAAAACTTCTCCTATGGACCTGCACTGAGGCCAGCTTAGGTAGACTCGGGAAGCCTCAGGTAGCCGGGCCCAATGTTTGCAAAGTGCTGTTTGCCGTGTCCTGTGGAACTTTTATCATCGTAATAGCTGATGGGAGGTTTCTCTGCCTCTCCCACGCACCTTCATAGTAGCGCTCTGCTCTGAGATATGCTCGCAAAGCCAGCAAAAGCTTCCCTTTGTTGTGATTGATGTTAGCATTGTGGGCAAACCATTCCAAGCTTCCACTGGAAGCTGTTAAGATTTTTAAAAAGCCTAAAGCCCTGTGACAACAGTAGAACGTGAGAGTCACTTGCACATAATCCTCAGTGGATCAGCTATGAATGAAGAAGGGAACTGGTTTACAGGAATCTTCAAAGTGATCCCAGGCCCTCTGGAGGTGAAAATTGTGCTGCCTTAGGCAATACAATTTCTCTGGCTTTGACTATTATAATCAGGTTAAAAGTTTAATCCAAAGAGCAGAGGAAAGGGTTATCTATAAAGGGTTTGTTTGAACTGTGTCACTGTCACGTGGGATGGTTTAGGTTTGGTTAAAACAACAGAAATGTTTCCTTGATGTGAGTTTTTGCATCTTTCTCTGAAGCATCCTCCAACTGGTCGTTGGCTCCTACGTTCAGATGGGTCATTGGTCTTTAGAATGGATTAAAAAATGGCATTTCAACTTTGTGAGAAATTGCACTATTTCAGTGTCTGTTTTCATCAAAAAGTTGAAATGTCAAAAAAGTGCTGGAACATTTCCATTGGAGCACATTAAAACAATTTGTTTCTGGTGGCATTAACTGTGCTTCTACGTGAATCATGCTGTGGGTGCTTCACAGGTGGTAGACCTGGGTCTCTCAGTTCCTTCTCCATTTTCCCCAAGGGAAACTCTGGTTCTCTGGCTAGACTAAATCTCCCATGAAGCACCATGGGGACTCAGGTGGCCTTTGGATCAGGCTCTGTGGGGAGGGAATATGGATTTTGTGTGCGCATATTGCTGCACATGCACTTGAGGGATTATTGAAGGCCACCCTTCAGAGCCCATGTTGGTAATCCCAGCAGGAAAGATCATGGACTCAGCGTTGTCCCTAGGATGTGACTGCCCTGGACTCTGAACTTTGATGTCATGCCAGGACCAGGTGGGAGGTGGGCAGCTGCCTCCAGGACACCAGCTTCATGGCCTTGTATGAACTCAATGGCCATGGAGGTGGGCAGCTCTCTTTACCCTAGTGATCCCTTCAGATCTGCCAGTCTTTCAAAACCAAAACAAGAGTGATCTGAAGTATCCAAAGGAATTTCCATATGAGGGAAGGGGTTGTCATCCCTTCTTTATTCAAGGATGGGAAATGTTCCTTGCATGCAGTGCAAAGCTTCTACAAGGGAATGGACACTAAGAGGACGTCTACACAGCACATCTCCATGAGCCACCCAACCTGGTCAACAGCTTCAGGCCCGTACTGTTGAACCAGTAGTGTAGACATTGTGGCTCTGAAGCCTCGGAAGGGGGCTAGGCACCAGAGTCTGAGCTCTGTTCTGAGTTGCAGTGTTTACACAACGGTCACACTCGTCTGAGTCTGAGTCTGCAGACCCCAGGCTGAAAGACTCACTGCCGTGAGCTGTGTAGACATACCCTAAAAGATTAAAAGAGGGAGTGATCACCTCCCCAGTCTCACCTGTGGGCAGGCTAACAACAGCAGGGATAAAGGATGCAACCCAGCCAGAACAGGTGGCTGGTGATACAGAGAGGACTAGGAGAGGGGCTCCTCATATCCGACTGGGGGATGCTGTGGTGGGAAACCAGTTCTTAGCCAGAGAGGGGTAGAAGATTATCATGCAGGAGGCTCTGTCAAGGCCCAGAGGTAGGAAGCAGCAGAAGATTTATATAAACAAGCCCCAGACTACACTACTCAGGGTCCTGAGCTGAGTGGGCAGGTCTGGATCCATTATTGGTCTTCATTGGAGTAGAGGCTGCTGAGAAGCCTGACCAAGGGAAAACAACAGGAACACTGGACCTTGCCTTTGTGTTCCTGCTTTAAGTGACATTATTTCAGGTCTGTCCAAGAAAGAAGGGAAGAAGCCTGTAAGGGGGCAGCACTAGAAAAGAGGTTAAGAGAGGCCCTGGGATGAAATGCCAAACTCCTGGGACTACTGAGAGAAGGTCCGCCAATGGTGTGGGAAGAACTTTGTGTGGGACGAGACTCCTTTCAGTCCTGAAAGGAGGGAGATGTGAGTAATGCAGCCGATAGGCTGGAGTTATGGACAAAGGCTGACAGATCTAGGGTCAATCCCTGAAAAAAATACAAGTGAAATCAAGGCAGGGACAATGGCCATTCTGTGGCAAACAGCCAGGGAGTGGCACCATGTTCAGATGGGCAGTTTCAGTCCCCGTTTGATCCACGATCTGAACGACCGTATGCAGTGAGCATGTTGGGCCAGGGGCGCAGCACCACTGAAGTCTCACACATACATGCTCTTCTAGATCAGTTAGGTCCCCCTGCACCAGAGGACCCTCCCCACCTGACAGCCGGTTGCAGCAGATTTTCTTACCTCCATGCTGGCGAAGGGCTCCCTCTGAAAAAACTTCTGCACCCAGAGCTCAAAGTTGAGTCCAAAGCAATTGCAGACAGCCCAGATGTAAACGATCTCACCGGGGCCCAGCCACAGGGTGGTAATAGCGAAGGTAGAGAGGGTGGCCCGAAGCTCCTTCACAACATCGTCGTGATTCTCCCCAAGGTGATCATACACGTACCTAGGGGTCAAAGTTAATAGGATCAGTATCATTAGCGGAGACCTTTGTTATATTCCTGGCTTGGCCACTGCTCTGCTGGGTGACTTTAGGCAAGTCACGTCCACCTCTGTGCCTCAGTTTTCCCATCGGTAAAATGTGGACTATTATATTGACCTCTCCCCTTTGCAGAGACCTTTGAGATCTACTGATGAAAAATGCTTGAAGAGATCTAGGAAAATGTTTGTTATTATTTTCCCCTTTGCACACTCCCGAAATATGGGTGGCTCTAGAGACAGGCTATGGGATATGGAAGAGCCTGTAGGTTCTAGCAGTGAATCAACCTAACCTCTTGCTGCAAACCAGCTGTTAAGTGGTGCAAGCTGCTATAAAGGTTATCCTGACCCTCTGCTCCCTCTGTCCGTGTGGAGAGCCCTGGGCAGAGCACAATTAACTGAGGCTATGTCGACATTGCAAAGTTCTGCCAGCACAGCCGCAGCTTTAATAATAGAGATGACTGCCATCCACACTGCCATCATATGGTCAGTGGAGTGCATCCTCACTAGAACCACATCCACGGACCTAAGTAGTGCCGGGAAGCTGAGAGAGCAGTGAACAATTTCCTGCAACGACCCCATAGGGTCCCAACTGCCCCATCCCAGCCCCAGGCATCAGGACAACCTGAGGTCCCTGGTGGTGAAGGAGGGCAGCTGCCAGGGCTCACTCATCTCCGTTGGCAGTGGAGCGTCAGGCTGCCCCTCCCAGCGCTTTCCCTTTATTTGTTAATGTCATACGACAGGGAAATGTGGTGTGCACTAAGAGGGTTTTGTTGACAAAAGCTAGCGTAGGCAAGGCCTGAGTCTGCTGTGCAGGTGCTCTGGCCCTGGGAGGAAATCTTGGTCTCTCTCCAATCCATGGACAGCTCGTGCGCAGTGGAACCAGTGTCCTGCAGCACCAGGGGAAGGAAGGGAGGTTTTGAAGAGCACATGCACAGACAGTGTGCACAGCAGAGACCACATTTATTGGACGATCTTGGTGCATGCATGAGATATACTAGCATAGCAGAGCCGGAAGACAGGACCCCACCTCTTCCTTCCATGCTAGGGCCACAAAATCACCAGAGGACAGAGCACAGTGACATGGGAGAGGCCTGGGTTCTGCCGCTGACCTGTTGGGTCACCTTGGGCAAGTCGTGGCATTGCTTGGTGCCTCAGTTTCCCCATTTAGAAAACAATACTGACTCCTCCTTTGTGTTTTGGGAGTCATGGCTGAAAAGTGCTACCTAAAAGTTAGTTGTTATTTCAGCCTCTGGGCTAGAGTGGAGAATTCCTACCCCCGTTTCTCTAGCGAGACTGTTGGCTTCCAACCAAGTTACTCCAGGACTTTCTTCTAAAGGCATTTTGTCGCCTGAGGATTGCACAGAGAAGAGGAAGAATTTGTAGGGATGCCCTGTAATGAAGAAACTACACCTGCTGGGAGGTGAATGGTGAGACACTCGTGAAGGCCGCTGCCCAGCACTGTGAGAGATACACCCTGCTGGAGGGCAAATGGGTGGGAGTGGAGAGCCAGCAGTGAATGACAAGGCTTTTCATGGCGGTTGGGCCCAGGGATGGGATCCTGCAGCAAGTGGGCCTGGCGAGCATGTTACTGGAGGCTCTGGAAGGATGGCGGCTTGGACGGTTCCAGCAATGAGCTGGTATCGCCACCATACGAACCACTACACAGATCCTTCTCCCCCAGGGAAATGGGTTTTATTTATTGTGATGTTTCTCCCTCCTCCTCCACCTTGCATGAACGATTAACCAGGCGTCTGATGCACAAATGGTTAATCACAGATCCCCTGCATGCTTTCCTCAGTCACTAGCATTTGTGACAGCAAACGTCTGAGGCTGACTGCTGAGGAAGACGGGGCTCAGCAGATGACTTGGAATATGGTCAGTACGTGGGGGACCAGAGATTTTGCTTAGGGTAGACTGGGCGGAGTGGGAGAGACTCCACCTGGAAGGGAGCCAGGATAGCATCATTAAACAAAAAAGGTTTGAGTCAAGTTTGGGTAATGGTTCAAGCTCATCAGGTTTTTTTTTTTTTAAAAGGACAGACTAGCTGGCTCACTTTTTAGGGGTCCGCTAAGTGGATGAGAACTGAGATGTTGCAAGCTGGTGTGATGCTGAGCCAGAGAAGGTTGAACAATCAGCCAGATAGGTGACCCGGCAGCAACTCTTAAGGACCTGTCAAAAAGGTTATAACCACGTCAAACAGGGCCACTGCCTGTAGCTTAGTGCCAAAGGAGCAGCCGTGTTAGTCTAGACAAGCAAGGAGTCTTGTGGCACTTAAAGACTAACGGGTTTATTTAGCGCATGAGCTTTTGTGGGAGAATATCCCACTTTGTCAGACGCTTTGAAGAGGGGGGGACTTACAGAATTGGATGCAAATAAATGCAGGGGAGTGTAAGCCATGGGATCAGGTCATACTGCTACAGCAAATCAGAGCATTTGTAGGGATTCAAACTCTAGGAAACAGCACCCAGCGGGAGGGTGAAGTCAAATTACCTGTTGTAACGTGAAAAGAATCCATTTGTTAATGATGGTCTTCAAGAAAACCAATGGGACAGCAAGACTTCAAAGAGAAACAGCCAAAATTGAACTAATATGCAAATTAGATTGTGTGAAAGCAGCCCCGAATCGTGACTATGGATTCTTTTTACATTATAACAGGTAATTTGACTTCAGTCTCCCTCTGTGTGCTGTTTCCTGGAGTTTGAATCCTTACAAATGCTCTGACTTGCAGTACGACCTGATCCCATGGCTTACACTCCCCTGCATTTATTTTCATCCAACTCTGTAAGTTCTCTCTCTTCAAAGCATCTGATAAAGTGGGATATTCTCCCACAAAAGCTCATGCGATAAATAAATCTGTTAGTCTTTAAGTGCCACAAGACTCCTTGCTTTTTTTGCTTTAGCTAGTTACCAAAGTCATGTCAAGTACACTTGAATCTTTCACATGCTGGCCTCTATTGTTAGAGAGGCCAGAATAAATGTCAAGTGTGTTTGGTCGTGTTTGCCTATGTCTATTAGAAGTTTAATGATGTGATCTTGTTGGCTTATAGATGCTGGAATCCTGTTACCATCTCATAATTCTTCATTATTATATTTTGTTGATTCAGTGAGCAAAAGGGAATATGGGACTTGTGGTGCAATAATATTAGTGGCCACATTTCTCCTTGAAACTTGTAAATCTACAGAATAAAATACCTGTCAACAGTCCTAAGAATTTGTCTTGAGAGTTTGAATGGCTATCGCTGACAGCATTGTCTGAGGAAGGATCCACTGAGTAGAAATCAAACTGTCAGCTCACTTTCTTCAATGCCCACTGGTGGAGTTACTTGAGGTGCCCATCTTGCTTCAACAATAAAGGAAGCTTCGTGCCTGATCCTTTTTATCTCAGGTCTGCTTAAACCGTGGCAGGGAAGGTCTAAGCCGCAAGCAGGCCTGTACTTGGGGCATTGTCTGCACCTCCGCCACCCCCCCATGCCATGTTGCCCCTCTCCCTTGCCCCATCGCCTTCGGTGGCAAGCCAAAGGCAAGGAGTGGGTTAGGATCATGGAGTCTGGCCTCTGGGCCATCTTACCCAGCCCCTGGGGATGGAGCAGCTGGCCCAGAGAAGGGGGGAGCATGGTACCCAGCCTCTGGCCTGGCCTGCCCAGCCCCCCAGCACAGAGGGGACGGGGGACCACAGGCTGATTTGCCCTGGGCCCTGCTCCCCCAGGAATGGCCCTGGCCACAAGACTACCAGGTTTAATCAGGATTTACCTTGGAAATCTCTTGAAAGAGCTTTAACAAACCCTACCTTTGGACTAATGCCAAGTGGGCAGCTAGTTCAGCAAAATAAGCAAGGAGCCTGTGACACTTTTAAAGACTAAAAAATGTATATATCAATAAACTTACTTATCAATACATTTGTTAGCCTTTAAAAGTGCCACAGGATCCTTGCTCATTCTGTCTTTGGACTGTAACCTTTTAAAGTGATTCCAGAAAGACTTTTAGAAACCAGCAGGCTTGCCATCCGTGCTATATAACTGACCTAAAAATTTTACACACATTTGTATCTGTATTGATCTTTTAACCATCTACAACGTTTTAAATTTATTAATAAATCTTAGATTTAGCTCATTAGAATTGACTGTCAGCACGTATTTGGATGAGATCTGAAATATTCATTGACCTGGTGAGTACTTTGTCTGGTCCTTTGGGATTGATAGAACTTTAAGTATGGTGAATAGGATTTTCAGGAGACCCTCACTATGTTAGACTTGGCTGTCTAGACATGAGCCAAAGACTGGAGACTTTATTAATCTCTGGTTAACCTGCATGGTATCACAAAAGTTATTGGATGGTGAATCTAACTGTAAAATAACCCACGAGTCTGAGGATTGGTCTACCCTGTTCCTTGCAGGAATTGGTATTCTCATCTTGTGCATCACAGGCCTCACAGCTTATCTATGAATCAAGTGATTAATGCATAACATCCTTCTGCCCGCTAGGACCTGTTATGTTGCCATTCAGAGTGTTATACCTAGGAAGAGAAGGTCCCCAGCCCCACTGGAGATGACAGATCATCTAAAGACACTTACTTGCATAGCCAATCATTAATCCCTCTGTCAAAGTGCCTAAATACAGACCAGCAAAATAAGAGAAATATGTTAAAATGGGAAGTGTTGACAATTACATTATATTAATGTTCATGCAAAGAAGTGTGATCATACATGCACCCATTTCACAAGGGAGTAAATCTGCTGAACTTACTCCCAATTAACCAGTTTGTCTGGCAGGCTCAGAATACCAGTGTTAATTTGAATGGTCTCTGATCTTTACCAAAAGCATCTGATTTGGCAGGAATTCTGCCTTCAATTATTCCTATGCAAACCCCACAGAATTCAGGGGGCCACAGAGAGACTGGAGTAGAAGATGTATCTTCCAGAGAGATCTCTGGGCCGTTGACTTCACTGATAGAAATAATAATGTAACCTATGTTTTCAGCAAAAGTGGGCAAAAAAGGGGTGTAATAGTGTGAATCAATGGGCCTGGTTCTCTTTTCATACCACTGTAACACTATGGGCTTGTCTCCATTGATAGCAGCAATCACTGCTGTCAGATCGACCTTCCCGATCTACCGATCAGGCCTCTGAAGACCGACTCAGTCAATTGGGAAGTTGATCTATTAGGACCATCCAGGCAACTGGAACAACACTGAGTTGAAGGGAGAGGCCTCCCTTTGACTCATCACAGTGGGTGTGCTTAGTGTAGGGCAGTTGAACAGAGAGACGCAAGTTATTTTAAGTAATTTGTATATCTCTGTTCGACTACTGCTGAAAATGGAGAGCAGAACAGACCTGCCGTATGAATGTCTGGGAACGATCCTGCATTGTCTTAATAGATCCATCATTGAAACTGGAGATTGGAAAGGTTTCATAGTTGACTGACTGAATGTACCTCTAGGTGAAAGATGGTTTCCTAAATTTTCTAGCATCTAACTTTAAAAATGTCACAAGCAATGGAACTTCCACTTCTTTCTTTTGGAGACTGCTCCACTGGATAGTACATCTCATTGTCAGGAAATTCTCACTGATATTCAGTCTATATGTTCCTTCTCTTAAGTCCATCAAATTACTTTATTTACATCACCATGCTAAATGATTTCTCTTCATGCTTGGTGTTTGCACCATTCTGGCGTCAGTAGGCAGGAAGACCGACTAATTTGCACCAGCTGAGAATTTCATCCAACTCCATAGCCTTCAGTATGAAAATGAAAGCTGAGATCAGCTGTGGATCTGGGCTCATGCATCTCTCTATCTAGGTAACAAATACACCATATGTGATCTTTCTCCCCTCCTTTGAAACCTTATCCAATAAGATCTAAGGACTGTTCAACCCCCTAGGTATTTTCCACTTGGAATGCCAACTGGTTGCGAAGTGGGACAAACAACAAAGCCGTGTTCCTTCTCAGTATATTTCCTTTGGACCAAATGGACCATTCTCCTGCTGCCTTGGTTCATTAATGTTTTAGATGCACTCACGTTTCTGCAAAGACGTAGAGCATGGTGATGCATTTTGGGGGCTGTGGGGGGTCCAAGTGATCCAACCTTGAAATGGTGTTGATAATTCCAAACATCACTGCAGCTTTCACCCAGTCATACACCAAGTTGGAGTAGGCCAGGCCAGCTATGTGGTGTGCATCCAAAAGAAGAAAAAAGGAACGGAGTAAAGAGAACAAGCTGGTGAGAGGCAGACAAACAGCAGGAGGGTGTGAGGTTACCACTAGAATCATGCAAAGGAAATATGTTTCTTTTTAGTAAAGGATTTTGTGATTTCTAAATTCAGCTTAGTTCTTAATAGGAGCAGAACCCAGCATGTTTGAAATTCTCTGGGAAGGAAAAATTCAAAACAAACACTGTTTTGCCTCATGTGAAACATATTGTTTCAATGTTGCCCTTTTTATTTGGTGTTAGGACATCTCACAAAATAAAAACCATTGAAAAGAAAAGAGGTTTCAAAACAAAAATTGAGATGTTGAGTGAGGAAGAGGTTGAAAAGGGACATTCTGACAGTGCCAGAACCTTTTTCCACTGGTTTTCCTCCAAAACAAAATCCAAATCAAATCATAGGGCTGGAAGGGACCTCATGAGTTCATCAAGTCCAACCCCCTGGGAATTGAACCCAGGACCTTTTGCATGTTAAACAGAAGTAGCAGTGTTAGCCACTACACTATTTGCAGGGCTCTTCAACAATAGATCAGATTTCATAAAGCACTTTGATTTAAATGCAACTTCATGTTCTGATGGAACATGCATTTAACCTGCTCTAGTAAATATAAAGTGGCTCTGTTCTCCTCTCGTATCTGGACCACATCTAGAAGTTTCTTGGATTATGAGCTCTATTACCATCATTTTGTGGTGAGTTTGTATGGAAGCTCTGTAAGGATTGTCTTTGGGTGTCATGGACAGTGCCTAAGTTTCCCTTGCTTTCTGTTCATGTATTCTGGTGATGGGACCTGGGGGTGTGATTATTACTGAGACCACTGAAGGGCAGATGGGTCCTCCCCAGCCAAATGCAGGCAGATCTTCTCAGGACTCCAGTCCCCACCCACCCAGTCGCATGGGTTGGGGCAGGTCAAGACCCAGGGGCTGAAAAAGGCAACAAGACTGGGGAAGGGGTCTGCTGGGGGCTGGGGAGAGAAGAGCAGTGCCATGGTGTGGGTCTACGGGAATGGGGCCTCAGAGCATGGCTCTATGCACTGCTTGATGGGTCGCTGCTGTAACATCTAGCCAAGCTGCTAGCCAACTCTTTCTGTGCCGGGAACCCTTCTGACTTCCATGCCAGCCGAGAGTCCCTTCTGACCAGAAAGGAGAGTCTGGGTCTTTGGTCCTGCAGGAACTCCCTGCGACCCATCTGGGAAAGAGGCCCCCACTGGGGGAGGACCAGGCAGAGCAATGGATGAACCCTCTGAGGCTGGATTCGGGAGCTGGCTGTACTGGAGCATGGAGACCTGGGCTGGACTGGGGCAGACTCTACCACGGCAGAGTCCTGGTCAGCGGTGAGCAGAAGGGCCCCTTGTGCAATTCTTGTAGCGCTCCATCACAACCTCCCACAATGGGGTCCTGGTCTGTGACTGGGGTTCCTATGCTCCACCATAACATATAAAGAATTATAATACCAGCTTTGGGATGTTGCTAAACCTGCTGAGCTAGCAGACCTGGTCTTTTTATCTCGGAGGTTTGTGCTTCGAGATGCAAGACTCCTGGACACAGTTTTTGCATGTGTTCCTTGAGGGGAATGGTTATAGTAGCAAAGACCAGTCTTCTCAGCTCTACTGTCACTGATTAACCCAGGCATCACACTTTAAAACAAATCAAAGTTTGCTTTTATTCCTTTCTCAAATGGAATCTTTCCTTAAGATCGGAGGCTAAAGTGCAGCCAGATTCTGCGCTCGGAAAGTACCATGGCATGTCCACCTTCCACCTGAAAAGTCCTGGCTCCTACTGCAGCTGGCTTAGCCCAAGTTTTCTCTTTACCTGGTTGTTGCCAATGATGCCTCTTGAGTCAAGACTCTGTCTCCAGTAACCCCACCACCTAGGTTCACACACCTAGTGGGCCATATTCTGCTCCTCGTTACACCAGCGGAGAGTGAGCACCACTCCACTGAAGTCCTCTGTATTTTAGCCTTTGGTGACCTGAGGAGCTCATGCTCCTGTGGCTGAGATCAAAATCTCCAACTCTGGGCCAGTGAACAGAGTCACAAACCACGAGGGAGTGACTGTTGAATGTGGAAATGGATTCGATGATGGCATCTCTAGTTGTCCGAGAACTTTGGCTCAGGAGCAGCCAGCCCAAAATGTTCCCACATGGCCACTAATTGTGGGTTATGAGGTGCCCCACTTGAGATGAGTGGGGGGCAATTTTCACAGGTGCTGAGTGCCCTTGTGTCCAGTTCAAGTCAAGGGGTGTTTCTGGGTACTCAGGACTCTTTACTTTAGCTGCCTCAATAATAACTTAGTTGCCAAGCTGCAAGCACACAAATCGTACTGTTTTGGCCTGGATTTTACCTGCCTTATTACATTGCAGTGTGCAGGCTCCTGAATAAAAACATACCTTGACTATTTAAAAGTGAAATACCCTAAACTTTAAGAATAATAAAGCACCACTGAAAGAGCAGCTAATGGACTGGAAGGAAAAGTTGTTCTCCACATCACTCACCTAACGCCCAGTCTGAGAGCCGATTCACAAACTTGATGTCCACAGGAAGGGTCAAGATGTAGAAGAAATGGAAAAACACATCCACGGCGACAATCGCCCCCAGGTGGAGCAAGGCGTGAATGCGGATGTTCCACATCTCATTATCTTCACGGCTCAGCTCACTGGTACTCACCTGTTGGGAAGACAAACAAGGAAGGAGCTGATTTGAAAAGGGATGCCTTTAGTTCACAAGATGATATTACCCAGAGAATGGGCTGAGAGTGATGCGGTCGCTGTTGGTCAACTCTACTGAATTTCCCAAACCTGCCTCAAGCTGTGTCTACGCAGGGGTTTAGCCCTATTTTAGTCATCAGTGGCAACCACTGGTGCACGTGCAGTAGCGCAAATGCTGAGTACACACTGCATGAAGTGGTGTAAATTGACACAAATGCAGGTTAGTCCCCATGTCATGCGGCCAACTGATGCAAAATAGCATTTTTGCTCATCTGCATTAACAATGACTATGGCTGAGCACTGGGATTTGGACCAATTCCAGGGCAGATTTACTGACTCCTTTTTTCTTTCAGTTTTGGGCAGAGTGTCATTGGTAAACTCTGGCCTTGCTAGTGTATGAAAAACAGAAATACACCTGCTGATATATCTTCTGGGTAGGGACTGCGTCATTTAGCTCCAATGACTGCCGTGCCCTCCCAGGGCACTAACCCGGGTAAATGGTACACCACCTCATTCCTCGTAAGGGCATTTAAGGAAGGCCCTTGTAAGGAAGGTCTTGGGTTTATTTTGATTTTGTCAGTGATCTGGGAAAAGATCAGAAACTGGTGAACTCAAGAGCAACGTCACAACGTGGAGACGTGTTTGGGGTGAAAAGGACTCAACGTGATTGGTTAAAGCTTCACCTTAGATCTAAATGAAGGGTCAGATTGCTGACCCCCATGCCAGTCTTTCCTCCCCAGCCTTCAGTCAGTGCCAGCAACCCCCTCCACCAAAAAAAAAAAAGGCAGCTGCTTAAAAATTCAGGCGTAGCAACAGCTGCAGGGAGCCGGTGCCATAGGGGTACTTCCTTGGCATGCCGCTGCAAGGAGCCACTTGCAGAAAGAAGCTGCCCAGAATGACTCTTCTTGGCAGCATGCCTGGGGACAGGGGTCCCCATGGATGCTGCAGAAAGAAAATTGCCTTAGCGTGGCTCCTCTCAGGGGTCCCCAAACACACCATGTAAAGAGGCAGCCTGGAGGGACGCCTTTTCATGGCAGCATGCCATGGAGACAAGCCTCTCCGGGTGACTTCTTTCCACAGCATGCCCTGGGTCTGGGCATGGTGGGGACCACCCGTGCCCCAGCTCCCCCAAAAGAAGCTGCCTGGACAGACAGTTTCGGTGGTGCTGCAGAAAGTGCCACGTGCCACTGTCGGCTCACATGCTGGAGGTTACCTACCCCGGTCTAGATTATAGCAGGATGTCTACATGGGTGAATAAGGCATAGGAAGGGGCAAGGGCCAGCCCCGGTTATGTCCTTACACTCAAACAGGCGTGGCGACTTTCTCATGCCACTGGTGTATTACCCATCCCAAAGGGAAGCCGCATCAGGGCTCCACTCCAAACACTGGCTAGTGGAGCTAGCAGACTGGCCGTGACAGCGCAGGGGGTACACAGTGATCTGTGTGCATCGAGGGGGCTGGCAGGCACGATTCCTGTTTGGGGATGGGCCTCAACCTGCAGGAAAATCAGTAACTCTGGTGGGTGTCTTAGAATTGCCGCTGTGTCATGTGCACAGGCCCTGCCAGAGGCTTTATTGCTTTACAGCACATATTGTAGTAATGAAAATGAAGGCCAGGAGGCCCCCATCACCACCCCGGACAAGACTCTCACCAGTACAAAGCAGGGGACGTTCCTGCTTCAGGTGGGGCTGATCTGAACGGTCGTTTCCCTCTCTGATTTCCATGGCTTGCTGATTGTGCCCTGTAGAAAACATCAGGGCTACTCCTTTCAGTAACCACAGCCTCCCAGGAATATTGTAATATAATAATAATCAGAGCAAGCTTTCAGGATTAGTCGGGGAGATTGACAGCCTTGGCTCTCTACCGCTCCGTAAAATTGCAGCTGAATAAGACATCTGCTTATATTTATGACTACTTCTTTATTCCCCAGGGGTAGGAGTTCTCAGAAAGCACTCTGGGAGCTGATGTAATAGCCCAATTGACAGAAACAGATGATTTCCAAGGATTAAAGTGTTTGCCGGCATCACTTCTGTATGTCACTTCATGCAGCCTTTGCTATCATCCTGCGAGAGACCCTGCTTTCAGGGAATGAAGAGGCTTCCAAACATAGTACCAGCAAAACCAAGGGAGTTTAATCCAATGGAGATCAGCTGTTACTGGCTGGTTATCCCAGGCAGCTGTCATTTCACCCCTTTAACAGTGGATTCTGGGACATCTAAGACCTCTGTGTTGCAGTGCAAAAGGCGTCTGAGAACCACAAGGGCTTTGGCTCAGGTCCCTATTTTCAAAGCCACCCCTACGCATTTTCTTATGCTGGGCATTGGGATGGATGGAGCGCCGGATGTAATGTTCTCATGGATGCCCCACACGGCACCTTTCCAGGTAATTCATCCCGCCTTGGGAGGGCGGCCAGGGATAGCTACCTTCTGTTTGCACACAGGGGCAGTTCAGAGATGAGCTGAGATGAAGGCCAGTGAAATGATTAGGGTTCTAGCAGGAGAGGTAGCAGATTGGGGTCTGATTCCCTAGTTCACCACAAACTTCCAGTGTGATCTTAGACAACTCACTTAGCCTTTAGTGCCTCAGTTTCCCCTCTGTAGAAGCAGAATAAGAGCCCAGACTTACTTTCCTGGGGTATTGAGACTGTGCATTAATAATTGTGAGGCTAGCACATGGGAACTGTGGCCATCTAAGCACTTTAAAGAGGTGGCAGCATAGATGGCTATGGATAAGGTTGCCCAATGCTTTCTGTGATAAAGACTTTGTTTTCAGTTGTGTTGCGCTGCAATTTTCCACACTGGGTGTCTGCCTCAGGCTGAATTCTTTTGGGGAAGTTTCAGCTCAACTCGCTCAGCTGTTTCTGAGAGTATATTGGGAGGAAAATGCATTGTTTGGCCCAGGTTAAAAACTTCTGGCAGTCTTTTCTTCGAGATGTTGGGGGAGCAGGAACTGTGGTGGCGGAGGGATAGGAGGGGAATGGGGCGGGATAGATGCAAAAGAGGGGAGCAGCTGCTTGCATGGGAGGCAGTGGATGAACACTGATAGAGAGGGAGACAGGAACCAGGGAGTGGAGGTTTAAAAGGCGCAGAGAGGAAAAGGGGCAGAGGTTGGGGGTACAATAGGCATAGAAGTGGAGGGGCAAATAGGAGCAGAGTGCAAGGGGGCAGAGGCATGAGGGATGGATATGAACAGCAGAGGATGGAGAGAAGCTGGCATGGGAAGTAGCTGGGGGAAAAAGGTGAAAAGGAGGACAAGCTGGGGGCACAAGAGCAGCAGGATCTATAACCACGAGGGCACACTCCCTGCCAGAGCCTGGAAAGACCCTTAGGTTCCTAATTTTCATTATTTCTCTCCTACCAGCAACATAGTTGTGATTGAAGCCTATTGGGAAAGCGCGCATCTCCCCATGAGTGGCTGGTCCACCTAACAGCTGCCGTTGGGACCACTTACTCCATTAGGCCAAGTTCCAGAAACCTCAGCTGTGGCTCTCAAAAGCTCAACCCCTGGAGGAGTCAGTCTGGTTCCACAGGATGAAACTTTGTCAGTTTGCTTGCTACAAACTTAGAAAATGATGGACAAAAACCTAAGGTTCAGATCACCATGGCCAGTACTGAAAAGTTAGCTAAGACCAAACAAAGACTGCCTTAATCCAACACCCCCTTCTGTTCCTATGTGATGAGCCAAGCTTTAATTACATCTCACCTACTAGTTTTCCCACAGGCCCCCTCCCAGGAAATTGCATCCAGTTGAAAACCACCCTGGAGAACTGGACTCTATCCCTGCCGCTCGGTCAGCTGCTCTAAGCTGGGACCTCTAGGGAAACAGCCTTTTGCTACCTGGTCTCTCTCTTTCTAGCCCAAATTAGCTCAGTCCATCAGTTGTTGAACTCTAGGGTTTGCTGTCTTCCTTTGGCTTCTTCTCAGTGTCTTAGAGGCAGTCTGGGATGATGCAATTGCCCCTCTGTTTTCCCAGGCCTTTTTGCCTCCTTCTTTCTCTCCCTCTGGCCTCTTTTCATTACAGCTGGCCTTGTTTTCCGTATTGGTCCCAACTGTAGGCGCTTGCCTCCATGGTGGGCAGCGCTTTGAGCTGTGCTGAGAATGTAGGCAGCCTGCTTGCTTGTTGTAAGGATTCGTGGACTTATATCCACAGAGCAGAGCCAGGGACAGCTGATGTTCCCACCCAGAGGCCCTGCAGACGAACACCAGGGAACATGGTGGAAAAGACCAAAAGACCCAGAGTGACAGTACTCTGCAAGCTCCAGTGGGTAAAAGCACTGTTTAATCCAGCAGATACCCCAGGAAGTTGTGTGTGCAGCCACACAGTCTTCTGGCTTGCTGCAACTCCAGACTTCACCTCATCATTTGATCTCTTGTCTCTGACTCTTGCCTCCTAACTCCAGCCTGGTTCTACCTCTGAACCTGACCTGACTTTGACTTGTGATCAGTGACCCAGCTCTTGCAATTTCTCTGATCCTTGCTCATTCATTACCATCCTTGCCATGTGGATCCCAACCCAGCTGTGACCACTAGGCAGACCACCTAGGTCCTGGTTCCTTACACCTGTAAGGGAGGAAGACCCTTCTCTCCCTTCCACCTATGCTCAGTGTGGGGTTTGTGAGCCTCTTTACACATCCTCCTCCACAAGGCTAGCCCTGCTTTAAGCAACAAGTTGTACTAGATGATCTCCTGAGGTCTCTTCCGACCCTCATCTTCTATGATTATAAGGCTGAGGCCTGGCTTTGGCTGGTAAAGGCAACGTCTCTTGGCAGAAAATGAGCATTATGAGGCAAACATCCTGCCGTCCATTGTACTGGAAAAGCATATGGTTGCAAGGATAGGTATCATCTTATGATCCTCAGGGGTTTTCTCTTTCATTGCCTTCAAGACCCTTTCAGAGCCGCACATCCATCAGACCTGTCTTTGGACAGTGTCCTTAGGTTGGCTGGTGGGGCTGCTACAAGTGGGGAAATGCCGTATGAACTGGTGATACTAGCTGGCTACACCTAGGAAGGCCCAAACTTGACTCTTGCTGGAGGGAGTTTTGTATGTCTGCGTCACATGATCCTTTTCCACTGATGAGCATACTCACTCTCTACTGACCACGTATCCCAGGTAATGAGCTTCCTGGCTCCTGAATGTTAACTCAGCTTTGCTCCATATTAGCAAATGGCAGTTACTTGTCTAGATGGGAATCCCTATCCTCACTATAAATGACTACGTCTTCTGAGGATGCCATCACACGTTGGTTATGATGTTGCAGCAATTGCTGCACCCCATAATAGGATGGATGTCTTACGATGAAATATCTCAGTGGTGTAGAAAACGCCATCTTCTCCTGAGGGTAGGGCATTAAGAGGATCTATCAGTACTCCTGTATCTGCCAACCCATCTAAGAATTCATCCACCCATGGCCTGGGATAAGCATCAAATTTTGAAAGTGTGTTGGCCACTCCATAGTCTATGCAGGAATGTAGCGAGCTGTTTGGTTTGGAGTTGACACAATAGGACTCTGCTAGTCTCTTTGGGATTCCACTATTGTCTTATGTCCTAATGTGTGCTTGAGCTATCTCCTGATGTCCCCCTCTCAATTTGGTGGGGATAGGCTAGACACTAGAGCCCTTTCCATATTACTTTACTGGGGTCTGTACTGATGTGATGGTGGGCCAGGGATGCCTTCCCAGGGTGGGCTGAGAATATCTTGCTGAAAGCAGCCAGCAGTTGGAGTATCTTTTCCCATGCCATGTTCAGGTATCATGAAATTATTACTAATTGCTATTATTACTTAAAACAAGCACTGCACCAACAATATTGCAGGGTCGTCTGCCTTGTAGACGTAGCCATTGTGCAGCCCACAGTCTATGAAGGGGTCAACGGGTGCTGGGATGGGACCTCATGGTTTAAGCACCATCAAAATGTGTAGTCTGGGAGATTGTGTGGCTGTAGTATTGTCCGCAGGGGAAGTGTTGAGAAGGAGGTCAGAAGAGACAGGAAAGTTCAGCTCTGAAAGACTCCAACAAGGGCAGGCCTGGGTGGATTTGTTTTACAATACTGGGGCCTCTAAAAGATTTTGCCAAGAGCTTCTGTGGTCAAGCTATGTGCTGAATATTGCCCAGCACAACCTTATTCATCTGAATAGAGTTGGGGAGGTGTGGAAGCTAAACAGATGCTTCAGTGCAATAATGTTCATCAAAGCATGTAACCCAAGTTTGGATAACGGGGAGGGGATGATGAAAGCCTGTATTAAAGGGGTGTGGCCTTCCTCTGAGACAGAAAGTGGGGGAAAAGCCTGATGCCCTCCAGAAAGTTTCAGAGAGAAAAGTTTCTGATGTATTAAAGGGTCGAGGCCTGAGGTCCTTCCTCCGCTGTCATTCAGGGAAGTTTCCATTGCAGTCGATTCAACCTCAGAGCAGCCATGAAAGTGCACAGATCTGAAGGCTAGATGGGACAACCCAGTCTGAGGGTTTGTCTACACTTGAAATGTGTCACTGTAATGCTTCAGTGTAGACATGAGCTATGCCAATGGGAGGGCTTCTTCCCTAAGAGTGAGTAAGCCGCTTCCCTGAGAGGTGGGAGCCAGGTTGATAGAAGAAGTCATCTGTTGACTTAGCTTTGTCTGCACAGGGTCTGAGGTTGGCTTAACTAAGCCCCTCAAAGGTGTAGATTTTGCACACCCCTGACAGATGCAGTTATAATGACCTAATTTTCTAGTGTAGACCAGGCCTCAGTTAGCTGGTGGGACCAGCATAAACTGAGAACCAGAGAGGCAAGGAGACTTACAGAAATCACCCAGCTTGATAATGGCAGAGCTGGGAGCAGGGCTGGTTCTAGACAAGCTGGGCAGTCAACTTGGCTTCCAGGGGGGTGAAAAACAACTGTACCTTTTTTCTTTTTTTTTTTAGCTCCCCTCTCACTGGCCAGCTGCATTTTGGTTTAATCTGCTCTTGGGTGGCAGGGGACAGGGTGCCAAAAACATCTAAGGCTGTTCCTAACCAGGAGTGACACTCTGTTCCTGGCTTCAACCACATCGCCTCCCCAAAATAGCCCTCAACAACTTGCTGTCCCTCCCAGTAATGCTTTAATGAAGTGTGGAACTTGCCAAGACATGGTTGAAATGTAGTAAAGTCCCTCAGGGCCAGATTTTCAGCCAGCCGTCTTAAGGCTAGGGGTAGAAAAGTCTGTCGCATGTCCATGTAGGACATCCCTGGAGGGGATGTCTTGCAGATTTTTCAGGTGCCGTTAAGGAGTGTGTGGGAGATATGCTGTCTCAGCTTGTTAGATTTACACACAGGGTCCAGCTAGCTGTGCTTTCGGCAGTCGTGTGCTAGCACGGCTGTGCTGATGGCTGGCTTCTTCGTGAATTTCCCTGCATTTTCTTTAATAATCTTTCCCTTTTCTGTTTTTTAAAGGCACTAGCACTGGAGAATGGGCCTTGGGGAGAACAAGCATGAACTCCGATGAGTCTATTCAGGAGAGAGATAGGTCTGACCACTTGGTGCTGGGGGAAGAGCCACTTCCTGAATTTTCCCATGGTAAAATTAAGCAAAAATCCTGGAATAATCACAATAAAAATGTACAAAATCAGGCCTTGGTCATGCGAAAGAGGGTGACCAACGGCCAGAGTTGAAGAAGTCACAGAGGTATGTTACAGTCAATGAATCTATGACCTCAATGGCCAAATTGTAGCCTTAAGATTCATAAGAAAATGAGAGCTGTTGGGTTCAGTTCAGGAATCACTGGATGACATCCCACACCTTTTGCCATATAGGAGGTTAGAGAGACTAGACAACGATTGCTTTTGATTTTTGAGTCTGTGCACTGCCACCGGGCCACATGGCATGAAACTGAGAGGAACTGATGTAGGCCTGTGTAGGTGCGGAGTGAATCTAAAAACCTAAAGGTCATAAGGTTTGGTGGCAATGAATAATTACAAGGCTAAATCTTGGCTATTTGTAAGCTTGGGCTAACTTTTGCTTTCTGTGAAACAGCCGAACACCTGGAGTAATTCCACTGGTATCGGCCTGCAAGTCTGGATTTACCCCAGTGAAAATGAGAACAGGGCATGGTCCACTGTGTTGATGTGGTATCCCATCAGATTTTCAGTCTTGCACCCCAGAACTTATGTGACAGAAGCTGCGCTGGTCGCCAGTGTAATTTGACTGGGAGTTCCCCAGGGACAGCGATTATTGGATAGGTGTGCTCGTCATGTTGGTATCTTTAAGACTAACAGATTTATTTTTTGCATCTCTTAGTCTTAAAGTGCCACATGACTCCTTGGGTTTTTTTGCTGGACTAGACTAACATGGCTATCCCTTTGGAAACTGTTGGTATCTGTCAGTCAGCGTTATGTCTGTCTGCGTTGTGTGCGGCCGAGGAGGAACAGACGGTAGATTTCAGGTGGGCTGAGCGTACGCTTTAAAGGAACGCTAGAAGTAGCCTGGAAAGGACAGTTATATAGCACTGCGTGTCATTTACTGGAGCCAGATAAGGCCCAGTCCTCTAAGATGCAAGCTGAACTGCCTCAATTCCTATTAACGTCATTAGGAGATGAAGGTGTGACAAAACGTCTCATCAGCAGGGGTTGAACCCAGAGGCTTACACAAACACAGCTCTTTGCTGCTGGAGACAACACAGCTCCAATAGCTAACAGCAACCTCAGGCTAATGCTGGGCCGCCCTCTAGAGGGGATTGCAACACCCAAGTAAGTTAGCAGAGCGCTCAACTCTTCATGCTGAGAAAACAGCTGAATCAGACATGGAAGTTGGAATTAAACCCACTTGTTTGCTTTGCTGAAATAGTCTAACAGACGATCCCTCCAGAATGGCTTGAATTGACTTTGGGACACACGCTTCTTTGCATGTGTCTATAAACCTAACGTACTGGAGTTTCCATTTCATGCATCTGTGGAAGTGGGTTACGACCCCAAAAAAACTCATGCCACAAATAAATGTGTTAGTCTTTAGAAGTGCCACAGGACTCCTTGTTTGTTTTACTGAACTAGACTAACATGGCTGCCCCTTTGGAACTTGAATTAGTCAAAAGATTTCTATTTGTATGAGGTTTTATTGAACGCTCTTATGTTCTGATCCTGAATTTAGACAGTGGTCCTTTAGCAGAAAATTAAAGAGGGCTGGGTATTTATTACATGATCCACTGGCGTTCACAGCTGCGTGTGTGCAAAGATTTTTCGTAGCCTTTTTGCGGAAGAACTGGGGGTGGGGGGGAAGACCTGGCATGCAGTTCTGTTGACTTGCTAATGTTTAGGCTTTGAATCTTTTTAAAAACCAAACTGTGATGGGGATTGGGGAGGATGAAAAAGAGTGACGTGCTGCTACATTGCATTGCATTTAAATATCAAATACCGCATGGTTGTCAGCTGCATTGCCGTTTCAACATTGGAAGTGTATCTCCTTCAGATTTCCAGACCAAAAAAAGAAACTCAGCTTAATGTTTTCCCCATTATTTAGTGTCCTCCTGCTGTGTTGTGGGTTCTGTTTCTCCTTTCTGAACAGACAGCTGGGTATCAGCCAACAAGTAAGGTTAATGCTTGGCTGTATGTATTTAGACGTTTTCCCTGCCAGCATCAGATCTTTGTTGTGCCAACTGGTATGTGTGTGTTCACATGCAGGTGTGTGTACATATATACAGAAACGGAAATGGGGTGGAGGAACAGAAGGAATCCAGAAATTTTGTTGCTGAGCCAGTTCCCATTATCAAAAATTCTTCTTGTTCATTTTTATATATTTATATATAGATAAATGGACTGATTTTTCTAAGCCTTAGATACCTACCTTTCTCATTAAGGCTTCAGGCACTCAGCATCTATGCACGAGGCCAGTGCACAATTTCACTCAAAAGCTGGTCTCTCTCACCAGCAGAAAAGTTGGTCCATTAAACGATATTCCCTCACCCACTTTGTCTCTTTAGACCAGAGCTCCCCAGACTGGGGGGGATACTTCCTCAGCAGGGGGGCAGAGGATTATTGATGGGGCAGGAGGGGGCATAGTTGGACCTGGCCCAGCCCCCCTGTGGGATGGAGATGGAGCGCCAACCAGCTCTGCCCTACTCCAGGCCCAGGTACCATATCCATCCCCAGCTCCTGGCTTGGCCTGCCCCTGGTCATGGCGCCTGGCCCTCACCTGCAGCCGCAATGTCCAGCCCTCTGCCTCAGCCTCCGGTGCCAGGCCCCCCATGCCAGCAGCCCTGACTCTAGCCCTGCTCCTAGCTCCAGCTGAGTGGGGGAGACGGGAGGGTGCAGATAGGCAGAAGTGGCGGGGGGCAGAGGTTATAACATTTGGAGACCACAGCTCTACACTGACCATTGAAATTCTCTCTTGCATAAAGGTGCAATGGTCTCTATTGGCTGCAATGGCAAGGCGACATGAGCACGAGTCTCAGATTGTCTAAGCAGGTGCAACATACTGTCTAGTAGCAGGAAGTGTTGTACACGTACATTGTGGGAAGACAGATAGACACAAAGGTGGCAGAGGATGTGGCACACAGAAGGCACAAACATAATGTCTCCAGTCCACATGGGGGCTGACGTGGCAGCTGCAGAATGGGTGAGCGAACGGACAAACGGGATAACTGCATGTACAATGGAGGGATTACCTATCTGCACGCAGGTGAATGCTGTGCAGGGGCAACTTCTGCCTGTCATCCAGGTTGTCATCTGCCTCCTGAGTAATCTCAGCTCCTCACAAACAATTAATTCATCCTTGTAACACACTGAGGAAGTCGAGAAGAATTATCAACCCTATTCTGGAGATGGGAAACTGGGACACAGAGGGTATGTCCACATGTCGCTTTTATTTTGAAATAACACTGGTTATTTCTAAATAAAAGAGATTAGGTCCACACAACGTATTCTTATTTCAAAATGACGGGCTCTGTCATTTCAAAATAAGAGCCGTCATTTCAAAATAGCTTAAACCTTCTTTAAATCAAAACGGCTGTTGTTTCAAAATGGTTATTTCGTAAGAATGCCATTCGGACGTGTTATTTCAAAATAACCATTACTTCGAAATAACACTTTTGCCCTTCTCCTTCCCAGGGTGCCTTCCTTTTAGCCTATATTGGGTGGGGGCATGTCCCAGGGAGGGAGCCATGTTGCCACACCTCCCATGGTGCCCCTCTCCTAAAGCGAAATAGCAAGTCCTGTGTTTGGACATGCTATTTCACTTTGAGCTTTTCCCTTCATTAGAATTAACATTTTCTTAATTCGAATTAACTTCTTTCAAAATAAGGACTTTATTTCGAAATAACTCATTTTGAAATAACTTATTTCGAAATAACGATGTATGAGTGGATGTAGCCAGAGTAATTAAGACCAAAATTCCATAGTGAATTTGTGGGAAAGGCAGGAACTTGACTGAGATCCCAGTTCAATGACTTCACCACAAAAACACCATTTCCCCCCATATTTTTAGTAGGAACAGCACAGCTGCTCCATTGGAAAACTTGACCCAGTGATGTTGATATTTTTAGAAGAAGTCTCCTATTTTGTACTGGCAATTTTGTTCCAACATTTAACCGCAGGAGCAACTGATGTCACCTTGATGTCTATCTGACTGTGTGCTCAAATCAGGGAACGGTGCCTCAATGAAACCAACAGCGGTGGCAATTATTTGTCCTGAAAATGACAGGTGAAAAATGAGAGACTGGGCTGACGGTTCCTTTTGAAACCTGGCCCCTTGGGTGGAAGGAGGAAAACCACAAAGCTCATACCTGGGCGTGGAACTGATCAAAGGTCATGATGGGTCCGAAGAAAAAGAACGGGAGGTAGAAATTGTATTTCAGCAGGTCGAAAATGGAATAAGTCCCTTCCTTCCTCTCAGCGTTCTCCAGCGCAAAGCTCATGCAGCGCATAATGGTGAAGCCACCTCCTCCGTAGAACAGAACATCTTGAAGATCAAAAGTTCTTGTTACGAATCCGTTCTAAACCAAAAAGAAGAGATATGACGTCATAAGGCTGAAATGTGCCTCTATGTAACTGACAGCACTGGCATCTCCTACTGCTGAAGGTATGTCTTCACTAACAAATTTGCCATAGTCAAGGTTGATTGAAAAGAAATGAAGGCTGCTCGATCAATCCAAAAGTCAATTTAATAAAACCACCACCAAAAAAAGCGTAGCACTGCATCAGCAGATACACATTTCCCATTGAAGGAGTGTAGTGGAGACGGCATACGTAGTGGAGAATGGACTTTAGGAAGTCAACTGGAGACAGACAAGCTTGCATATCTCCCATCAACTGCTGTCGAATTTTCAGGTAAATATAGATCAGGTCTTTGTCTTACTTTATATACATTTTTCTGTTGATGGTAATATAATTTCTGGGAGACCATCTGCATAAGGTTTGCCGCCATTATGATTATCTTGTCTGACCTCTTACGTAACAGAAGCTCTTGAACCTCCCACACTGATTTTTGCATCAAGCCTGCAATTTTCATTGGAGATATAACGTATCTTTTAAAGGGACACCCAGTCTTAAGGTAAAGCCTTCACCCAGCATCAGCCTGCAGCCATCTCTCGGGTGCAATGTGACTGTGAGTTCCTCTACAAATGGCTCAAATGGAAATGTGCTGCTGCAAAATTGCAAAGGGAGACTTGGGTCAAAGGCAGATAATTATCAGAGGCGGGACTGGGCCAAGGAAACAAGGCTGAGCTCCTTTATATCTGCAAAAGTGCTACAGGCTATGGCACAATGTTTTCAATGCTGAGAACCTGAAACTTCTGTTTTCTTTCATAGGAACTGAGAGTGCTCAGCACCTCTGAAATCAAGTCCCTGTTGGCCATGGGTAGGCAAGGCTTTGGTTTTAAACCTTTCAATACAACTGGGAGGCAGAGAAGCATCACTGGTCCTGAGTCAGATGCTAGCTAAGAACATGCCTAGTAACTAATAGAAATATCCAGCTCTTATATGCAGCTTCTCAGGGAGACAGCCCAAAGCAGTTTCCCAGTGATTGTAGTGCATTTTAAAAGATGGAGAAACTGAGGCACAGGGAGAGGAAATGAGTCACCCAGCTAACTCGAGGCTGAGCCTGAGTCCCGTACCCCAACCTGCAATGGGACTCTCGTCGCCTCAGTGGGGCTGCACTAGAGCTGATGAACTTTAGTAAACTGCAAGAATTATAATCTCTTTCCAGCTGGGCAAACTGAGCCAGAGCCAGGTCACGTAACCTGCCTGAGGCCCCTAGTATGTCTGTGGCTGGGCCAGGAACAAAACTTGGGAGTCCTGACTCCTGCTTTACCAACTGTGTTGCCGCCACACCTGCGCCTTTTTCCTCCAAAGTTTCAGTCTCACACAAGCTATTGAAGTAGAGACCTACACATCTGTGCTTGGCCCGGGCACGGCCCCACTGGGAGCAAAAAGGAGCTATAAGCCGGAAAGAAACCGCCGGCCTCAGCTCCACATACCTGCCACATGCTGAAAGGCTCCAGCCTAAAGGAAGCCAGGCTGACAAGCCCTGCTGCGAAACACAGCCACTTCTGCTTAGCCAGTGCGACCGAGTAGAGCACGACACAGTGAGAGAGGATGATCATCAGGTAGGTGCTGCCCATGGTGCCCAGTACGGCCAGCATCCCATAGAGCATGTAAACCACCGATCTGTGCTGTGAGAAAAGAGAAGGTGCTTTATGCTGCCCCTTGAAGCGTCTAACAACCAGAGCCCTCTTCCATGCATGCTGCCCACCGCACCTGGGGGAATGAATTTACCCCCACAGCCCTCCAGTGAGGCCAGGAAATACTGTTAGCCTCCCTTTGCAGATAGGAAACAGAGCCACAGAAACTGGGGGAAAAAAAAAAGATTTTAAAGGTATTTAGACACCTAACCTGCATTGCAATCGATGGGAGGTAGGCACCTAAACAACTTTAAAAATTTGGTCCTAAATCACTTGCCCAAGGTCTCCGAGTGCCTGGCTAGTATCATAGACTCATAGAAACTGGAAGAGACCATGAGAGGTCATCGATCCCAGAGCGCTGCACTCATGGCAGGACCAAGGACCCTCTTAAACCATCCCTGACAGGTGCTCATCTAACCTGCTCTTAAACATTTCCAATGATGGAGAGTCCACAACCTGCCTAGGCAACTTATTCCAGTGGTTAATCACCCCGACAGTTAGGAATTTTTCCCTTATGTCCAACTTCAATCTCCCTTGCTGTAATTTAAGTTCATTGCTCACCTCTGGACCATCTGTCTTCCCTGAGCTGCAGTAACTGAGCCTGGAGGACTCCCATGTGTGGATATTTTTATGACACTTCTTAGAAAAGGGAAACATGTCATTAAATTTGTTTTCCTTTTCCCCACAAGGGGCCATAGTCAACAATGAACAATGATCCTGCTTTTATGCAATTGTCCTGATTAACTAAACGATGGAGGAAGAAGTAGAAAGCCATCCCAACAAGTGTGATTGGAGAAAAAGCAATATTGTCTGTAAAGTCAAGAACTGAAGAGTCCTGCGACATTTCTTGCCAGGCACAGCCACTCATCAGCTGATCAACCCAGCAATTGTTTTTTAATGGTTTTACTATGATAGTGCCTAGGTGATAGACCAGTGTTTCCCCACCAGTGGGCCATGGCACCCAGGTGTGCTGTCAGATCTGAGCAGATGTGCCACAAAATTTTTTGAAACACTACTCCAAGAACTCTGGATTGGCTCATTGGCTCCTGAATATTCATGAGTTCATTTGGAAACGATATGGTAGTGTGCCTCAAATTAATTAAAGGTAGCAAGGTGTGTCATGGCAGAGAAAATGCTGGGAACCACTGTGATAGACAATCCCTGATCTGGAGACTTTTATCATGAGACTCAGCTGGAAGATGTTGGATGATCCTAAACTACCATCAAATTCCCAGTATACACAGACGTTTTTTGTTATGTTGTCTAAAGATCCAAGTATTTAGCTTCTTGTGGCTATGGATTCTCAATGATTTAGCTGCATTCTTTTTTTTTTAGGGCTGGTCTGAAGAAGAAAATTAAGTCACCCTAACAATGTCACTCCAGGATGTGAAAAATCCACATCCAAAGGCAGCATGAGTACCGACCTAATTCCTTGTGCAGACGGTGCAAAATTGACAGAAGAATTCTTTCACCAGAGAATCCCTCCTATCAGCATGGGACGTGCCTACAGAAATGCACAGCAACGTGGTTGTGCCTCTGTAGCACTTTCAAGTGTGAGAAGCCATTTTAGCCCCACAAGGACAGGTCAGATCATGCGGCAGTTGTGAAAAGGTTTTAAAAGCCCCCAGGTTCAAAGAATATGCTCTGTGAACAGTTTTAATGACACCCTCACTGCCTCAGCAAGGAAAGGGATCCTGCAGTACTGTGCATGCCCCTGTATTTTATATCCTCCCCTGGGTAGCGACCCTTGCTCACCTGAGGAGCTATCATGGAGCAGATCTTGGCGAACAGGACGTGGCCGGAAAGGGCAAAGACGATGACGTTCCTGAAGGAGGTGAACCACATGGCCCATTCAAAGTCAGCTGCGTCCTGTCAGAACAGAGCCATATTACCAGACAGGCCACGGGAAAGCTACTGCGATCACTCCAAGGCCCCCAGATCTCTGACTTTGTGCTTAGTGACCCTCTTCCCACCCAAGCCGTCAGCTTCCCCAGACATCCTTCTCTAGCCGATAGTACAGATATTGGGCCTGCTCCTTCTCAGGGGTGGGTGCCCTCCACTTCCATTGACTTCATTGCGATCATGGCCACAGTTTGTGTTATTTTCATGCCTTTTCTACCATCCCATGGATCTCAAAGCATGTTAGCTCAGCACCAACAACCAAGCACGGGCTCTGCAGGGATGGCTTGTCTCTATAGGTGCTTATAAGTAGAGCCCTGCACGGATACAAATCTGTGAATCCGTATCCAGTTTGCATCCGCAAGAAATGGTCTGCGGTTATCCTTGTTGTCTCCGCAGATGTGAGCATAATGTGGACATCCATGGATATCCGCATGTTTGTATAGCTCTAGCTCTGTGGAGATAAAAATACATGGATCCGTATCTGATCTGCATCCACAAGAAATGGTCCGCGGTTATCCTTGTTGTATCTGCAGATGTGGATATAATGCGGACATCCGTGGATATCCGCATGTTTGTATAGCTCTAGCTCTGTGAAGATAAAAATACGTGGATCCGTATCTGATCTGCATCCACAAGAAATGGTCCGCGGATATCCGTGTTGTATCCACAGATGTGGATATAATGCGGATATCTGCAGACATCCGCATATTTGCAGGGCTCTACTCATAAGCGCTACACATACTTGCAGTGCTACACAACCCTTGCATTACTTAGTGAGTGAACAGTCCATTGAGGACACGCTTGTTTCTACAGGCAGCAGAAAGTTTACAGGGCTTGTGCAAAGAGATACAAGCAGCGGGGGAAAGTGCGGGCTCCCTTCTGCAGCCAGCAGCCTGGCTGGTGGCACGTTAAGCAGCTACTGCCTAGCAAAGCCTGACGTTCAGTCACTTACCATCTTCCGTCCGAAGTAGTGCCAGCCTGGCTTTATGCCCTCCTGAAAGGCTTTTCTGTTTGCGTTGTCTGCAAAAGAACAGGTGTGACCCTGGGGGAAGCCACAGGCATGTTGGACCTGTCTTCTCTTCTCAGCCCGGCTCAGCAAAGCATGCACACACTTCACACGAAGCACATTCTCCCGGGAGTGGATGCACTTGCTTTGGAGCATGTGCTTAAGGGCATTGCTAAATCAAGGCCTGAGCCGGGATGCTGCTGCACAGCTTCCCTGTGACTGGTGACAACGGGAGTGCAGGGCTGGGTTAAGGGGCCTTGGGGCCCCAGAATGCACAACCACTGTGGGCCCCCATCACAGCAGTCTTTGGGTGGGCTGGCACGGGTCGGGGGAGACCCTGGGGCTGGATGCTGCTCTCTGTGGCCCTCCTGTCCTGGCCCCAGTCCAGCTGGTCTGCCCTGGCCAGGGGTAGGGCTGGCGGGCGTGCAGCGCGGCTTCGGGTGCTACCCTGAAGTGGAGCAAACACCCACCAGCCCAGTTCAAGGGCAGGGCAGGAGTGTGGAGCCTGGCCTCTGACTCCAAGACTCCCCTTCCCCAGCACGGGCCGGGCAGGGGTCCTCCCAGTGCCCCCAACGCCACACTAGCACCGAGCAGGGTGGTGGAGGGAGGACATCAGGTCAGACAGGCTCCCTAGCAGCTGGAGCCCGGGGCCCTGCTTTACAGGACCTGGGGCTTCAGCCCCTATAGCCCCTGCTTTGATCCAGCCCTGCAGGAACGGGGTTTTCTAAGTTAAGTTGCCTCCCTTTGGTATATGGGAGGATGATGAAAAGGAGACAGAAGACAAGGCAGCTGAGGTCAGAGCTGTAACGCTCTGTTTCAGCACCCGGCGCATGCTCTAATTCGAATACGGCCTTTGCAGTTAGCAGAGCTTGGGGCCGGTGGCATGAAATGCGCCGTTTAATGGGGTGGCTCAATGGAGCCACTCTGGTGCACCAGGGGCAAAGCCCCATTCACCCCACCATAGTTAAGGCCCTGGCAGAGTTTTGAAAGTCAGCATTGGGGGTGTACCGCCCAGCTCCTGTTGCCGTGAATGGGAATCGTGGGGCCAGGGCTATCAGTCTGGCATTTTAGCTTTAGTGACATGAAGATCTGAAGTTTGTTTGTCTTTTTATCCTGACCTGGCAAATGTTTTACTGACATCACTAAAAATACCATAAATAATAATACAAAAGTGTGACATGGTGCCCTTCTGTAAACAGGAATCTGGGATTACTCATTGGTTTAGCTTCAGTTAATTGGTCAGTTGGGTACTTTGGGCATGCGTCGGACGTGCATTTTTCAGTAAAACAAACAAGGAGTCTTGTGGCACTTAAAGACTAACAAATTTATTTAGAATTCCTTGTTTGTTTCACTGAACTAGACTAACGTGGCTGCCCCTTGGGAACTTGGCAACATACATTTTTCACGGTATGTGACTTCATTGCCTCCAAACCTTGCTCTTTAAAGTGGTAAAAGGGAGACAGTCTTGCCCAGAGCACAGAACCAGGACTCCCAGGGTCTGCCCCCAGCCCTTCCACTGGCTTGATCTGTGACTTTGGCTGAGTCTTGCCAAGGCTCTATGCCTCAGTTTCCCCATCTGTAAAATGGGGCTATTTTAACCACCATTTAAAATATCTTTTTACAGATTTACAGACAACAATAAAATTGTACTTTTTTTTATTTTTTACTGACTGTTCACAAATTTATGGGCAATTGGCAACCTGCATTGTCTATGTTTCTTCTTCACCTCTGCAAACCCCACCCAGCACAATGAGCCATCTTCTCCAGTGCTTTCAAGTCACCCCCTGCACATTTGGAGCAGATACCTCAGGGGGCTGCCAGGGAGGTTCTCCATTACCTCCACAGCCAGCTAGCAGGGCAGGGACGGTAGGACTAATTCCTTTGTTCCCTCAGCCCTGTACGTTTCCCAGGCCTGGAAGATTTCCCTGATACGTTAGTCTCCAGTGCAGTTACCTGTGTGAATGCTGGGGAGTTGGAAGGGGCTGGATGACCACCCTCACCCTGAAGCCCTGTTTCTTTTCCAAACAGCAACAATCCATGTATCACCCATATCACCCCAACAACATGCTTTAAACTCAACCCAGAAGGATGTTTCCTAAGTGGTTTGTTTGCACGGCTAAAGGAGCCAGAAGAAAGGGGCAAAGCACAAAGAGCCTCCAGCCAGGAATTTCTCCAATATGTTTCCCCTCCCCATTTGAGGAGCATGAGATGATACACTGCAGGCAGGAGGTTTTGTTGCTTATGGGGGACCTATCTGTCAGCAGTGTCATTGTCTCATGCTGCGTTAAAAGCTGTGCTCTGTTATTGATGAGTGGTGCCCTTGATGACAACAGATCTGCTTAAGATGGTGACATAGAGATTCTCCACCTCTTTGCACCTGATGTTGTTATTCACCTCTCTGCCAGGTGAGTGGGAAACAGTTGCACTCGATCAGACAGCACTTCATCCTTGCTTTGCTCGGGTGCAAGTGACCATCACCCCCAAGGTCATTCTCAGCAGAGAATCAAACCCAAGAGCATTATACTCATAATCCTAAGAAAAAATATTGCAAATGAGTGGAAACTGGCTCCTTCTGAACTCCACATCGTGAGAATACCCGTTTAAGTACAGCTATCACGCGTGCATGTGCGCACGTGCACACAGACACAGACACAGACACACACACCCCTGGCTAGCTCTGATTAGGAAAATTACCTCGAGATGCTTCGAAGATCCCATTTCCACTGTATACCACAGCACAAGTCAAGACCAGCGCGTAGAACCCCAACTCGTAATTGGGTAACACTGCTTTAATACCCATGTTGGCGGGTTACCACCCTAGCAGCCACAGTTCTCCAGATCTGGCAGAGGAAAAAGAAAAAAAGGAAAGGTTTGTGTCTGTATCTGCTCACTCCCACCCAAGAGCCACCAGCAGTGTGTGATCTCATCAGGGCTGGTCCAAGGGTTATTGGCGCCCCAAGTGACTTATGACATTGGTGCCCTCTCCTTCAATACAGAGAAAAATAAGAATGTCTAGAATAATCATATTAATATAGTTCAATCTAATTTGGTGCACCTTACAGCCTGGCACCCCAGGCAACTGCCTAGTCTGTATGTATATGGGCAGGACGGCCCTGGATCTCATGCCACACAAATGTTCCTCAGACACTTCTCACATTTGAGCAATGTCTGACCTGCTTTTGAGTCCTGACTCTGGTTCAGTGAAAGTCTGCAGGTGTTTCTCCATTCACTTGAAATTGGAGGATTGGGTCCATTTTGTCATCTTTAGACATTGCTGTTCTTCCAGGTTCCTTTACCTACCATTTTGGACTGGCAAATCCTTCTAAAACCCATCCTCAACAAGAAGGGGAGTTCCTCAGCCCAGGGATTCTTGCTTGCCCTTGTTTTAGGAACACGGGTTCCTCGACACAACACCACAATGGCCCGTCTATTCCACTCCATCTCCAGCAAACCACAGAAATCAGAGGCACTAGTCAGTGATGTGTTTGCGCTTTCTGAAGGTCCAGGGCTGCTGTTTAGGGCTCAGGCCTGTCTGATTTTAAATATCCCAAGGGTGGTGTTTCTACCAGTCCCCTGGGACTGCACAAAAGCAGAGCTTCATTGCACGACACAGTTTCAGGGCTGCTGCACCTGGTCTTCTAAATAGCACCTTCAGGTCAGCCAGCGCCAGTGCCACCCTTTGACTTCTCTGTGCATTAGCGCATGGCACCATGGACTTCAGTACTGTAGAGCGCTGGCTGGAAATACTTGGCTGTTAGGCTTTTTGCCCAAGACGGCTACTCGGCTTTGGCCAGCCTCTTCATCTGGTGTTGGCCTGGCAGTGAGCCACAGCAGAACCCCACCATGCATGTGTGAAGTTGTCCCAATGCACTGCGTCGTGCCCCTGCCAAGCTTCCCAGCTGCCCGGAGGGAGTCACTCTCCTTCCTGTTGTACATGTGGAGTTGGGAAGCAGAGGCCGGCAGGCTCCCACTTGACTCAGCCTCTACTCATTTGTGATCACCCGCGGGCTACTTTCCATTCCTAGGTCTCAGAGCTCGCTGCACTAGAGGGCCACCATCCTCGGTCCCCTGGCACTGTGCGCAGGAAGGAACCGAACCCAACTCCCTTGGCGCCTCACCTAGTGGATTATCCTCTCTGGACCACGCTGCATATTGTATATATTCCAGGCCATGGTTTTCGATTAGTGTACTGGGGCACACGGGAGTGCCATGAGAACTGTCCAAGTGTGCCATGAAATTTGGTACAAAGATAATGAAAATCAATGTAAAACAAACATTGTTTCCTCTTAATCAATTTCCAAAGGGATAGCCGTGTTAGTCGAGGCCAGCAAAAAAACAAGGAGTCGTGTGGCACTATCTTCGAAGCATCTAAGGAAGTGGGATTTTTCTCCCACGAAAGCTCATGCGAAAAATAAATCTGTTCGTCTCAAAGTGCCACACAACTCCCTTAATCAACCTGCAATCCAACCAAAATTACAGCTCATAAAACTCAATCATTAAATTAAAGCGAGGTATCAGTCTTTTGATTCTAAAACATCACAGGGACCAAACGGCAAGGTTGAGATGACGTGTATTTTTTTTCTAGTGGATTTCCAGGGGCATCGCTGGTGCCTGGCACGCAGGGCATGTGCCCCAAGTCCCAGAACCAGTGCCCCGAATGTCCAGGACAGCCCCTGCCTCTCCCTGCCCCATCCCAGGCCGGAGATATGGGGCCCAGCTGCCGGTGGTGGTGCTTGCCTCTTTCGGCCGCAGCAGCACCTTCCCCTCCCAGCCATGTCCCTGGGTGGGAATTCAGGCCAGGCCTCCTGCAGTGGCGCCCACCTCTCCTGGCCTTGGCCCTGGCCAGGGATCCGGGGACGGGCTGGCGCTGGCAGGAGCCCAAGGCCAGATCAGGCCCTGGTGGAGAAACGGGGCTGCAGGCGGTGAGGCCTGGGGCCAAGGGCCAGGGCCTGTGCCCATGCCCTGGGTCTTTCCACAGGGCTGCAACGCTCCTGTGGATTTCAAACATTAATGCATTTGATTTGTCTTTAGCTTGGTGTGTGCACTATGTTGCAAACCACTCTAGCAGGACTATAAATGTGACATTTATGAGCAATCAATTCAGCTGAAAAAAGCGGGTATGTCATGGCATCGTTTGTCACATTGAAGCATGCCGTGTTACAGAAAAGGTTGGGAACCGCTGGTCTATGCATATTGGGTATTGCTAGGAGACAGGCAGCGGGCATGGAGCCACCTATCTAATGGGTGGGTGGGTGTTGGGGTAGCCTGGCAGTACGTGTAGCTCATAGGTTGAGGATCCCTGCACCAAGACTTTACGTTGCTTGGCCTCTGGCCACTTCCTTTCATTTAAACCATCTCCTTCCCCTCGTCACCCGTATCAATGCTTTTCCTTGGAGAAGAGTTAAGCTAAAGAGCACAAACCTGCACCTGGGAAACCATCTAGGCACAGCTATAGTTTTCAATGACTGTGGCAGGGTCCCTATCTGTGTTGCAGTCCCTCCCAGAGAGTGCACCGGCGTGGGACCAGATCCCAGTTCTTCAGTCCCCACAGGGCCAGAAATCCAGATCACAGCTGAAATCTGGGCCATCACAGGGAATTTTGACTATGGACCTGCAGAACCAGGGTCTTAGTTGTATCTGTAACACAATCAATGTCTCTATGGTTCAGGCACCACCGGGGATCTGTGACATATGCAGAACAGAGAGATCTTACCAAAAGGTCCTCGCTTAGGAGAGATTCTTGCATTGCACACTGAAATCAGTGAGAGCTGTAAGCTGGCTCAGCAATTCTAAAAAAAGATGCTGAAATATGTACCTAATGTAGGAAATCAAGTGTGGAAATGCTGGCCCTTCCAGTGAGCCTGGGATCCTCCAGAAATACTTGGGGGCAGTTGATAAAACCTCTCCAAACAGGTCTGAATCTCTTCTGACCCTTTGGGCCAGGGTCAGTATTTTTCTACATGCAGCACCTAGAACGATGGGGTCCTGATTTCTGATTGGGGCTGTTGGAGAGTACCACAACACAAATAATAATAAATAACAAAAGTTTGAGCAGTTTAAGCTATATCAGGAAATTACCAGCAAACTGATTTGCTTCGCTGTTCCCTTTCCATGTCACTGACTAGTTCTGTGCTAATGCGTCCCATGGAAAGACGCACCCTGTGTCCTGCACGTCGCCACTAACCACAGAGCGTGTTGGATGCAGGATGTTGGAAATAGGTGGCAGTGTCCAGTGATGTTACTTTGCTGGCAATGTAGGGCATGTACCTGGCCATGTGCATGGCAATGGGGAACATGTAATGTGTGTCACTGTCCATATACAGGCTAAATATCCTGTGTGGGTCCTGACGACAGTGTGTCGTGTACAACTGGTACCTGGTGGCATCCTCTGTTTTGCTGAGCACTGTATACTGAGGGAAGGCTATTTGAATTTTTACAGCACCGTATGTGTACCCTATTTTGGGGGGCTGGATTTAGAGCTTCCAGAACCATCAGAACCTCCTAGATCTCAAACGGGACTCCTCTATATTTTAATCCCCACAAAACCTCCTTTCCACTTCAGTAATAGACCTCCGGCCTCTGGCTGAGTCACTGACGTCCTCACATCAGGTACTAAAGACTTCAAGTCACAGAGAATCCACCATTTATACCAGTCGGTGACCTGTGCCCCGTGCTGCAGAAGGAGAAAAAGCCACCAGGGTCTCTGCCAATCTCACCCAGGAGAAAAATCTTTCTGGACCCCAAGTGTGGAGATCAGTTGGGCCATGAGCACATCATCAGGTCCAGCAGTGAACCTCTGCAGACCATAGCAGGTGAGCCATAAGGGTCTGGCTCAGCCCCAAGGCTGAGCCGCAGGGGATGTGCAGAGCTGGAAGACACCCTAGGCTATCTTGCAGCAAGATGCAGAAAATATGGAGCGGCCAGGGCACAGTTAATCCCACATATTCAGTGACCTTAACACGGGGAACGTTAAAGGGGCTAAGGAAGATGAAGGCATGTGTGAGCAACAGTAGAAAAAGAAAGCTGCCATCGCCCATCGCCTGATTTAATGTCTGACTTGTAAAGCTTTTGGGTTTGGTGGCTTTTTTCTTACTGCGTTTTTGAAAGCTGGAGCCTCTCTTTGATCCAGTAAAGAAAGATCAGTCACTGCACTGAAAGCGTGGTCAGCCTGCAACATGGCTTGCCAGCCATAGGTGTTCAAAAGCGGCCCGACCCAAAGCCCAGCAAAGTAGATGGGGGTCTTTGAAATCAGCCATAACCTCCTTCTTCATCAGCCCAACTGTGGAGGAAGGAAGGATGAGCCAGTGGTTAGCCTAGAAGATGTGACTTGACATTCGTCCTCTGCTGTAGGTTTCCTGTGTAACCTGGGCCAAGTCCTTCAGGGCTGAGTCCACTGTGAGCTCAGACTCAGAGTGCTGAAATGCAACATTCGGGTGCCACTGCGATCCTTAAAATTCCTGCTCAGCTTCAAACTAAACTAGGTGTGGAGGTGCTCAACTCATCACTGATGTCCCTTAGGCACTGTAAGTCTCTGCTAGGGGAAAAGCCACCTACAGCCTGGCACTGCTTTTCCATTTGGCACCCAAGGTCATGCCCATGCCTTTTCTCAAGCTATGCTTTCCCCTCGGTACCTCTTCTGCAGGACCCTAGAGTATAGGTGTCCTCAGAGCATGAACCAGGCTGTGCACAAAAGGCTGCCGGGGTGGCCAGGTCAGGAAAGCGGGTGGGCTGTGTCCATATATCCCATTACAGCCAATGACGTGCCCACGCCCTTGGAGCTGGGCAACTCAAGTTTGAATCTCCAGTTTGGAGCAGCGACCTGAATCTGACTCTCCTATAGGTCAGGGTGCACCCTACTCACCAGGCCTTCTCCTTCTTCCCCTCTCTTTCGCCCCAGGCATAGTGAATTATGCAAAGTGGAAAAGCTTCAGCAGGAGAGATGGAGAAAGGTTCAGGCCCAAACATCCCAGTTACCTGGGAGCTCCAGAATCAAATTTCTTCTCCCAAGTCGGCAAAGTGTGGACTGGAAACCAGGGTCCTCGCTTCCCAATGGAGTGCCCGACCCAGCAGGCTATGAGCTATAGCAGGGCTCTCTTGGGAGACACGACCAGCCTGGCTTAGGCGCCTCCCTTCAAGAGGATTTACAGCTGAAACGCTCAGAGAAGTTAGCTGGGACAGTGATTAGATGCTGTCTGGGCAGTTCTCCCTGGGTTGCTTCAGCAACACCCTGCTCAGCTCAAGGACTTCTGTGCCTCCTGTTTTTAGGCCCCTATCTCCCCCTTCAAAGCTTGGGGACCCAACTGCCCAGCTCAGGGCTGTGAATTCCCCATGGCACCTGGAAATTAGGTTTAGTGGTGGTGAGCTCTGGGACCTCTGCCTCCCCTTGTGGGGAGAGGTCTTGCATTCTCCATGCTCTTCTTTGCACCAGCGAAGTGGGACTCAGGGCTTTTGCTGCCTCCCCACAAGGTCATGAGGACAAATGAAAGGCTGCGTGCAGCCGGTGTACAGTCCCAATGAATAAGGGACAGCATCGGGGGGCAGAGAGCCAGCTATGGACCTAAGAAAGAGCAGCCACACAACCTGCTGAGAAGGGATGCTGTCGGGAGATGATGCAAAGTCGATGCAGGTAGGGCTGCAGATCCAGGGCACCACTTTGACACTGCCGGGAGATTGTGTTTGAAGAGGAGTGTGAGAACCTGCACCAGGGGACTCGTATAACCAGCCAGGTAGGAGGTCCGAGGTCTGCGCTGAAGTAGCCATCAAGCCCTGCTGTTAGAAAGCAAAGTTAGCAGGAGTCGGGCTGTGAGCCTGGAATAGGTTATTCAGGGAGGAGCTGGAATCTCCATCCTTAGTGTTTTTTTGAGGCCCAGCTTGACCAAGCCCTGGCTGGGATGGTTTAGTTGAGGTTGGTCCTGCGTTGAGCAGGGGGTTGGACGAGATACCTTCTGAGGTCCCTTCCAAGCTCATCTTCTATGACTGACAGAAACTGGGAGTCACATTCCTAATGAAGTGCCAGACACGAGTAGATTCCAGAAACGTACCAAAGCATCCCAATACTCCAAAGATAATGAGGGCAAACTGGCCCCTCCGGATGACAATGTGTTGTGTAGAGATGTCTTGATAATGTGATGGATAGAGATGCTTTGACCAAATCATCCGGTATAAGGTAGAGGGTGGTGTCTGGCCACATCAGATGGTGACAACTCCACGTGTCGGAGTAGCAATACGCAGCTTGTTTGTATCAGTGTAAAGAAGAGGGTCTCAAAGGGAGTTTCTATGTCTGGCCTGGTGAGGAACGGAAAGTCTTGCTGTTTACTGACCCAGTCCGTTGTCCCGGGCAGACATGCATTAGGTGGCTTTTTACAGGCTGTTATTTCCTGTCCTTCATCAGCAATAAACCTGGCTTGGTGCCAAGGGCTATGTCTACACTTAGTGTTTCAATTCAAATTACTGAATTCAAATTACTCAATTCGACCTAATAATTATTAATTCGAATTCAGTCAATTCGAATTGACATGGCCACACTAGAAAATCCAATTTGAGTTGGCTTGTCCATGGACTAGACTTGCCAGTTGGAATTGGAGGGTGGGCACCATGGGAAGTGTGGCAAGATGGTCAATTCGAACTGAGTGATTTGAATTGACATGGCCACCCTGTGTCAATTTGAATTACTCAGTTTGAATTGACCACGACTTTGAAGTCAAATGAAGTTCGATGAATTCAAAGTCAGCTTTCATCAATTCGAACTGAGTTCCTCAGTTCGAACTGATGAAGGCGAGTGTGTCCATGCACTTAATAGAATTCAGATTGGTGACAATCAGTTTGAATTCAACGCTAAGTGTAGACATACCCTTTGTTACCAAAATGGGTCTCTGTCCTATTGGATAATCGTTTGGTGTCTCAGCTTTCTGCGCAGAGATGGGACAGCATATATGCTGGGAAAACCCAAATGCAGCCAACAACAGTGTTCAGTTCCAGGTACCTCCTTCCAAGAGCAATGGAAGGCCACCTGCACTGACCACTAGGCCTTGCCCCTGGGAAAGTCCCCGCTGGTGCCAGGGTTTCCTGGAGGCGCGCAACAAGCTTCCGCAGAGCGTCACTGAGCAGAGTGGGGGGCGCGAGACGTGCTAAACGTCTCCAAAGGATTGCTATGAAGAAGAACCCGTGGGGGGCGTGGGGCAGGGAACGAGTGGTTGGCCGGCGATGCGGGGAATGAGGCATTCTGTTGGAATAGCCGGCTCGGTTTCCTGCCAGAGAGGTGGAACAGTCTCCCAAACGACAGGCACGGTTACAACCTGATGAAAAGACTGGGGTCAGCCCTCGACCAAATGGCACCTGGGGTGAGGAATGCGTTTGGCGCCATCCCCCCCATTTGTTAAACTGCTAAATACCTTACGGCACCCGACCCCGGCTCCTCTCAAGCCCAGCACCGCAGGCAGTCACCTGCCCCTAAATCCAGCCCTGCACTGGGGAATACACAGAGGGCACAATCCTGCACCAGCCGAGAGATTCACTGCCCTAGCTGAATGCCGGCAGCTAGTTGCTCCGACTCTGCAGTGAGGCCCTTGCAGTTTTGTCCCTTCTGCAAGGAAACAGGACAGTCTCTGGGCCAAATTCTGGCCCATCTGAGTCCCCAGCTCCCCTCCATGGTGCTGCCCCAGGGGCTGTGGAGAGGTTCCTTGGGTGTAAACGAGGGGGGATTTGGCCCCTGCTGCAGCGATCCCAACTGACTGAATAGCGGCACATGGTTACTGGGACCCACGCCGAGCCCACTGCTAGCTCTAGATGGCACACAGGCAGCAGGGTGGCCCCCGGTAATCACTGAGTGTTGCTGTGGTGGCTGGCCTCGTTAGGGTAGAGTCCCGTGCCTTTTCTCTTCCCGGGTTGGCTCAGCACTCAGAGATGTAAGGTACCTGGCTTGTCTCAGCTGCTCATCTCAACCTGCCTTACAAAAAAGGTCAGAGCCATTATCCCACGTTGGAGATAGGGAAACTGAGGCACCGAGTGGCGATGTCACTTGCCCAAGGGCACCCAGCAGCAGAGCACGGAGTAGAACCTGGGGGACTCCATTGCGCATCTTTCTGCTTGCAGCGCAAGCCTGCTTCGTATTGTTAAATCACCTTTGCTTTGCTCTGGCTAGTTTGAACCTGCTTGGCGGATGTGTTCGGGTATTTTTGTCCCTCATGGTGGCTGTCTTTTTAAGAAGATCCATTCCCCCCTCATTCCTTTGGCCATGACTTCAGCCACTGTGTACATGCAGAGTGTTTTTCAAGGGCATCCCAGGTATCGATCCCAGCTGGCATGGGTGGGAGAAGGTTAAAGGAACAAAGTTACATCAACGGGAATGCAGTGCTGCCGGAGCTGGTGGGAGGCTGAGATGGAAAAAAGCCTCGTTCTGCTGAGCACTGAGCCCTTTCCAAATTTAGCTTAGCGATTGCCCTCTTTACAGCTGCAGTGCCATGTGATACCTAGGCTGCCCGGCCCTGGCTGCAGTGAGGTGCGTTCACACAGCCGGGCACACTTTTCTGCATGAATGCTAGGAACGCACACCCCACGTTGCAGGTAGGTGAGTGCACATCTTGCGGTGGGAGTAGTGGGAACACACCTCTCCTCCCCCCTCCCCGCCATGCACTACACCTGGGAGGTGAGCAGACCTCCAAGTGGACGTGTGTTAAGCTCTGGCCACAAATTAGGTTTGTGTTACTGGTATACAGGGCTTGCATCCTGTCCGGTGAAAGCAACCCATCCTCGCGTCCCATCCACTGCGATTAAAAGCATCCTCCATCCACCGACACAGAAGGTCATTCAGCTCAGCAGTGGTGCAAGGGCCGGGTGGCAAACACAATACAACCCTTGGCGAGCTCGCGCCAGGCAGAGAAGTTGTTTAACAATGACCCGATTTACTAGCCTCCTTTTTTACATGCATCTCCCTGCTACTGACCTTGACAGGCAGCTGGCACTGTGCAGCACCTCCTCGGAGCTCAGAGGCAAAGCAGGGACTTGAGGATTCCTCCCCAAATCCAGATCCCAGCACTAAAAGTTGGGTGGGAAGGAAGAAAAGTGAATTGTCCTGCTACTGAGGCTGTCCGGTGGCTCTTTGGTTTTTGGCTGCAGCCCCCCGGGGGGATCTCTGGAGCGAGTTCAGCTGCAAGTGGAGGGCGCCAGGCCGGAGATAGTTTTATTTTAGATCAGCTTGACAGAGGGGGCTTGGTTCAGAAGCTGCCTGTCAAACAGGCAGCTGGGGAGGACCCATCACAACAGCCAAAGTTAATTCAGGGCAAGTGGGGGCGGACGGAGAAGGAAAACGTGGAGGCAGGGCTGGCAGCCCTGGAGGTGACAGGCTGGCTATGTACCAGCTCGGTATCAAGTCACGGTTTGCACCGAGAACTGGTTAGAGTTTTACCTCCAGGCTTCTGGGTCAGTGGTATCAAATCGCTGCCCCAGGAGAGGATTTCTAGGGCAGTTAGTGTTACCTTCCTCAATGGAGAGTAGAGGCTGGACAGCAGGATTCACGTGTGGGGTAAACGGCCCAGCATATTCACCCAGGCACTCAGGGAAAAGGCCTTTCATGTTGTGCCCAGATTTAGGGTCCTAATAGCTCAGCAGGTCTCTGTGTGGGAGCTGGGGCACGTCCGTGTGGAGTAGCCTGCAGGGTCGGGGAACGCCTCTGCTCACCGAGGGCTGCTGGAGTTGTCATGGTTTGAAACTGAACCTGGCTACGCATGTGTAAAAAGGTGCATAATGCAAGCTGGCAAATCTAGTCGGGTTTTGGCCTCGACTGTGACAAACCTGGGCCAGCATGGGCCAGACACCCCCAGATCCAGATGCCCGGGGGTATACGATTCAGGAATGCACCCATCCCAGCTCTGAATTTATGCACCCAATTTCCCAGGTGTAGGGAGCCCATGGATCAGACCCGGCACTGGGCAGGGGAAAAGCAGTCCAGCGTGGCCTTTCCTGCAGTGACATGGCCAAGGCCAAATGCAACCTGGGAGCCAGACCAACATCTTGCATAGGAGCTGTGTCAATGTCCTCTGTGCCTGAATTTGGCCCCGACAATCCCCCCCGGCAGCAAAAGTGACACTAAGGCCTCAGTGCAATCCTGCTATCTCCGCTTCTGTCTGCTCTGCCATTATGGCTCGGCTCGCTGTTGGCAGTGGATTAGAAGTGATGGGTGTTGCCTGATTTCTAGGTGTCTAATAATTTGAGAGGGTGATGGGCTTGCTGATGGATCTAATCAGACGCCATTGAGGTTCTTGCGTAGGAATCAGACGACAAGGGGCTTTTCATGACAACCCTCAACATGCATGGGGGGATATTCACACTGATGACTGAATGTATCTAATTACATAATGTTTATTATGCCAGCATAGATGGGTAACAAATGTATGTTTGAAGAAAATGAATTATGTATAATCAAAAGGATAATCAGCTAAAATAACTGTCTTAGGCTAAGGTATAAGGCATCTGCTTTTACTGTATGCTTTGGCTTAATATGCTCATACCTTTGATGACCTGGCTGAGAAGGACGTCCACGAACTCAACCATTGAGTTGGGGGTGGAGCAGTCGACAGTGCTAGAGCCAGGAGCTGTGGGCTGCGGGTCCAAACAACGCTAAGACAAACTACCAAACAAAACACTAAAGAACAAGCGCCAAGAAGGAGTAGCTGGTGATCACACCCCACCTACACGGTTTGTACCTTTTATACCCTAGCATATGGGTCCTTCGTTTAAGTTTACGTTTAGCTCCGTCACCCCCAAACTGGTTGGATACGGTTAAGCTGTAGGCTGACAGGTTCATGCATATGAGTGATGTAAATCTTCCTCGCAGATGGGTCGTTGGTCTTCCATTTATTTCTAGTGATTCTGGAGGGTTTGCGGTGTACTTTTGCAAGTTATTTATTTGGGGGCATAAACTGGAAAGCACCCTCTTGCTTTGAAAAACACACTCTGGCTCTAGGGTAGGGCAGGAAGCCCAGAGCTGTATGTTACTTCTTGCTTCTTCTCTGGCTCAAAAGCCTAAACATATATTAATTTATGTGCTTTAGCTTCTTCATGCAGGATGGGGCCTGCAGGCCTCTTGCATTTCAGCTTTATGAGTCCATATCTCGATTATAGCCAAGGGACTGAACAGCTCGGTGGCTAGGCCTGGAGATGCCCAAAGAAGGGAAACGGTTTCCCATTTTACATAAAGTGAAAGCAACCAGACTAGGATGCCAAACAAGGAGTCCTGAGGTACATTTAAAGATTAACAACTTTATTTATCTCATGAGCTTTCATGGCAGAAAATCCCACTTTGTCTGAGGCTTCGAAGATGGGAGAATGTACAGAAAGAGAAGGAAGTACATGTAGGGAAGTGTAAGTCATGGGCTCAGTCACACTGTAAAAGCAAATCAAAACAGTTGTTAAGATTCAAACACTGAGGAACAGCATATAGAGAAAGATGAGGTCAAATCACCTGTTGTAATTAGAAAAAGAAAATCCAGAGTCCCTCTTTAGCCCTGAAGAGAGGTGGTGTCAAATTTGCTTATGAATTCCAGTTCTGCAGTTTCTCTTTGAAGCCTCGCGTTGTTGTTCATTTGTCTGATCACAGGTAAGGCTGCCACTGGGGAGATGTCAGCCTGGTCAGTGGCACAGGCTAGTCCTGATCTCAGCCGGATCGGGCTCCCAACCCCTTGCTGCTGGCGGCAGGAGCTGGATCGGGCCCCGGAAACTGGATCTGGACCTGGGGCGGGCAGAGGACAGGGCCCAGGCCTGGACCTGGGGTATGTCTACACTGTGTCCAGTGCAGACACACCCTGTAGTTGACTTAACAAGATCACCTTTAATTTCAATTAGTTAAGTTGCCTTCAGAGGGCCCCCCCCAAGTAGACATATCTATGCTGTTCCCCAGTGTTTGAATCTTAACAACTGCTTTGATTTGCTGGAACAGTGTGACCGGATCCTATGACTTACACTCTCCTGCATGTGTTTTCTCCACTCTATAAGTTCCCTGTCTTCAAAGCCTCTGACAATGTGGGATTTTCACCCACGAAAGCTCATGCAATAAATATATTTGTTAGTGTTTAAAAGAGCCACTGGACTCCTTGCTTGTTTTGCTGAATCAGGGTAACACGGCTGCCCCATGGGAACTTGTCAGACTAGGATGCTGTTTCTTACCTGAAGCTCATGGAAAACATTAAGAGGTGTAAAATGGGATGAGTAAACATACTGGGAGGGGAGGGTAAGATCCTTTCCCCTTTCCTGCACCCATCTCCCAATAAAACTTTTCATCAACCTGTAGCCTCTCCCCAGTCCTTTAGCTGTTGTTGCCAGCTCTTCTAGATTCTCCTTGGCAAGTCCCAGTGCCAAAATCTCCATAGGAAAGTTGATGGCCAGAGCTCATTTCCAGGCCAACCATGAGCATCAAAGGTGGGTAGATGTTATAATCAGGATTACACAAATGGGAAATTGCACAAACCAGCAACTGGGGAAACCAGCACAGCAAAGGGACTCCTCCAAGATGATGCAGTGAGTCAGTAAGTGAATCTGCAGCCCTCTTGATTCCCAGACAAACACCCTGTATGTGGATCCACACGTCCACCCTCCCAGGAAATGCACCAGAAAACCAGGGCTTAGCTCTCTCTTTAACGTACTGACAGTGGCCACCGCTCAGTCATCTCTGTGCCCCTCACAAGGTTTCGTGGTTGTCCACCTATCTCGTGGATTGTGGGCATCAAAACTGGATACACGATTCATGCACCATTCACACCAGTGCCAAACACAAGAGGTAAAATAATCTCTCTGCCCTGACATGAGATTCCTCTATGTGGGCATCCACAGCTCTCACTGGCCCGTTTCACCACAGCATCACCCTGGGAGCTTATGACCAACTTACCAAGTGAGTCCAATTGCTCTAGCGTCTTCATTATCTACCCCGTCCCCAGTCTTTGGGCCGCCTGAAAATGTCAGTGTTTTCTGCAGTCTATGGTGCAGCCTCTGATGAGTGAACCCAAACACCTGGCCTTAGCAACCCAGGGCCACATTCTGCTCTTTGAGCCCCCGATATGATTGGGAGCAATTCCAGAATCGCCCGGGTGTAACTGAAATCATGATTTGCCCTGGACTGTGTAAAGGGATCCGGTACAGACCATGCAGCACTAGGTTTCTGACCTGGAGCACAGCAGGTGAAGAGGGGAGGTGAAGGAAAGGGAAGACAGCCCAGCACCACAAAAAAGCAGGGCCAAGAGCACTCTGTGCCTCAGTTTTCCCATCTGTATAAAGGGACTAATGTTAACGCACTAACTAATAAACACACTGCAAAGCTTAATTAATCCCCATTTGTGAAGCCTCCAATGGAGAGCAGCATGCAGGCATATGCATGCCCTACTGCGGCAGGAGATGTTCATCCATTAGGAGAAGCTACCTTACACTTTGACAGTGGGCATTCCCGGGTATATGGGTGTACGGCGTTATAATGAATGGGCACACAGGCCTAAAGTAATTGTGGGTTATGCAGGGCGACTCAGCCCCTCACTCCCGCTAGAAATCAGTGAGCCTTCGACACCTACGTCTGAGGATTGGGCCGGAGTTCACATCAGGGACGTACAGGAAGAAATCACTCTTTTCTGTAATCGATGCTGTCTTAAATTCCCACCTGGAGGAAGCTGCAGCCACAGCCCGTAGCATAATTTCCTGGGTACTTAGCGGGAAAGTAATTAAGCTGGCAACACTGATGAACTATGGAGCAGTTTGTCATGCAGTGGCTGTCCGTGGGGAGCACATTTTATTGACAGTGTCTTGAGTTATGGCCAGCGAGGTGTCGGGAAACCTTGGCCCCGGTGACTGAGCCAAACGAACATCGGGCAGGTCTCATGGTTCACAGGGCCAAGGAAGGCAGCCTGGCAGCTTTCCCCAGCAGCAGGGGACACAGACCAGCGGTCTGGCTGTGATACAGCCAACAGCTTATGAGCTAAGCTGATAGCAAAGCTTCGGCAGACAGAGCAATTGCTCTAGTGGCGTAGTGAGGCTGGTGCTCAGGGGCCGAGCCCAAATTCGTGCCCCCCCCCCCCAACTTGCAGCACCCCTCGGCAAGCCCCTACAGGCTGGTGCCCAGGGGGCTTGGCCTTACCCCCACGCTATGCCACTGAGTTTCTGCCCTTGCCTGCGTTCCTTGCAAAACAAAAGCTGTCTGGCTTTGTACAATGCCCCTGGTGTGGCATGGGGTGGGCAGTGGCTCTGTGTGTGTGTGTGTAGAGCGGGGTGGCGTGGACAGTTGTGTGTGTTTGCACTGGGCTGTGGTGAGCAATGGCATTGTGTGTGAAGATGGCTGGGACGGTTTGTGTGTGGAGTGGGATAAGCAGGCATGTTTTGTGTGTGAGATGCACAGTGATGTGCTGAGCTAGGTCCTTCCACACGCTCCTGGATCGGGCCGGCACTGTGCGCCAATGCCAGGCTGTGAACAAAGCAGTTGGCCAGGCCTAGCTGCTCATCCATCAACCTTCCCCTGCCACTGCTGTTGCAGGCGCCCTTAGGCCCATTCCTAGTTTACGCTGCCGGATAAAACATTAGGAGGCTTCTTTGATCCCTGCCGGGCTTGTGCTCCCCATGTCACGTCACAGCCCTGCTTTCTAGCTGCAGCTGTTTGCCTTGCCCCAGCTCCGGGTGTCCAGGGCTCTGCACGTGCCACTTTCCTCATGCAGAGTCCCTTGGCTCCTGCATCACACAAGCAGGGCTGCACAGAACGAGGCTGGGGTCTGGCATCTGCCAGCAGCAGCCCCTGGCCACGCTGAAGTACTAGAAGAAGTGGAGGCCTACTGCTTTGGGGGGCCGGAGTCACACACTGGCCATCCCTGTGCAATCAGCACGGCTGTGCAGGGTAAATGGCCATGGGCTGCCAGGATGGCAGATGCAAGTGGCTTTAAATCCGGCACCTGGGAAGGTAGAGGAAGCTGCAGGGGAATAGCTCCAAGAGCCATGGTGCAGCCCAGGGCAGGTCTCATGCAGAAAAAGCCCAGTGGGCCCCATCGTGATGTTGTGTTAAGGCAGCCAGAAGTGTTAATATGATGCCATCACTACACTGAGTTGCGGGGTTGGGGAGACCGGTATACAGAGACCTCTGCCTGTATAGCACCAAGGCAAACACACCGAAAAACGGCCTCATACCTGTCCACTGAAGATACAAAAAAGCTCTGGACATGTAAAAATAGAGCTTTTGTTTTAACATAACTTGTTCCCTTTCCTTTAGCTGGCGAGAGGAAAACTTGCTTGTTTGCCACGCTCTTGATGGCTATGTCTACACTTATATGTGAAGTCGAAGTGATTGTCATCAATTCGAATTCAAACAAGTGCATGGACATGCCCACTTTACTCAATTCAAACTGAGGCACTCAGTTCGAATTGAGGCAAGCAGAGTTTGAATTGGTCAAACCTGCTTGTCCATTGAAGCCAAGGTCAGTTCGAAGTGAGTAATTTGAATTGACGTAGTGTGGCCATGTCAATTCGAATTCACTGTTTGTTTGAATTAGCCACAGCTCGATTTTTTCCCCACAACAGCGCCCCTACTGAATTCGAACTAGCAAGTGCTGTTCATGGACATGCCAATTCAAATTGGATTTTCTAGTGTGGCCATGCCAAATTGAATTGACTGAACTCGAATTAGCTTCAAATTGGTCAATTCAGATTCAGTAATTCGAATTGATATGCTCCGTGTAGACATAGCCGATGATGCTGAAGCTGTTAACAGCGTTTCTGAGGCAGGACGGAGGTTAAGGCAATTAAGAGGGGGTTATAGATTCAGAGAAACTGGAAGGGACCATGAGAGGTTATCACATCCAGTCCCGTGCACTCACAGCAGGACCAAGGACCCTCTTAAATCATCCCTGACAGCTGTTTGTCTGACCTGCTCTTAAACCCTTCAAATGGAGCGGTTATTGCTGCTGGTGCACTGTCCCAATCTGTTTCCTTTCAAATAAAACAAAACACCCACAGACAACAAGAAGCAAAGAGAAAAACGTGTGTCTGGCTGCTGTTCCCTTACTGGATAGTCTTCACAGATGCTCTGATCAGTCACGCAGAGACCTGGCAAAGTCATTTCAGCAATGGGCTGTTTAGGGCAGCGCTTTTACTTACTGTGTCCCAAGAGTGTGGCAGCATATACAGAGTTGGCTGGCTAAGCCAGGCTCTTATTAGCTGGCCAGAAAAAGGAGAGAGAGCAAAAGGAAAGAGAAGAACCAGGTGAGGAAGGGACAGGCCACATTGGGGTTTGGGGTTGAGAAAGAAGAAAAGTAAAATCTCAAAGCACTGGTGGTGTGAGGGATTCAGCTGGGCTGGTAGAGGTGCTGTCATCTGGGGCCCTCTCAGGACATATCTCAGGCTTGGGATAAAGATGGGCTCCTAGCTGGTAGGCTGTCACCTCTGCTGGCGATGGTGTGCCAGAAGCCAGCGTTTCCATCAAATGCTCTTTCTTTAAGGACCCCCAAAAGCCTGTGCTACACAGAAGAAGTCACTGCTTCCTTACTTGGTCCATCAATTAGGTCTAGTTTCCAACACCCCAATTTTGGGTCACTGATTTTTTTGATTCCAAACTTTTCTTGTTTAGCAGAAGCCTGGTTTTGTTTGTACCACTTTAGGTGGTGTTGCGCTTTATATTTTTCCCCATCAACATATGCTCACCTAGATTACTGTGCCATCTTCTGCGCTTCACTCCCTTTTCACAGCTGTATCCACAATTCGGGGACACGTGTAGGTCCTCTTAGCACAGCCGAGCCCCATCTGCGGCAGACATGATGCCACAGCTCAGTGATTGTATAACATGGGCTGGAGCTAGTAACAGCAAAATAAAAATCTGACCTGCAGACTCCATGACCTTGAGTCTCCCTTCAGAACAGGCATATTATGCCAGTGAGCCCTGATGGACTGGGGTCTAAACTTTGTTGGCACTTGGCTAGTACCTCTACGGCACAGCCTTGCAAGACACAGCCGCCTGCCAATCCCAGCATAAAATTTGCCATGTTAGCCAAAGCCTCATCATTCCCTATGGTGTAGCTGGGGAAACTGAGGCACAGTGAGGTTAAGGGACTATCTTAAGGAATAATGCCCCTTTTGGTCAGTTCTGCATTATGATAACAGCAATGGCAGCAGCCCAGTGGGGCAGCGTGGACCTACGCTGGCAAGACTCGATGGATGCAGGCTATCGCTAGATTGGGGTTGGAGGGGAGCATGCAGGGTAGACCTGGCCATAGGCTGTCAGTGCAAGTGGTAGAGGCTAGAGGTTTCAGCCCACGTGCCTGTGTGTGACTACAACATGGGGCACAGCACTAGCCGTGCAGTTCCTGCTGGCTAGTTGGGTGACTTGTGTGGTACTTAATGATGCTCTTGGATAAAAGGCATTATGTAATCGGAGGGGAGCATGGTGGCTTTTCATTATATCCTGGGCACCACAGCAGTAAAAATCATTTTGCTTTAATTTATGGTGCTGGTAATTTTAAAACTTCAACCTTTATTTCTACTAGAATGTGATTTATATTTATTGTGACTCACACTTCCTCTGCAGGACCCGTCTTTAGCACCCAGGGTTGGTGCTTTATGAGTGACAGGGATTTATGGCTTATGGCAGCCTGGCTTTTTTTTTCTTTTTTGCACTCATAAGCATAGGCTCACTCATGGAGCCGGCCTGTTATTGGCAGGGTCTGAAGTTGTTAACTGACATGGACCTGCCGCTAGCAACAGCTAAATGGCCTGATGATGGGGCAATGCAGCAGCGAGCCCTGGATTTTAACAGACTCAACAGTATGGAAAACACACGGGTGAGTTGTGGGGCTAACAGCTGGGGAGACTGAGCCCTTCAAGCCTGTACCCTTTGCAGCAAAAGCAGGGGCGTCTGAACTCTGCAATGACAGGAAAGGGCCGTTCCTTGGGGGGACAGTGTTTCGTCCAGGGGTTAGAGCACAGCGAGTCCTGGGCCAGATTCCCAGGGAGTCACTTACACACTGATTTATAGCTGTGGTGGACCGCACAGCGCCCCCCCCCCCCCAGATTGGCTAAAGTAACAAGAGCATGTCCACACGGCAGTGTAACCCCAGCGTTCAAAGTCAGCCCCAATACTAGCCCCTCTCCCCTCTCCCCAGCAACTCCAGCCACCCCAAATCTGTGCTAAGCCAAGGCTCAGAGCCAGAGTCGCAGCCCCTCCAGGAGGGTGGTGGGCCCAAGCCCAAGTCAAGCTGGGGGCCCAGAGTGAAGCCCTATTGCCTTGCTGTGTAGCCGTAGCTGCCAAAAGCAGTTCCCAGGGTGACGCTGTTTGTCCTCTGACAAGCCAGGATGGTGGTTTGCCTCGCACTGCAGCACAAACCAGGGCTAAAACAGCCACGTTTTTGACAGTGCTTTAGGATGCCTGGGCTGTGGGTGGCTGGCCTCAGGTCTACATGATGCAATGCAGACCCTGGCCCTAGGTTGGAACGTAAAGTGGGCACCGATGCTGAACCCAGGGTTACAAACACATGTAGACTTCAGGCTGCGGGTAACAAACCCAGGGCCGCTCTCACGACTTCTGTTAATGCTGGGTTGACTTCACAGCATGGACAGCGCTTAAGGGACCATGTACTGAGACAGGATAGCGGAGCCGAGCTGTACTCCACAGTCTATGTTGTGCTTGGGCAGGATCTGGCTTTACTACTGTGTTGGCCGAGTGCTCCCCCAAGCCTGGATTCATCTCATCTGGGCAACTAAGCAGATTCGAGCTTTTTGCCCATGCAAGTGGTGCAGTTTCTCCAAGAGCAGGCCAGAAGCTGACCCATACATCCCTGCTGCAGGGCTACTGGGGCTGTATGATCTTGGGGGCGATGGGAAATGGTTTAAAGTAAGTACTAAACCAACTCTGCTCAATCCAGATTAGTGCAAGCACGTCCTCGCCTGTTGAAGTCAATGGGTGTTTGGCTGGTTTCAGCGGAAGAGGCCTCTGGCCCTCTCCTTTCACCAGCTGGGCGAGCCACTTCAGAGGCAATGGTCCCTGTCTTGCCCAATACCATCTTCCCCCAAAGTCCCGAGTTGCAATGATTGACACCAGCCACCACAACGGGACTAGAGCAGAGGGCACCTGGAGTGACATGGCAAATGGTGGCAGGGCCCCATGGCCTGGGGAGCAGGGGCCAGCCCTCTTGATTGAGGGGTCTTCTGTGGCAGCTAAATGGGGTTGGGGGGCCAGGCAGGTCCAGGAGTAAATTCAAAACAGTGCTGGCTTGAAACAAAGCGCTTCCCTGTGCAGCCAGCTGATGTTGGCCCCACAGGAGCCCTGGTGATGTCGGGGGCCCTTCGGTTGCCCTGTCCACTGAGGGAATAAAGAGACAGTCAGGGATTGACGTAGGCAGCATCCCTCCAGCTGCGCCACAGCCTTTTAGCAATGTATTCTGGTTACAACCACACAGCCACATATAAACAGGGGCTGTGCCCCCCTGGCTAGTAAGGGTGGCACCCTGGCGATGACCTGTAAATACACGTACTTGCTCTAATGCTTGGACCATCCTTTTTTCCCAGCAGAGCAGCACAAAGCTGTCTCTCTTGCTCCCCTGTGCAGCTTGCCTTGCCCTGCCATGAATATGGCTCTGTTTAAAACAAGTCATTCCTCAGGAAGTTTTTTGTTAAAAAGAAATAAAATAAAAGGAACAAAACTTGTAAAATCCAGACCTGTGCTGTCTGCCTCCAACTCAGGTCCCAAGCCGATGGCTTGAAATGGGAGCAGAGCAGAGATCTGTTTGGTATTTATGGACCAGGAGGTTAGCCTGTCCAGTGGAGGAGCAGCCTTGCAAGCTACCATGACAGAGTTGAGGATGTGGAAAGAAACCCAATACTTCTTAGCTTAATTTAGAGCATGGTAGCTCTGCTACAGATTTTTCCACTTGCATCCTTGCTTCATTCCTCTTGTCATGAACTTAACAACTGGCCCTTGCTTGTGCGGCACCAGCAGCTGCTGCGTTGGCTGCAGTTTGGTCTGTACGTGCAAAGCAAACTCACATGCCTGGAGAGCCCCAACTTTGAAGCCCCAAATTACCCACTGGGGCGGGCTAAATCCTGCCATCCATATTCAGGCAACCCTTCCATGGAATTTCCTGACCCACCACTTCACACATGGCAGATCTCGTCTCTCACCCCATCGCTGTCTCCAATCTCTCTTAGGACCCACCTCTTCCCAGAGCCCCACAGGTGAGAAAACATACCTGGGAGCCCAACAGGCATGCAGGAAGAAGCCACCATTTAGCTGATGGAATGGCTGCTTCCCCTCCATCTGTCTGAACCCCACCTGAGCAAGACAAGCTATAGGAGGCTGAAAGACGTGGCCTCCAATTGCTCTCAATCCCTGGTGTCCAATGAAAGAAACAAAGGTGGGGTCTGTGATCCCCTCAGAGCCGGGCAGACTCACTTCATAGTGGCCCAGCAGACATCAGCTGGGAACTGGGCTGGGCCTGAGTTAGTGACTTTAAGGTGATGGACAAGTTAGTTAGCTTTATCTGAGCCATTTGGGCCCTTCTAAAATCACAGGACATTAATTTTAACTTATTAAAGCTGGGCAGCTTTAGAGGGACAGGGCAGGTGATGTATTATGGTTTATTGGACCAACTTCCATTGGTGAAAGAGAGACACTTTCGAGGAACACAGTGCTTCTGGGAAAGGAATAAGACTGTCACAGATTTTGGCAGTTTCCACAGATTTTTTACAAGATTCCAGTGGGAAATTTTTGATCAAATGGCTGCTCCCCTGCCCCTTGGATTAGTGGAGTTCATGGAAAAAGTTTATTTTTTCAGGAACCAACACTAACCATAGCTCTGGATGTGCTCATTAACCGTTAAATGCAACTCAGTTTATGCTGGTATTAATCGATCCCATGAGCTACACCGCTGCCATGATGTATATTGTTCTCAAGCAGAGGCCTTTAGGCAACTAAAAAGCAAATCCCCACCCACTAACAAAGCTTTCTTGTTCTTTTATTTCCAAAGTTGAGCTGCACTTTTAAAAACACTATCCATTCAACAAAGTGTGAGGTTCAGTAGAATCCCTCTACCAGCAAACAGCAGAACACTAGATGCCACATCCCAATTATTTTGGCCTTGTCTGTAGAAGGAAAACATGGTAAACTCTTAGCAAAGACAAGACAGTTGTAGTTTTACCACTAATTAACAAGCTGTCACAAACCAGAAAAGGAGCCAGCTTGCTCCTTGCATACACTTCTCTTCCACCTTGACTTCTATGGAGGAAATTCCTGATTTACATCTCAGTGTTAGTGGGTGCAAAATCAGGTGCAGAATCTCTAGAAATTGCAGGCCTAAATTTAGCAGCCAACACGAGATGGTTTCTGCATCAAAAGAGCTCTTGCTACAACTCAGCCAACTTTTTGGGTTTCTTGCCCCACTCTTGCTGATCACCAAAACAGCACACACTGAGCAGGAATGATTTCTTTTTCTGCCTAATATTATGTTATCTTCTACAGAGCGGATTTATATACATCAGTGGCAGTCTACTGGGGGTTTGGAACAATACAATTCAGCCTTCATCATCCAGACCTTGGCTGTTCAAAATGTTCTACTATTGGCTGTATCCCTGCTACCTGTGGCTGAGTCTGATAATTTCATCAGTTGTCTAAATCTTTCGTGGCATTTGGATAAGGAAGATTGTCTGTGCTGTAGTTTCTAGGAGTCACCAGTGACAAGCATGAGCTCTCATAAGGGAGAAAATGTAGGTGACACATTGCACCTTTCTTTGATTCCAGTGCTAGAACGAAAGGGAAGGCACTGGCTGGAAGTTGTTGCTGCCCATTCTGTTCTTGCTGCCCCAAGGGATATAAAGTCGGCTCACAAGAGGCAGAGTTTCTGTGGGTTGTCAGAGGCGAGCAGTCATTTATTCTATTCAGGCTAAAGGCCAATTAATTTGAGTGGGTTCCTTGTTAAGTACAGAGGGGTTTAATTTTCTCACTGCTGGTTCATGTGTACAAGATCCTATGATGCACTTTGGTTTAGAAAAATGAGACTGATCATGGATGAATTTCTACACGTGGCAACCCACACTGCAGCAGTAAAAAAGAGGCAAATGGGGATTGTACCTGACACTAGACATTTTTAGTGTTCGAGCTGGAAATTGTGCAGCCAGATACTAAGCAGGTATAAAGTGACATAGCTCTGGTGGCTTCAACGGTATTACACTGACTTATATCAGCTGAGAATTTGGCCCAAGTGATTTAAAATCCACCTACACGCTAGCAGCACTCTGGTAAGAACCTGAATGTTTTCTACGTGGAATGGCCTTTCTAGGCCTTTGAGCCGGAGATAAATATGAGTCTTCCTGAAACTGAACCCTGATCTTAGGGTCAACAAGCTTTAGGGGACCTCTGGAGAATCTTTTTATGTGTGAGTTTTTGACCCCAGCCTAAAGATCTGGAGACCAGAGGCTAGCCTGTGATCTCATTAAATCTGGAATAGCTCCATTGTTTTTGCTTGTTACTGCAATCTGACATGGGCTTGGTCTGTACTGCTGCCAGTGGTCAATGAGACTATCCCCCATTACAACACGTAATTTCCCCCTATTACAATAGGTAATTTGCTTTCCTCCCCTTGCATCCCGCCCCTTATTGCTATTCTTCACTGTTTGAATCCAAACAACTACTTTGATTTGCTGTAAGTCTGATCTGATCCTGTGACTTACAGAATGGGAGGAAAATAAATGCAGGGAAGTGCATATTCCCCATCTTCAAGCCTCTGATGAAGTGGGATTTTCTCCCATGAAAGCTCATGGGATAAATAACTTTGTTAGTCTTTAAAAGTGCCACAGGACTCCTTTTATGTTTTGCTGAACTAGACTAACACAGCTGCCCCTTTGGAAAAGGTACATAGCATAACCATAACACCAACACTAAAGGAGCTTGTGTATCTCCCATTGACTTACTTATGTTGCCGTAAAGCAGCGTTTTCATTGCACTGTGTCAAGCAGCTATGCCTCTGGTGGACACAGCCTTACTCCTTTCGGGGAGGTGGATTAATGGTGTTGACCAGAAAGCACATGGAGATTGAGTGGGTCATGGAGATGCACTCAGACAATCAATCCCACTACATCGAGCCCCGAGGAGTTGGCAGTGTAGCTAGGGAAATCAGTATACCCTAATCCCAGACTAAGGAACTAAATGCATAGCCTGCTTTTGAAATGCATGACGGCAGGTCCTCTTTTCACCTACTGCTCTGGATAGCAACTGACAAACTTCACGCTTGTGGAATGAAACAATTACTGAGAACGAGATGTGCGAGGCAACGGGAGAGGGAACAGAAGCTGCTTTTAAAAGAGGCTTTGACTGTTAAGAAACAGAGCAATGCTGTTTGAAAGCTACTTAATACCCAGTTCCCATGCTGAGCTCTGTTGGTTCCATGCTGATGTCTAATTGGCTTGCAGCTGATGTCACTTGTCTTGCTGACTCAAGTGCTGGGCTACAAGGACACTGGACAGAGACACTATAGGGGACTCCACCGGTACAGCTGGGTTTTTTTCCCCAATGTCTTTGCTGCTGTTGATTCCAAGGGCTGCACCAAATGACAAACGTGGGAGAGCTGGCAATACAGAGCCCTCAGTTAAGGCCTGTCATTGTAGAGGGAGCTAGCAGAGATTAAGAGTGGCTGATTTTAGGGGTAATCTGCAAGCCGCACCTACCGGCTGAAGCCGTCCCATCACAGCCAACACAAACCGAGCAGTTGGAGCCTCAGATGGGCAAAGAACAGGATTCCATATGCAGACCCTGAGAAGCAGACTCTACCTGTTCCATGCATTGGTACCACCGTGAATGGTGCTATAAAGAAAATAAACTTAGACAAACAGGTATCAATGCGCTTGCTACCTTTGGCCACTTAAAATAATGTGATAAAAACCTTAGCATTAGCCCTCGTGGCTCATAAAGCAAATGAACTTACTATCATGAATAATTTCCTATATAAATTACAGATAAAGATAGCATTTGGATATAGGGCCTGATTCAATACTCTCCCACTGCAACCCATGGGAGTCTTGCCCCTATGAAGCCTGCAGCATCAGTACCCATAGTGCACAAACAATTGCATGGACAGTATTAAAAGGTTATGAGACCCTGTTTCTTGCTGACTCTGGCAGGCAGCAATTTGCTGAAACACAAACTTTCAGTCCTTTGCAACACAAAGGTTCAACTCTATTTCTCACCCTCTCCTGCAAGGGCTAAAGAAATAAAACAATCTGGGAGAATAGCTACAGGACACTTCTGTTGCACTGCAAATGACTGGAGCTATTCTTTGACTCCCTCTGCTGCCCCCCAAAAGAATTCCGGAAGTCCGGCTTTAATTCTTCTCTTGCTTCTGCTGTCTCAAAGCTTGTAGGAAGATCTCTTTCACCTGGCCTATTGTCTCCTCGTACAGCCTGAAGTCCTCCTCCTTTGTTTTCACAGTGCTGTCCAGGGCAATCTTCAAGGCCTCGTTGTCATCCAGCTGGATCGCAAGCCTAAGGGAATGCAGGGGAGAAACTTTCATTCCAGCTTTGGAGTGCTGGAAAGACGCAAACAGGAGCTGGGCTTCGGCTGCAAGGACGAACACGGAACACAGGCTCACTGGCAACCTTACGATGGGAGTGAGAAATATCAGGCTTTTAAGCACTTGTTTCTCATCCCCTTGAGACCAAGGGGGATATTCTGAACTCAGGGTTTTTAATCCTGGTATCGCTGAGATCTGTTTGGCCACTGACAAACAACTCCCAGTAACATGGATTGGATGGATCAACAGGTTAATAAACGGCTTGTTTCTTTCTAGTGGTTTATGTCTACCTAGCATTCTTGAATCTCTGCTGGTATAATTATTATGAGATCTTAAGCCTCTGATGCCAGAAGCTGGGAGTGGATGACAAGGATAGATCAAGTGAAAACTGCCCCATTTTGTTCATTCCTACTGAAGTATTTGGGGGCAGGACTTCACAGATGGTGGCAAATTCGTCATGTTAGTTCAATCTTTCCAGATTGATTGAGCGGCCAGCAAAGACCTGCTCAATTGATAAAGAAGTTGACCTTGTCAGTCCATCCCCTGAAAGATTAGAGCCGATTTGATGGGAGGCCGTTTCCTCAGTGCTGCAGGGATGGTGCAGCGAGTAACCATTAGAAAGTCAAAGGGAGATAGGAAAGTTATTTTATGTAGCTTGCCTATTTCTCTTTGACTGTGCTGAAACCGCAATAAGTGTAGACCAATCTTGGCACTGGCCACTGTCAGAAAAGATACTAGGCTACATTGATCATTGGTCTGAGTGACCCAGCATGGCTGTTAGTGTGCCATGCTCAGATTCCCACCAGCAAAGACGAAAGGACCAATACCCAGCTGAAGTAAATCAGAGGAGTTTCACTGGTGTTGATTTACATCAGCTGAAGATGTGGCCCAGTGACTCATGACCCTAAAAGGCAGATTGGTTTAATCTACATGAGGACATGGCTAATGACAGCTCCATTTCAATGAAGTTGAAAGGAATACAGAATATGAAAAGCCATACCTTGTAGTCAGTTCTTCTATCTGAGATTTTAATGGCACCTCTGAGAGGAGTGCTGATGTGAGATCTTTTCTATCGCCCACAAGCAAGGCACGTCTGGAGCTATTCGCAGAGTGACCTGCAATTGTAATCAAAGAATAGAGTTCCGATACAGTACAAAGGTAATTCCTTGCCATCAACAGCACACAGCTTTACATTAAAACTCAGGAGCTGGAGGGTGGGCTGGGGTTGGTCAGCCTGTGCATAGGCATGAATGTGACGTAAATGTATAAATTAGATGTTTGTAATTTTCTTTCATTGAAATTCTTACATGATCAGTGGTGAGTTGAGTGGAGAGAGAGTGAGCATGTCCATGAAGGGAAGAATTAAGTTATCATATATAAAATGATGTACAAGGGCCAAACCCCTGGGAGGTGCGAACAATGACTTGCAATTATTTTTTAAGGTTATCTTGAAACTGTATTTCACTCTACTACAGCGACTGGTGCTCTCTAAATATCTAAGACAAACTAGTATCTGCATGTTACAGACAGAGACCAAGGATGAAAGTAATTATGGTGTAAGTTCAGGAAAGCACTTAAGCTTGTGTTTAAAGTGACATGCTTTCCTAAACTGGGACTTGCATGAACATGAGTGTTCCCGACAATTAAAGCCGATAGGAAAACTTATCAATATCCTGAAAGGTGCTCGCCTTTCCTTTTGAAAATTTGTTGCCAAAGCAATTCTGAAAGGTTGATCCTTCCTTTTGGAAATGCAGCCATTGGTGGGTAGGAAGAGAAGTAAAGTCCATGAGAAAAACAGCTTATATTGTGTACTGGAGAAGATGTCCTTGCCCTGCTATCTTATCTTAGAGAATGCCATCAGTGAACACAGCAGTATTCACCTATATCCCCATTATATTTCACTTAGCAAACATCGAAGTATCTGAGGAAGTGGTATCTTCTCCCACGAAAGCTCATGCAAAAAATAAATCTGTTAGTCTTAAAGTGCCACACAACTCCTTGTTGTTTTTTTTTTAACAAACAGAGCAGTTGCATGCATTTTTTTCTTTGAACAAGGAAAACAAAAACAGGAGCAGTTTTTGAGCCAAACAAAAGTTCTGCTTTTGTGTTACACCCACAATTCTCCACTAGGCCTAGCATCTAAATTTCTTACCAATGATGAGTTCTGATCTCTGGTAACAGCCTCTTTATATAACGTATAGACAAACAAGGAAGCCACTATAACTGTTTTCATAAGAATATACAGTTTATTTTTGACGGACGTTTTACAGGATTACAGCCCATCAGCAATGAAAGAATCTAATCAAGGAGATAAAAAAATTCAGATTCTACAGTGAACTATCCTTCTTTAACTGTGTCAGTGTGGCCTTCATATTTATAGCAGCAGATTAGCATGTTTTAGAGGTAATAGATGACACCAGATCTAATTACTTCAACACCAGCAATAGTCTGTCATAGACACTGACAGGCCTTAAATCGGGATGTGGCTTTTCATTCTGCTCTTAATTTAACCTTCAGCTGAACCTTTCAAGCAAGCGAGTAGAGAGAACACACTGCTGGAAGAGGTGGCAGTTCACAGCAGCTTTGAGTCTTTCCCCTGGGCTCTGACCCTGCAAAGTCTTATCTATTGTGGGTGAAATGCTCGCCTCACTGAAGTCAATGGCAAAGTTCTGCATTTGGTGGGCCCAGAATTTCACCTGTAGCAGTTCCGTTGGCTTCGGTAGAACTGGGTGCATGAAGTTAACACGTGTAAGTCTGCTCAGGCTTGGGGCTCTAGATGTTAGTCACCTCTTCCGGCTGCCAAAAGCAGAAATGGAGTAAATACTAGATGCTCCCTAGCATTGCCTACACTGTGCTGCTCCTCACCTGGTTTGTTCCTTGAGAGGGATTTCTGGGTGTTCACATTCCTCCCTGCATCAGTTTTCATTTTTTCTAGCTTCTGCTCCAAAAGGACTGATCGACGTCGCTCTTCTTGAAACTTCTTCTCAGCTTCCAAAACTTTAGCGCCGCTTTCAACCTCCCTGAAATCCAAAACAGGTGGTTCAGTTTTTATGCTCGGGTTATAAAGACCACTCTACTGATCTGCCTGAGTTTCAAACTCTGCCTTTGGATGCATAGCTCACAGTGAGATGAACAGGAGACCTGTGCATGCATCCGAGGGCAGATGCTGCACTGAGATTGATCCAAAAGGCACCTGCCATGCATGCAAGATGGAGTTAGCTAGGAAGCCTGGGTTCAGATATAGTTTATAAAGAATTGCTTTATTAATGATGCTTGTGCACCTGCCTCAGCAAAGGGAGACCAGTATAAGCTTCCCATACAAATAACCCCAGATGCTGCACGTTGTTGACAAAAGACCAATAATTACATTAGTAACAAACTGCTTCTCTTTTGAATGCATTGCACTTGCATAGAAGCAAAGTAGGAAAATGTTCTAAGGGCATTATCTGGAATTTACTCATTCTGCTCTCCTATGTACAGAACAAAAGTTTCCACCAGCATCTCCTTGAAATAGGACAAGTGCTGAGCTGTTGAAGGCCATACAGCAGGAGCATGCCTTTATGGCATAGTGACAAGTTCCAGAGGGGTAGCTTTTTAAGTCTGTTTCAGCAAAAGAGATGACAAGTCCTTTGGCATCTTAAAGACTAACAAATAAATCAGAAAATTTCACAAAGGACCACAGGAGATGTCAAACTGCATCAGATCAAATGGTGTATCCTACTTAGGGCTGTGGCTGTTATCAAAATGATTCACAAGAAGTTGTAAAAGCTATAATAACTCATCTATTGTGTACTGCTACACAAAGGAAGAGAAATTTCCCTCCTGACCTCTGGGGATACTCTCTGCCTTTTTCCTGAAGCAAAAGATTTTATTACTTTTATTACTCTTTTAGCTTGCATAGCTAAATGTGTTATAATAAGCAAAAAAATAAAAAAAAGAGTCTGTTGAAGTGGGATCTTCTCCCCTGAAAGCTCAGACAATAAATAAATTTGTTAGTCTTTAAGTGCCAAAGGACTCCTTGCTCATTTTACAGTTCTTTTAGCAACGCAGCCAGAGAAGGAAAGACTCTGAGCTCTTGTGGCTGTGAATCCCCACAGGCTGCTGACAGGCTGCATAGGTAGTGTATCTCACCAGTGGTTCTAATTCACTGGCAATTAATTTCATCAAATCCCCTAGCTCTCACGTTAGACAGAAGAGGAGAAGTGAGGAACTGATTAGCTTGTGCAACAGACTCCATCAATATGAGTGACTCAGATCAAGTCCCCACAACTGCCCTCCTGTCCAAAGTCAGTGTTCAATCTTGCAATTATTTACTACTGAGTGTAGCCTCACTGACTTCAGAGGATAATCATCATGTTCAATGGTTAAGTTTTTGTATGATGGAGTCTTAAATCACGGTAATGTGTACAGCTTATCATCATACACATGCAGGTCCATCTCATCTAACCACTTCCATTGCTCTTTACATTAACCTCATCTACCTTATTTGATTTTGAGCAACGTATCCCTTAAGTGGATGGGGCTGATCATTCTTTTATACATTCATGGTAAAAATCTCACAGGAACAATTTTACATTAACCAGAGGTCTTGTAAGCGAATTTTGAGAGACTGTTGCAATACACCTTCGCAGAGCCCATAGCAATGTGTGATGACTCCAGAATTGCAGAGACACCAATATATAGTATATGTCACCCTTATTTGTGAATTTCATTGACTCAGGTGTTTTGGTCATTATTTCATCTCAATTTGAGCCCAATCCTGCAAACATTTACATGTCAATCCTTACCGACATGAATAGCTCCTTGAAGTCATTGCAATTGCATGGCTGAGAACAGGTGTCTGGATGTGTTTGCCGGTTCAGTCCTTGAAGAAGCAATGAGTAATACCTACCATTTTAAAATTGATTGTGTGTGTGTTTATGTATTTTACTTACACACACGGACAGAATCTACAGACCAAAATACAGGCAAGTAGAATAACACCCATTATCCAGTGTGTAATAAGCAAACAAACTCTCTTTTATTTGTTTGGACACCACGAAAGACCTCAAAGTTAGTAAACTGTGCCAGTACATGGCACATGTTGCTGGCTTGGGAAAGACTTTCCCAGACGGGAATTCAGGTTGCGGGTCCAGATCCCAATTTCCCTCCAACAGACAGGGATACAGCTGGCAGGCCAGGCTTCCCTTCTTTTAGGCCTGTGGGCTGGGCTCCCCCTCCATGGGCAGGAATCCAGCCCGTGAGTCATGTGAGGGAGTTTCCTGATTGCCCTTGGATGGCTCCGAGCGCAGGTAGTACCCAGGGTTGGTTCTGCCTCTCTGCCTTAGGGTCCTCTCCTGTGTCTGAAGAGCTGTAACAGCATCCCGGGACTGGCATTTTAAACATTGTGGCTGGCAGCCGAGCACCACTGTAACAAACAGGGAGAGCTAACTCTTCCCTGAGCTCTGGTTTCAGGCTTTCTGCAGACAAGGCCTTGTCTATATTCAAAAGTTATACAGCTTTATTACACCAACATTGGTATAGTGATACAAAGTCCTCTGTGCTCTGAAGTGTCCCTAGTTTTTGTTTGCCAGAAACTGGGACTGGGTGACAGCGGATGGATTGCCAGAGGATTATCTGTTCCGTTCATTCCCTGTGAAGCACTGGTATTGGCCACTGTCAGAAGACAGGACACTGGCCTAGATGGACCATTGCTCTGACCCAGAATGGCCGTTCTTATGTAACTTACTGCATTACAAAGACAAAAATGTAGTGTGTAGACAAGGGAGAGTCTAGGGGTTAGGCATAAATAATGGGATGGAGTCATAACTTCTGGATTTTATTGGTGTGCAAAAAAGATTGCATCTTGAATGCTTCTAAAGAGGAAAGGCTATGTTTATGTCAACCTTTTATAACTCAAATCAGATGAACAGGCTTTACTAAAACATTCAGAAAAAAAATCACCATTAACACTGAAGCTAATAAAGCATGGGAAATTTCTGTGGAAAAGAAGAATTTTTGAGGACATTCTGAGCATATGAAAAACAAAGGTCTTGGAACTGAAATCAGACTAGCTACATAACAAATTAGAGCACTTTCCCTGCAGCTGAGTACTTTAATATTACTGCTCAGAGAGTACTTCAGACACACCGAATTCTGGGTCTAATGAGCTTGATGATGTGTCTGGTTTTTGTGCCCTTCACTCCAGCAGGACATGAAAGGAAAGAACTATTTCTACGGTGAGCAACAGAGCCCGAAAAGCACTCAGATAAAACAAAGGGTCACCCCAATGGTATCTGATGGTATATGGGGTTACACACTACAGAGCTTTTCAAATGCCCAAGGTCTAAGGATTTTTTAACCACCTGACACAGTAATATCACAAAGGGAAATACCAAAATCAGTCGCTACCTTTTCTGCAGAACAGTGACTAGTTCTGTGAGCTTGTCTTTTTCCACCTCGGCAGCCTGGCAAAGAGCCTTGTACTCTGTGATCTGTTGCTGCAACACTTTCTGCTCTGAGCTCTCGTTGTCAGCAATCCTAAGAAACAGTGAACATATTAGGGATTTGTTTATTTTCTATGACTGAAAGAAACTGAAACAGACAGGCTTGAAAACTGTACAGAATGCCTACTAGCCTGGGAACTAACCCTAGTAGCCAGGATGCAAAATAGGTGTCACCACTCTTTGCGCCTCCTGGCTCCAACTGCCACCCAGCCTGCAACAGGCAGAAATAAAACAGTTGCAAGAATTCCCCTGGAAGAGCCTCCCATCTCTAGCTGACTAATATTCCTTCTTCCTCTTCAGATCTCTCACTTCTTTCATTCACCCTTCCAACACTGATCTAGTCACCTACACCTGCTCCCATCACACTGCCATGACCCACTCTACTGAGCCTGTCTTTGTATTCTGCAAATCACCGAGCAGACCTATCAAAAACTATTAAAAAATGGCAATGATTAAATAAATAAATACATAGCTGGCAATGATTTCACCCAACAGAAAGCCTTCAAACATTAGTGCAGGGATCTGCATTCTTTAGCCTACAATCTTATGCAAGAAGCTAGGCAGTTTCCCCAGGTACTCCACTGGGCACTTCCCTTATGTTCTGTTCCTTTGATATAAACACAGGAACGTCCAGGGTAGGCACCTGTACTGCAAGCACTAGGAGATGGGACACAAACCTAGCCTTTATTTTCAGAAACTAAGAGAACACAAACGAGAGCCACACTGATAAATCACTGTGATGTGATCAGCTGGAGAGGAGTTTTTCTGCTACAAAGACTGGAGCCGCTCACTAGGTTAAGAGACATTAGCTGATGCAAATGGGGCTGAAAGTACCCTGGTCTCTCATGTTGGGCTTCTCCCCACTCTACAGTATAGAAAAGAACGTATACTTACCTCCCAGGTGCCACACTGGTACTTGGAAGTGAACTCTTGGTAGCTGCAGATTCTACAAGCATGTGTCCCATCTTAGAGACAGTGCTGTGAGGAAGAAAACAAAACATGCATAATAAGGTCCTACGCTTGGTACTGTCCATGACTGACTGTGTGTTCATCACTGCCATCTGCTGGACAAGGTCCAGAGGAGTAGCGGTATTAGCCTAGTTCAGCAAAACAAACAAGTTCTGTGGCACTTATAAAGACTAACAAATGTATTTATTGCATAAATTTGTTAGTCTTTAAAAGTGCCACAGGACTCCTTGATCTACCAGGCAGAATGTCAGAACAGCTTACGTGCATGGGATCACATCTCCCCATTTTGGGGCTGCCACGAACAGGTATATGACAAGCCAGAATGCTATGGCACAAGCACAAATCTCTCATGGATCACAGATGGTTAAATCCATTCCAAGACTAGTCCAGGTTGGTTATGATAACAGGGCTCTAACTCACACAAATGACATATTTTAGTTTTGGAATTTCCTATGGCTGTTTGTAACCCTCTTGATAGCACGTTCTGTTTTATCTTTTCCATATGCAAAAGAAGAGCCATTTTTACATTTTTTTTAAATAAATGGAAAGGCTCATTTATCAAAACATTCATATTAAAGGAGTGAGCAGTGCTAAGCTAACAATGGAGTTGCAGGACTTGACCTCATTCAGTGCACACCAGATTATATAAGTATTTTCCTTACATGGCTGTTTTAGCCATGCGTGAGGATAAAGTTAATGCACTGCACTTTGGTGCTTTATAAAGCAATTAAAGTCTGGAAACTTACTTAGTCTAATTTTACTGGTGGCCCTCCTCCTGTGAAGAAAGAATTAAGGCAATTTGTAGAAGCAGCACTGTAGTCTAGTGGATAACACATGGGTTTGCCAGCTGGAGGCACAAAAACTTGTTTTCGGGAGTTACAAGTGAGAATCAAAATCCTAAGGCCATACCACTGGAGTTGCTTCCACTCCATAATAAACCATGTCGGCTCCCAAACCAGGGCTGTACCAACAGAGTGAGAAGTCCTCTAGCTGCAGAAAGATTTTTATGTCTTCTCTAATCTACCAGTGAAGATAAAGCAACGTGCTCACATCACACAAAGAATCTGATCCTGCTTCCATTAAAATCAATGCAAAAACCTACCACTGACAGTGAAGGAGAAAGGATCACGCACAAATCTTCCCACCACAACAAAAATTGATAGCAGTTTTGTTTAATTACAACCAGTTGCTTCAATTCGAACTGGTGCATGCGTTCTCAAGGAGATTTATGAAAATCTTAGACTGACAGCCTGTTGCGTAAAAGCTACTTCACACCACTCTTGCAGTGCATAGGAGCCTTTAAGGAGGTGCTGAGATAATTTGTGCCTATTTGTATTGCATCTTGTGATGCTGGGCCAGAAACGGTAAGCAACTTGGCAAGCTGCATGGCCCAAATGTGACCCTTCAAAGACATATTAAGGGAAGGTACAAATGCTAATGAGGGCCGTTCCTTATAAGCAGATTAAAGTTCTGAAATGTGAACTGGTATTGATAGAAATTGAATTGTTTCCTATACCATGTTAGAGGTTTACCACGTAGATAAACTGCTTTGCCATCTATTACTATTGTTCTATTGATTCAGAGATCAAAAGAGAATACTAACATCCAGATGAAACCTGGGTGTAATAATATCAGTAGTAATCTGCTTTTGAATGAATAATTACCTCATGCTAATTAATGCAGCTAATTAACTACGTGTACACACAAAATAGGTTTTACAACAATTACCTGGTACCAAGTCAAGGAAATACCTGCTGTTGAGAGATTGTCAGTGGCCTGGCAAAGGACTATAAAGAAAGCTTCAGGACTGATCCTGTCATCTTAGTTCTGCTGGGGTTTCAGCAGAGGGCGTTCAAGTCAACAGATTAAGGTCCCAGTTATAACACTGGTTCACTCTACTATTTCTTATGGAAGAAATTAAACAGACTCTATACATGGATTATGTATTGGACTGGAACCTGTGAAACTGATCCTGGAAGCACTTTTGTGACTCACTTTAGCATCACTACTATGAAACTATGTTCTCAGCTGTACGTACAATGATCTTTTCAGTCAATATTCTCTTCCCTTTTTTAACAAGTACTGGCTAGAAGTGTGTATCTGCATAAGACCCAAAATATTCATTGGCCTTTGGGATTGATCGGAGCCATCTCTAGAGTAGGGTGGATCAGGGCGACTGCTCTGGACCCCACACTTTGGGAGGCCCAGCTCCAGACCTTGGGGGGACAGTGGGTGGCTGCAGCCCCCCCAGCTGGAAGCAGGGACAAGACAAGAGGTGGGTGGCCGCAGCTTGCCTTCCAGCTGTGTGCCGGGACCTGCTGGGAGGTAGGAAGCTCCAAACAGGGCCTTGCTTTTTGCTGGGCCCAGCTTGGAGGCAGGTGACTGCAGCCCATCTCCCAGCTTTGGGTCAGGACGTGGCAGAAGCCTGGCAGTGGCATACGGAGGGGGCTGGGTGTCATGCTCCTTGGAGCCTTCTGCATCCCCCACCCTCTATGTGTTGTGAAGGGTCGACCCAGCAGCCGACCACAGGCTGGGGGATGAGGCTGCCCCATCTGAGCCAGCACCAGGCTGAGAGGCTGGAACAGGAGACAGGGGTATGAACGAGAATGGGTAAGTGCTGAGCTATGTAGAAGGAGGCTAGTGGCATGTTCCTCCCCATCACAGGAACAGACTCCGCTCTGTGGGAGGTGAGGACCCCTCCTGCCCTGCATCAGAGCATGGGGGGGGGCATGAGGCCTGGGAGGGAGGGCCCAAATGCAGGTGTGGCCCCTGGGTGCCAGGCCCACACAGTTTGGTTTGCTCCAGGCCCTGCACTCCTCTAGGGGCAGCCCTAGGACTGGAGAACTTTTTTACTTCTGCTGGACAAAGTTTTCCAGTGACCATCATCATATTTGACTTGACTGTCTGAGTGGAAGCCAGAGGCTCTGTGGCTTTAAGGAAACTGTGGTTTGGCTTCTGAATAACCAGTACAGTAATTAGAAGCTGTTTGTTGCTAGCTTGGGAAATCTAATTTTTAGAAGAAGCCATCAGTACTGGGGCTCTGCCTGCACCATTCTTTGTAGTTTTGCCATACATAAGCAATTTCCTTTTGGCCCTCCTTCAGACCAGTTCCATAGGGACAGCCGTGTTTATCTATCGCATGAGCCTCTGTGTGAGAAAATCCCACTTTGTTCTTCAATGTATGTAATGAAGTGGGATCTTCTCCCATGGAAGCTCATGTCATAAATACATTTGTTAGTTTTTAGGTGCCATGGGATCCCTTGTTTGTTCTACAGATTGAAGTCACATACCTTTACATGTTTCTGGAGGCTGGAAAGCTGCCCAAGTATAAATGAGAACCAGGTCCTGTATCTCTTGTAGCACAACTCAGGTAAAGAAAACAGTAGCTCCTTGGGCAGGACTGGGTGGTGTGTACTCAAGAAAACCAGCTTATGGGATATCTTAAATCTTTCTACTTTTCTGTGATAAAATCTGACACAAAGCAGCTTTATTGATTTATACAACTGACTGATGGCTTATACAAAACAGAGCTTCTAATTAATTTTCAAGGCCTCCTACAGAAGTCTGACTTTTAGCTGGCCTGCTTCTCTGAATGACAAAACCAAAAGCACTTAAGCCAACTATGGGAATATTATCTGAGTCAGAGAGAAATGAGCGGTACTATAAACATGCCAACTGCATAATATCTGTAGATAAGAATACCTTTCTGCATCCCAGAACAAATGTCAAAGTGATGACATGATAAAGAGATTCCCCTTTAATGCAAATGAGCCACCATAGCCATTCTGAAGCTGCATTTAGGGTTTGGTATTGCTGACCAGAAGAGGTTACTCACCCTGTGCAATAACCAGCTGCACTACTTGTAGGGGTGGCAGTGCAGAGACCTTTATCAGCAGCCCATTGAGCCATCCCCTCTCACGCTACAAGCAGGATGTATACACATAATGCTCTGCTGTCTGACTGCTTGCAATTCCTTCTGTGCTGCAGAATGTATGTTTTTGACGCCAAAGAAAAGGGGAGGAGGGCGAGTAGTGGACCATCCAAAGGGACAGATGTCTTGAAGGATCTCTGTTACTGCACAGAGTGAGTAACCTTCTCTTCTTTGAAAGTGATGTCTCTATGGGTGCTCCACTTACAGGTGACTAGAAAGCAGTGCTCCTAATTGGAAGGCTGGAGATTTGGGGTGACATTCACTGCTGATGTCCTAGGACAGCATCTATGGTGGCATCATGCATAGTAGCTGAGTGATGAGCAAAGGTGTTAGTTGATTCCCATAACCACTTTGCAAGTTTCAGCAACGGGGACATTATTGAGAAATCCAGTCAAGGTGGACAACATGCATATGGAATGTGCTTTGATTATGGTAGGAGGCTGCCTACTGAGGAGTTTGTAAGATAAATGTATATACTGCAAGAATCATTTTGGCATGCATAAGAGTTTGTAGATGCTGTGTCTGTGGGGGAGATATGCATGCCTGAAGATAATGCATGTGTAGTTTTCTGTGTCTGATTATGGAGGTCGCTGATGCCATGTGGCCTAGAAGCTGGGACCACATTCTGGAAGATATCTGGGGGCAAACCAATGTGTTGGACACCACATCTACTATAGATGAGAATCTGTGAGATGGTAGGAGGTTTCTGGTTTGCAAGGCATCCAACTGTGTGCTGATAAATTCTAACTGCTAAATGGGCCTGAAGGTGGACTGTACTAGGTTCACATGGAGGCTTAGCTTTGTGAACAGATCCCCTGTTATGTAAGCAGCTTGGAGACTGTTGTTTTCAGATGCAGCATCAAGGATACAGTCATCCAAGTATGGAAAGATGACAACTCCTTGTTTCGTTAGGTAGGCAGCAACTATCACAAGGACCCTGGAGAACACCTACGGTACTGTGGACAGTGCAAAAGGCAGTAACAAAAGAGCTGGAAACAGTGCCTGTAGGTCTGCCCAGTCAGAGATTTTAGACTTTTTCTTCATGTTGGTACTGGAGGTACTTGGACAGCCCTGGAGCTGTGCCCCCATCAGATGAGGCTGAGGCAACAGACTTAGCTGAAAATGGTGTTATGATGGACTGTGCCTCAGAGTGCGAGGAAGAAGCACATTTCTTTTTGTTCAAGTGAGAAAGGGATGACTGTCTCTTCAAGGTACCTGGGGAGGGTGGCTCAACGGATGTCTTGGCAGAGCACGAGGGCCTCTCTGGTGAAGAGTCTAGATCAGATCCAATGCTGGTCACAATGATTTAATTAAATGTCTCAGTCTTTTCTCACTCTGGGTTTCAGCCTGAGGCAACAGAAACACGGAACGTGTCTCTCTCCCAAACAGCGAATGCACTGAGGGTAGCTGTTTGTTACCAGGAAGAAACACACCTCTTAAACCTGGAAGAGCTGAGCATAAGAGTGAAGGAAAAAGGCTTCCTGGGAGGGAAGGGCAGGGAGCAGGGAAAATAGAAAGCTAGCCTTTGAAATAACTCTAAAAGTAAAGTTGAAATAAAACAAATTTTTATATACAGAAGAAAGGAGAAAGAGAAAAATACTAACTACATAACACTAACAGTTAAGGCACTATTCAGTGAGAAGATGAGAAGCAGGCTCTGCTGTGGATTCTGTCCCAGACAAAAGGTAGTAGAGAAAGAACTGAAAGTGGTCGACTGCACAGCAGTATATACACATTGCATTCAGAGTGTGAGAGGAGGGAAGTGTGCATGTATGGCTCAACAGGCCCCACTAATGAAGACCTTTGATCCCAGATGTATGTGCAGCAGTGTGCCCTGCAACTGGAGTGCCCACTGGGACATCATCTGAAGAAGAAACAGTACTCCTTTGAATAATTCGTGTCTATTCTAGGTAAAGATTTAAGTTTTTCTTACCGAGCAGATCCGACCTTTCCAACATGATCACCGGCTGCTGCCAAAGGTTTGCTTAAAGTAAAATTCTGCTCTTCTAAGTGCTCAGAAGATGGTGTATCTGCAACATCTGAACTGCCCTCCTCAATGGTCTCTTTTTTCTGATGCTGCCAGAGCAAAATATAAGCTAATCATTCTTTGAGCAGTTTTCACTCAACTGTTGCAGCAGAACAGAACTGCACAAAGAACCAATATGTTGCTTATGGAGAGAGCTGTGCGAATTACAGACTTTTTAGTTTACAAGGTTTCATGGGCACCTTCTGTTTCTATCCATGAGGGGAAGTTTCCACCTCATGAGTTCCACTTTGAACTTCAGATTTGAACAGCTCCCCCCAAAATTGACATGAATCTTGGCTGAAACTCCAGAGTTTCATATCAAACCATTATTTTGGTCCACAAGATTAACCTGTACCCTGCTTTATTAATGTGTACTCTGCTTCAAGTTTCATCTGTCTCTCAGATACTTACATCCTGAACACTGCAGTTTTTCACCTCCCACTCTTTAATGGGGTTATTATTACACAGAACAATGTGAAGTAAGGCAGTTCTATTCTCTCCAGTGTGAACTGAGGCACAACTGGATCATCCTGCCTCTCTTGAGTTCACAGGGATTGTATAACATCCCCAAAAGATGAACACAATAGAAAGGAAGCCTATAAAACTTTTATTATATTACTTTATTCTGCTGGCAAAATAATCAAGAGATAAGTAGTCATATGAGAGGACTAACTGCTCCCTATCTTCCACCAATGCAGCTTTTTTCTTTTTTTATAACTGCAAGTTAACATCATCACTCTAATTCTTGCAAGGCTTAGATGCGACTTACACTCACATCATTTCTGCCACCCAAAAGCTTTGAGGAAATGTCAGACAGGTCTGGCTGAAACTCAGAGAAAGCCTCTGGGATAGTGCACCCCTGCCATAGGAAAGCAATTGAAGCACCCCAGTTCTGGTACTCTGACGTAGCAGAAATCTCAGATTAAGGCAGGGAATGCAGTGTTTTTAAAACGAGGAACTGAATTCCCACAGGGGGCTGCTGTTAAGTCAATACCTTTTGCTAGGTTTACCTGAAGTGTGAGCAACCCCATCTCCTCCTCCAAATCTTTAATCTTAGCTTCGCGTTCAGCCACCATCTGTTGGAGCTGCCCTATAAGGCTCTTTTGCTTCTGAGCCTCACTGTTCAAATGCTGTCCTAAACTCTGCTGGGACTGCTTGTTCTTCTCATCCTGCAGGTTCAGGTTCTTTAAGATCTCATGCATTTGCTTCTGCTGGTTCTGGGAAAGCAGAAACAACATGTGAGGTGTTCTTTTTTGTACATGGAGATCATTAAATATGCATAAAATGGTGCTTTACATCTAAATCTGTTCCCAAGTAAGATACACATTTTGGTCTGACTAGTGCACTACCTGGCCAGAATACATATTTCGCAGTATTAACATACCATACCAAACTCATTCTTGGTGTAAGTTCATTAAAGTTAGTGACGTTACTCGAGGGATACATTTGATCCACCATATTCCAAGCTTCTCCTCTAATTGTGTCTTGGGACCAATTTGACTGTCAAGTACTTTTAGCATCTGTTCACTGCAAGGATTTCACATCTTGCATAATGCAGAGCAACATACTGCAGGACATGACAATTCAGTACTCACCAGCCCCGATCTTGCAAGGCCCTGTGTAGTGCATAGAAGTGTGCATGGCTGTTGTGCAAGTGTGAACGGAGCCTCTGTGCAGATACCAGTAAGGTTAAGTGTTTGGCATAGCTCTGTCTATACAATAAGTAATAAGGCTTACTCCTTAATGACCACACTCAAAAGGGAAAAGAATGAACTTTTGTCCCCATTTTGCAGGTGGTAAAACTGCCACATTCCCACTGTGTGACCCCAGACAGCTTTCAGAGTGCCTCAACTCCTTCTGAAGTCAGTGGGAGCAGTAGCTGGCTCTGCAACCCTGTGAATCAGGCTGTGTGTGTCTCCACATGGGCACTGAAGAACTGAAACACCCCTAATTAGCAGGCACTGCTGACAAACATTGACCAAATGTCCACAGTCACAGTGCATCAGCAGCAGAACTGGGAATAGAACTTAAAGAGGGCTGATTCCCTGTCCTCTTTACCTACCAGACAACCCCATTGCCACCTTTTACGGCAATTCTGCTGGACATTTCTTATGAGATGGGTGGCTCCTAGCCACCTCCTTGACACCAAATATGTCAGCTTTCCATTTGTGCCAATCCCACATCTCCACCAGTGTCTGAAGCTGACTCTATATAAAATGCTGACGTTTTTGGCTCACTGTTAAATGTAGGATTGGTCCATGGATTTCACAGGCCTCTAACAATCCTCATTTTTTGTTACTATATTATGGGATGCCTCCATGTTTGCTAATTATAGAAAGAGCACTAATCCTGTACTGCAGTAGTCAAATTGTACCAGCAAGGCATCTATGAGCTCATCGTCGTGCTTTCCTTTCTCCAGCAGCATTACAATTTGTCCTTTCAATGTTTTCATCTCATTGGCCAGCACTTTGTTCCTGGCTTTTGATGCATCCAGTTTTTTTTTCACATCCTCGTGATCTTTCTGGAGAGCGTTGTGTTCCCCACTGAGTTTCTGCAATCAGGTAAACAAATAATGTGAAATGACAGAAGAGATCAGTCAAACCCTAGTTTACACACACCTCCTCACATAAGGGAAAACAAGGAAGCACACACAGTCCTCTACAATCCAGAGCTGTGCACTGGCCTGGCAGTCACCGTGATTCACCTCTTAGATATTGCATGTTTCACTCATCACTCACTCAATGGCAGTGCGAGACATCTGTGTATTCAGGAGTCTGGTTGGATTTAAGCAGATTCAGTTCTTGCAATGAAGCAAATTATAATTTTGTGTCAAAACCTGAAGCACTGTGTTCCTGGTCTGATATTTGCTCCATAATTGAAATGACTGAGCCATTGATTAACAATGTCCTCTGAAGACTAAAAAGCACCAGCATATAGATACATACAGTTATACATTGCAAACACACTGGTGACATTGGGCCAGATTCCTGTCTCAGCTTGACCAGTGGAAATCTTCATGAACTCTAGATTGGGTGCAAACAAATCTCAGTGAACCCTAGATTTGGTGTAAGTGAACAACAGAAATTTTAATACAGCTAAATTAAAATGCAGACATGTGGGAACAAAGGAAGTAGGCCATGCTTACAACATGGTGGATTGACCTCAGAAACCAGTGACTCTGAAAAACATTAGGGGGCCATTGTGGATAATCAGCTGAAAACTGACCTAAAAAGCTAATGCTACCCTGGGATGCATAAACAGAGGAATCTTAAGCAGGAGAAGAAAGGTTATTTTACCTCTGCATTAGGCACTGGTGAGACTGTTGCTAGAACACTGTGCCATGTACTGGTTCCCCCAATTCAAGAAAAATGCTAATAACTTGGAGGAAGTTCAGAGAAGAGCCACAAGAATGAATAAAGAATGAGAAAAATATGCCTGATAGCAAGAAACTCCAGGAGCTCAATCTAGGTAGTGTAACCAAGGGACGGTTCAGGGGTGACTTGATTACCATCTATGTGGGGACCAAATATTTAATAATGGGCTCCTCAATCTAGCAAAGAAAGGTATAGCACAATGCAAATGGCTGGAAGTTGAAGCTAGACAAATCCAGACTGGAAATAAAGAGTACATTTTTAACAGTCAGAGTAATTAACTGTCAGAACAATTTACCAAGGGGCACAGAGGGTTCTCCATCACTGGCAGTTTTTACATCAGGATGGGATGTTTTGCTAAAAGATCTGCTCTGGGAATTATTTGGGGAAAGTTCTCTGGCCTGTGTAATACAGGAGGTCAGGCTAGATCATCACAATGGTCCTTTCCAGCCTTAGAATCTATGAAGTTACACACTGTGCAACTATTGTGAACGGTGCCTGAGAGAGGAAGACACAACAGGGTTACTCCAGATTGGTGTCTGAGCAGAGTCTGGACCCTGGGGTGTGTGACTGTGGGTGGCAGAACGCCGATTTTATCCTCATTGTCAAGAGTGAGAGGCACACAGACACCTACTGCTCAGTTACGCCAGCTCCCAGGCTGAACTGTAGAGGGGAAGAGGGAGAGTCAGTTTTCGTGCTGGTAACTGGAGCCATTCTAACAGCGGGTGGTGGGGAGAGTCTATACAGAAAACGCACTTGCTGAACCTTTGCACTGTACATAGTCGGTGCTTCTGTACGTATCTTGCTGCCACAGCCCTATGCATCTCCTACCTCTGCTGGGCCACTAGAGCATCAAACACTGCAAGTCACTTCCCCAACGCGTGGGCACTGGGAGCCCACTTATATTTAGCCCCAGGCAGGGGTGACAGTGCTCTATTCCTTCTCTATTCCACCCACGTGAAGGGAGGTAGTTATTACATATTTTGTATTTTATGCTAGTCTACAGAAGCTCCACATGCCTTACCTCTAAGGCTTCTTTCTTCTCCTTTTCCAAGCTGCGAATCCGTAATAGGTTTTTGTCCTGGGCTGATAACTTCCGTGGGTCTGTAAGAGCCAGCATTTCCTCATCAACATTATTCATTGATGCTCTGCTTTTGTTCTGACCCAGCTGATTCTCCAGGTCTCGAACCTAGCGGAGAATGAGGAAATACACTCAGGTGCTAATTCTGGCCTTGGCTGTACATGCACTGCCCCTCTGAAGTCAGAGACAGTCTCACATCCCAAGGTGGGATTTGGTCCAGAACGGAGCGTCGTGTCATATAGTTAGTGACATTACAGATCAGAGCTAACTAGCACAGCAGGACTCACTTTTTCAAATTCCCATTCAGGGATGGTTAAACCAGGCAGGCAAGCACAACCAGAAGACATGTTTGCAAGTAGGGGAGACGCACTTGGCTCACAGAAATGGTGGAGTTTACCATTTCAGTCACTGAAAGTGAAAAAGTTCCTGTTCAGCTGCATGCACCTAACAGTGGTGGTGACAGCACATAAGAAAACAACCAGAGGGCTGCCTTACGTGAGGTGTCAGAAGCTTTTCCCAAGTGGGAATAAGGTGGAGTAAATCCTTTAGCAGTAATGGAGAGGTAAAAAGATATCACAAGAAGGTTCACTGCTAAGCATGTTGGGACCAGGAAGTGCAGGCTTTCCAACACCAATATAGCTGAAGTTTGGAATAGTTTAATTAATGTAATATGCAAATTTTGGGAGGGGGATTAAAAAACAAACAAAAAACTGCAATTTACAGATTTCAATATATTTATACTTGTTTATTTTTATGTCTGTTTATCTGAGCACTACATGACTAGTCATTTATTTGCATTAAATAATTTCTGAATTCCTGGCCTCATGCTGCAAGCAAGTGCAGCTGCTACAACTGGCTAGAAATTATGAATTAAAGAAATTAGGAACTAGCAACCAATCTTTCTTCTTCATTCACTCCTTTACTCAATCACAACAAAATTTCTCATGGTTAAGAACACCTAACTTACACAGCACTAGCTGCGAGACTTTAAAAGGTAGAAATCAAGTTTCAGATTTTGTATTTTCTAAAGAAAAATCTCCTCCAGTTCCCTAAAATACACATCAAGATTCCACCTAGCTTTGCTTTAAGGCATGAGTTTACCAATGTGGCCAAAGCATCATGCCATGCTTGTTACAAGCATGAAAACTTACCAACCAAATACAAAATTTAGAATCACAGAATTATAATGCAGGAAGAGACCTTGAGAGGTTATCAAGTCCAGTCCGCTGCACTAAGAGAGGACCAAACAGAGCAGGACCATCCACGACAGGTGTTTGTCTACCTGTTCTTAACACCGCCAATGATAGGAATTCCACAACCTCCATTGGCAGTCTGTTCCAGAGACTAATTACCTTTATTATTAGAAAGATTTCCTTAATATCTAACCTAAATCTCCCTGGAAGCAGATTACTTCTTGTCCTACCTTCAGTAGACATGGAGAACAGCTGATCACCATCCTCTTTATAACAGACTTTAACACCTGAAGCCTGTTATCAGGTCCCCTCTCAGTTGTCTTTTCTCAAAATTAAGCCTGCCCAGGTTTTTTTCTCTCCTCTCAACTCTCTTCAATTTGTCTATATCTTTCCCAAGCGTGGCACCCAAAACTGGACACAATACTAAGTGGAGAAGGACACTTATCTTTCCAGTTAATACACTCCCAGATTATCTTAGCCTTTTGTCGTACTCACCTAACATTGATTGAGACTTATTAACAGCAACAGAGCTTGTGATATTTTACTTGGCTGTCAGAAGGGAAAAAAACTGCTCATCACAGGTGAATGGACAGGTTGGATTTTTGAGGAACTGCGCTATTCAATATGTTTATGTTGAAAATGCCATAATTGCAACAAACGTAGAGGTTCAATATGCATTTGTGAGTTTGCACTCAGCTCTAAACACTGGAAAGATAACTTCACATGTAGATTAAGAAAAAGACCCAGAGTAGTAACCTACCTTGCCTTGCAGAACAAGTATTTGCTGGGCCCGTCCACGCCAACTGCCAGAGGTGGTCAATAGATTTTGAATATTCACATCTTCACCAACTTCACTTGCTAAAAGCTGTGAATGAGCCATGAATATTAACAATGAGACTGGTTTTGTGTATGTGTGGTTGATGTGTGCGTGCATGTGGCCTTTCTCCTAGCAACCATAAAATACTGGATTTATTCACATACTTATTGTATCCCTTTGGTGTTTGCAAGTCATATTCAACCCAGGTAAAGCAACTCTTTCAGATCAATACTACAACAGATTCAGGCTAATGCTAATGGATTCACTAGGCACCAAACTAGCAAACTCTTACTGAAATAATTCAATATTTAAAGATTAGCTACTCATGTTTCTTTAGAAATCAATCACTCAACGAGCGTCTGAATTGTCCTTACAGAGAAAGGTTAATCAATACTATGTATATATGGAAGAGTCATTCAAACTGTACTACATAGCACCAATGTTAACAGCCAGAACTCACTTTAGTCATTACTAACAGGTTTCAAAACATTTAACTATTTTCTGATATAACAAGCAAATGCCCAGCTGTTGTCCAAAACACACTGGAAACAGTGACATCTTGCAAACCCTTACAGATCTAGGGCTGTCTGTCTTACACAATTCCAAAGCAGTCATGCTAAGGAGAGAGAGTTACATGAAGTGCATTTCAGTTTTAATAAATGGTTCAGCAGAGGGCTGTTTTTAGGGCAAACACCTCCTCTCTGATCTCCACTGCAGGTCTCTTATGCAAAGCAATGATATCAAAGGAAGTGTCATGTGGAACAGTGCAGAATAATACACTTCAGTGAATCTGGAAGGAATAAGTTGTTCCAAAGCCCTAGGTCAGCAAAATATCTAAGCATGATCTTAATTACAAGCATGGGCTTAGAGCCCATTGACTTAAATAGGATTTAAGACTGTGCTTGAAGGCAAGCATGTGATTAATTGCTTTGCTCAACAGAGATGCACTTACACACATGCATCATATTAATCATAAGTGTAATCATTTTGTTGAACTGAGACATAAATATCTTGGAGGAACCAGAGCTGTATGATCACCCAAAATATTGGAAAGCGGCAGCAGCATTGACAAATCAGGAATTTCATGTAGCTGAGTGTTCTCCCTGTCAGAATCCAACCAGTGTTATTACCTCTCTTGTGCCTTCCTTCCCCATGCATCAAAGAGGCTAATCAAAACCAAGAGAAAAAGAAGCGCCATTCTTGATTTAACAAACCAACTGTCTTCCTTACAGAAGCCAGGCCCAGATCACAATAGTGCACATTCCAAGATGTAGACTAGTACCTTTTGCATCATCTTTAGGTCCTGTTTTGTGGTTTGAAGCTGATTGCGATACTCCACCACTTTCAAGTTGGCTGCAGTTAATTTTTCTTGCAAAGCTTTCAACTCTGGACTTTCAGGCTTTGAGAGAAGGAAAGTTTGCTTGAGAAAGACAGGCTCCACTATAGAGAACAGAACTGACTATCAAAAATGATAATAATTTACTGTAAGGAAACCTCAAATGTGCCTAAGAACGTGTTAATACAGAAGAGCAGTGCCCTTTCAGCAAAGGGGGTCTTGGTCTAGAAGTAGCTTCTGTCCAAACCCATCTGGCTTGAGAAGACAGAGGAGCAACCTTCATCAAAGGCTAGCTGCAACAGCTCTGTAGGAGTCCAACTCTTAGTAAGTCTAGTGGGTTGTGTTTCTTCTAATAACAATGATACTCTGTATTTCCGGTTCCAAAGGAGTAGCCATGTTAGTTTAGTTTAGCAAAACAAACCAGGAATCTTGCGGCTTTTAAAGACTAACAAATTAATTTATTGCGTGAGCTTTCCTGGGAGAAAATCCCACTTCGTCAGATGCTTTGAAGATGGGGGAACTTGCAGAATGGGAGGAAAATAAATTCAGAGAAGTGTAAGTCACGGGATCAGCTCACAGGGTATTTCTGGTGAACCTTCACAAGTGCCTCTGCAAACAAGAATGAATTAAGCCTCACAACACTGAGGTGAAACAGGTAACACTGACTACCTCCCTTTTACAGGTGGGGAAACAGGGTTCAGTGACTTGCCCTGGATCCTACACTCAGTGTGTGGCAAAACCAGAAACAAAGCCTAAATCTCCACGGCCCCATGTATTGTGTTTTAGCCTCTGGGTGAGCCTGACTCTCCAGCACCTCTTCTCCCATCTTTCCACTAGGCTCTCAAGCTGCCGAATAACCTCTTAGCTGGGTTGTGTTATTGAAAGGACATGAAAAAGGTAGAATGCAACTCTAGAAGCTGAAATGTACTATAAACCTGTTTAATTTGAGGCACTATAAAAATGCATTGGGGAGAGGAAAGATCGACTGACAAGGTCACGGCATCTTTTCTTTTCCAACACTATAGTCAAACTTGCAATTAGGACAGACTATTGTGCCAATGGCAAGGATAGAAGATATCAGCATGAAAAAAGAAACTGCATAACAGAAAGGAGCAAATTATTAGCTGTCATTTTTAATTTTTCTATAAAAAACACAGTACATACTGAGTTTCCTTCCATCAGCTTCAGCATCGACTGCTTGATTCCAGAATCATTGCCACCAAGAGACTGGATTTTTCCCACAGCTGTTTGTAACTGGAAAACCCACAAACACACATTATGGAATGCATACGAGAAGCTTATGCAGATACACTTTTAATGAGCAACTAGGAAGGGTAACAACTGCCTAAAAAGGATGAGTAGCTTTACATTACTCCAGGGGAAAGTATTTTCATCCTCCACTAAATTATCAGGGTAGCCACATAAATACAAATTTCAAAAACACATTATTAAGTCTTCCTGAGAAAGGTTGTGTTATTGTACTAGGAGAAAGAACTGCAACCAACTGCTGACTTGCAACTGTGCGATCAGTCATCAAATATGGCCATTTTTGATGGATGCTGATACCAGGAGTCAGGTACATAAAGCAGGTATCTATGTACCTGAACTTAGATCAAATCCAATGGACATCATGGCTTGGAATTCGGAGAGTCTGTTTAGAGGCTCACACCTGATTGAGTGCTCAATAGAATGTAGACTTTGAATTCCAATTCACCTGTTTCATATGAAAATCATAAAAAGTTTAATAAAATATTTTGCCTAACCCTATGACTCCATAGGTATTTTAAGTTCCCGCTGTGTAACGCCCCATGGTGAAGATTTAAAAATGTTAGAATTCTCTTTGTTTAGCTGAGACAGATCTACAGGTCTGAAGTCTCCTTCTCCACAGTGGGCAGAAATAATTCCTGCTTCCTGGACAGTGGCACTGAGCTCACACAGCTAATTCTCTACTGCCTAGTGAAGAGCCATATTCAAAGGCTCACAAGGGGACAGATAAGAGTGCAGAATGAAGGAGATGTGGAAACTGTACGATCCCACATGCTCTAGTTAGGATTAGCCTATCATTGATTAGCTCTTTGAAGAAACTGAGACTTTTAGGGAATGTATTCTTAATAATGGCAATAGTGAAGGTGGGAAGGTGAGCGCATGGGGCAGTGGACTAGGATGCTGGAGATCTGAATTCTAATCACAGCTTTACTGCTAACCAGCTGTACGGCCTTGGGTAGGTCACTTCCCTTTCCTGTCCTTCTGATTCTCCTCCCTTGTCTATTTAGAGTGTAAAGTCTTCAGGGTATGGATCGCCTCTTATACGTCTATGCAGTGAAAACAACAGGGCCTTGATCCACGACTGGCACAAAGAGGAATGTAGCGTTTAGGATCTAATGTGAGTGGTCATGTACTATGAAGAAACAACCATGCCAGAAGACAGAAAGAGAATGTTGCAATGGTTACGCCTAGGACAAAGACCTGCATTTTCAGATACAAACCAGTACTTCTAACAGGCATGTCATGAATCTTTGGCTCATTAAACCTCACTCCCATCCTTCCAGAAAGGATGGAAACTGCTAAGAGAATGAACCTCTCTGTCCTCCCAAGGCCAGGGATGAAAAGAATCCATGGCAAGACTGACATTGTAACAAGCAACAAGAATCAAACCACAGTTTCTCAAGCAAACTCCTTCAGAAAGCTATTGATCTGATTTCAAGGTTCTACCATGGCAAAAGAAAGAGACCTTACTTCCTTTTCAAGCTCTTTGACTCTGTTATTCAGCTGTTTCACTTTGGCTTTTTCACTCTCTGTCTCAGCAGTTAGCTCACGATTCTTTTTGGACAGTTCAACAATTTTAGTAGCTGCAACATCCCCTGCTAAACCAGACATCCCTGAAAAAAGGGGGGAAAAAGAGAAATAAATAAAATGAAGGAAAAATCTTAGATGCAGGAACCAGATTAGCTGATTATTCTCTACCAAGAGCTAACTATATCTTTATAGCCTAACCTCCTTTGCTTAAATCTGTGCTAAGCACAATTGCATGGTTAAAGAGAGCATGCATAGATGGGGAGGAGAGGCATTCATGATCCAACTTATGCCACTCAGCTTCAGTCAGTGCTCAGCTAACATCCTGTCATGATTCTAGAGGCACTGTGCCACTGGGCATACCATCCTGGCATAAGACATAAAGCAGCGGCTCTTTCCTTGTCATAAACGTCTTATCCATGCTAAGCTATTACCCACATTTTGGCAAATGCCAGCAAGAATGCAGTTACACCAGGAGTAGCAATGGTGTTAGCACGAGTCTAGACAAGGATCAGCTGATTTGATCACGGTGTTGTTCTGAGTAGGTTTTCATGACATGGTGGGTTCTTGCAAATGGGTTCTTAATAGCTGCACAGTGTTACTGTACACTGTCAAGCAGATGCCACATTCCCCTCCAGAGCTGTAGATAAAGTAATCTCTGTATACCAGGCAGACTGTCATGGGACTTGAATGATGAAAAGGCACTATGGAAAAGTACAATCATAATTTAGAAAACGTACAAGAATATCTCTAGCGCAGCAATGATACACTGGAAGTAAAGACCCTGAGCAGTAACTCTTCATCAGCGTATATGAAGATTTAGCTGGCCTATCGCCATTAACTGCCAGCCTCCCATGCTGACCTCTGCTAATCGAGGTACTCAGTGTTCCAAGCTTTGTGACTACCTTTTGGCCGGATTCTGTCAGGATCTTTGGTATCTCATACCACGTCAATTCTGACCAAGTGTAAGGAACTCAGCTAATTCTAAATCTCTTATGGAAGCATTATGCCTCAGACAACCTTCTTTATTTCACCTGGGTTATACAAAGTGTAGGCCAGGGGAGAATGTGACCCTATGTTATTATTTGCAAAGAAAATAATTTATCTATTATCTAAAAATGTGTCTGCATCATTCTTGCTCTTTTCATCTGATGTAACTCTTCTGCCCTTCTCCCAGAACTATTATTCCTACTCTTCATAATAATTAACAGTTAGTGATAAGTACTGTAATAAAGACAAATTTAACAAACAGCATTCTCATGCAAGAGTCAAATTGCTTTATACCTCTGAGAGATGGATGAGGATCATTATTTTCACATAATGGATGTGGAAATTGAGGTACAGAGGCCAAATTTTTAAAGGCATGTAGGCACCTAATTCCCATTTAAATCAATGGCTGTTAGGTGCTTAAAAATCTGGCTTAGCCTGACTTGCCCAAAGCCACCCTACCAGTCAGACAGAGGGGCAAAACCAGAATTTAGAAGTCTTGGCTCCCAGTCTCTGGCGCTAATCATTTGAAAGACTGTCTTTCAGTTATTAAATATTAGATAGAAGCAATATTGAAGCATAAAGGTATAATATAGGCATCATTCAGTTGTGCTTATTGCAGTCATTCTCCTTTCTGACTTCGGTCATCACAGCTACTCTGGGCAACCGTGACACCTGGTGGAAGACAGTAGGACTGCATGCCTAAATTGTACAACAAGTAGTGATTTCCATGATGGGCAGGTCTACATTAGAAGTGCTACTTTGGCACAGCTGCATCAGTGTCACCACAGTGTGTCTGATGAAGATGCTGTAGGCTGTGGGGAGAGTGATCACCTGTCAGTACAATTACTTCATTTCCACAAGAGGCAGAAACTACATTGGCAGGGGAGAAGTGGCCAGTGCTTAGGTAGCTGTAACATGTACCACTTAATGGGATAGCTTCAACTTAAGCACTAGTGTAGATCTGTCTTGTGACACAAGTACCATTTAAAAGCTTTCAAGTTTATATTTATGGGTCTCCAACTACAATGTATGGTTAAAACAGAATAATATTTTGCCTTGAGTACCTCTCATCTGAGAACTTCAAGCTCCTTCACAAACATCCATTAATCCTCACAGAATCCTTCCCTCTGACTCAGAGAAGTATCATTTTTTCTGCTTTACAGATGAGGAAACTGAGAGGTTAAATTATTTGTTTAAGACCACACAGAGTCAGTAGCAAATCCAGCACTTAACTCCAGACTCCCAAGATCCAGACTCCCATTTCCCTGGACAATACCCTCAATTCCTACCTCACCTGAGAGATCTGAATGTAATGCATCCTAGCTGGAGCTCATAGTAAAAATGACAACCGGAGCACATAATTACAATGTGACTGAAATAGCAGCATTTAGCAAACCCAGGTTCTTTTGTATAAAAGAGATAAAAACAGTAATAGAAATGGTGAGATTTTAATAGGGGAAAAAAATACACGCTTTCAGTGATGATTCTAAAGCACCCGAGTGATTTCACTACGGGTTATATAGTTGCTTTGCATCTTTGGAGAAGGTTCTAACACCTCCTCTACATGCACATGAGACAAACTCAGGAGTATCACACTAACAATTCAATGATGGTGACACCAAAGACAAGTTTACAGGCACAACCTCTAATACCCACCACCAATTCCACTATGTAGCTGAAATAGGCCCATACAAGTTGCCTGTGATGAGAAGCCTGCTGGAGCCAACATGAAGGCCTGTGTTAGCTGATGGAACATGCTTTTGGTCACCAAAAGGAGACAACCTCAGTAGCTGGTAACAAAGGCCCAAGACGACACACTAGAAAGGCCATTGGAGGCCACAGCAAAAGGCCACTGGCAGCTAGTTGAAGAGACCCAGTATAGCTTAGAATGATTCAGCCAGGGAAAAGTAGATATGCAGCACAGATTGCATTTTCTAACATAAATAAATACAAAGAGTGCTGTAAAGATACTCCTTATCAGCTAAGTTCCAAAGGGGTAGCCATGTTAGTCTTGTTCAGCAACAGAAGCAAGGAATCCTGTGGCACTTAAAGACTAACAAATCTATTTATCACATGAGCTTTCAAGGGAGAAAATCCCACTCTGTCAGACTCCCACGAAAGCTCATGTGATAAATAAATCTGTTATAAGTGCCACAGGAGTCCCTGTTCCTTATTGGCTGTGATTAGATCAACAGACTTATTCGGGTTGGACAGGACCACAAGAGGTCATCTAGCTCAATGCCTTGCTCAAACCAGAACCAACCCCAATTAAATCATCCTAGCCAGGGCTGTGTTAAGCTAGACATTTAAAAACCATATAGGATGGAGATTCCATCACCTCCCTAGGTAACCCATTCCAGTGATTCACCACCCCCTAAGGAAGAAGTTTTTCCTAATATCCAACCTAGACCACCCCTAGCAAAACTTGAGACCACTGCTTCTTGTTCTGTCATCTGCCATCACTTAGAACAGCCAGCTCTATCCTCGCTGGTATCTATCTTCAGGTAGTTGAAGGGTGCTATCAAATTCCTCCTCACTCTTCCCTTCTGCAAACTGAACAAGCCTAATTCCCTCAGCCTCTCCTAAAACATGTGCCCCTCATCATTTTTGTTGCCCTCTGCTGGACTCTCTCAAATTTGTCCACATCCTTTCTGTAATGGGGAAATGAGGAGGAAAAACAGGATACAATACTCCAGATGTAGGCTCACCAGTGCCGAACAGAGGGGCATAATCCCTTTCCTTGATCTGCTGGCAATGCTCCTACTAAGGCAGCCTAGTATGTCATTAGACTCCTTGGCAATAATGGCTGACTCGCATCCAGCTTCTTGTCCACTGTAACACTCAGGTCCTTTTCTGCAGAACTGTCAGTTCCCAGTCTGCAGCAAGGCACGGGATTCTTCCGTCGTAAGTTCAGGAGTCCGCAGTTGTCCTTGTGAACTTTATTAGATTTCTTTTGGCCCAATCCTCCAATTTGCAGAGGTCACCATGTATCCTGACCCTGCTCTCCAGCATATTTACCACTCCCCTCATCTTAGTATCATCTATAAACTTCCTGAGGGTGCAATCCACCCCATCCACTAGATCATTAATGGAGTTGTTGAACAAAAGTGACCCCATCATCAACTCCTGGACCATTCCAGTTGTTACCGGCTGCCAACTAGACACTGAGCCATAGATCACTACCCATTGAGCCTATAGCCCATTGACCTATCCATCTTATAGTCCATTCACCCAACCCACACTTCCTTAACTTGCTGCAAGAATACTAGGGGTATATAAGACTACATGTACACAATGCTTTTTTCATTTGCCTTTCTTCTAAATTTAAATGTGCCCTGTCCTGAAGTTACTGGGCTCACTCTCTCTGCATGCCACTGCAGTGGCAGGGATCAATCAGAGAATGGAAGAAAGGTGACATGCACCCTAAATTTGACACCACCATTCTCAAATAATTTCTGCTGTTCAGGAAGAAGAAAAGCCTTTGAGGACTCTCATGAATGTAGGGAAAGCCTAAAACTGAACAGTAATCAGGAGAAAAAGGTTCACTTGTAATACATCTCTGTGATATAGTTGAGAGAGAGGGACAGCTCCAAACCTACTCACTCTTTTTTAAAAAGGCCTTATTCATTCATCAGACCCAGAGCCCTGCGTTTTCCTCATTCTCTCCTGCAGCATCAATGCAGGGGATTTACTAAAGACCTAACACTACAAGACATGATTTTCTAAGGGTTGAGCACCTGAAACACCAAATGAAATCAATGGGATCTTTGATATTCAGTGCAGCCGAAAATCCACATAATTCTTGCAGGACAGGTAGTGCTAGAACGGAAGAGCCAAGGGTGCAGAGCACTGGGAGCTGTAACATCCGGGAAGTGAGAGACTTACAAAATCATTGCCATGAACTTTAGTCAAGTTCCCTATAAATTGTTACCACAGTCCTGTTACCAGCAATTGTTATGACCAGTAAGCAAACACAAGTTCCTACTAGATGGCCTGTCCAGCTGCAGTTGTGCATCTATACATTTGTGCTGTTTACCTTTCAGGGCTAACCTGTCCTCCTCTATTTTCTTTCGGAGCTGCCTGATTTCAAAATCTCTCTCCTTCAACAGTTTGTACAGTCTGCCATTTTCATCTACAATCTCCCGAAGCTGATCCTGAAGCTGCTCGTTTTCATCTTCAAGCAACCTAGGAAAACAAATCAGCAAATATGACAAACACTGCTGTGATGGGCTTCTAATAAATCCTTTAAAAATGAAATTATTAAGAAGTTTGATTATACATGAAACCATGCCTAATAAGCTATATTCACTAGGGATAAGCACATTAAGCAGAGTGGCATGTCCTGGACCTCAACCCAGATCACAAATTGATGTCCTGAGAGCCAATAAATTCAGTTAACTTCTTCCTTCATTTAAACAAGCTTTTGTGCTTCTGGCTTTGGCTAGGACAAGGCATGGAAATATCACAAGACAGACAGAACTGGTAGGATCCAACGACTAGGTTACTGAGTTAACTGTCTCCTGCTTCATACTGCTGGTTCTTGTGAGAAAACCAGATTCCTGCTTAAGTGTCTCTTTCTCTATGCCTTCTACAATGATCAATCCCCCCAAAACACATCTTTCAAGATCCACAGATTCTACACTGAACTATCACAACATGTGCTCATTCAGTGCACCAAATGCCCTGATAGTCATGTGGGTGAAACCAGACAATTCCTATGCTCCAGAAGGAACTCGGACAGGAAATTGATAAAAGACAAAAATACCCTATCACCTGAGCAGTTTTCACTACAAGCTTGTTCTTCGACTGAGCCATCAGTCCTCAACCTCAAAAGAAAACTATACAACACTTCAGATGATAAGCCTGGGAACTTAAATTCCTTATTCTTTCTAGACACCTAAAGACCTGGACTGAACAGAAGACACTGGATTTTATTGCTTTTCACAACAATCTGTAACTCACTGACCACCTCTTTCTGTCTTATGACTACAAAGGTGTTACCAGGCCTCTCTACCTACACTTCTCCATAATGATATGGGTTAACTACCTTAGTTAAACAATCTGCTCTGCCTTGCATTTTGCTGTGATGCTGGTGGTTTCTTTCCTAAACCTGAGGAAGAGGTTGATGTGGCTTGAAAGCTTGTCTCCCTAACCAACAGAAATCAACCCAATGAAAGTTATTGCCTCATCAATCTTGTCTCTTTACTATTCTGGGACTACACTGCAGAGGGACTTGTTCCTGTCACCATTGTAACTGAGCACCTGTCAATCTTTAATATAGTTACCTTCATAACAGCCTTTGAAGAGGGGCAGTGCTAGTGTCCCTGGTTAAGAGGGAGGCAAAGAGAATCTAAGGACTATTCTACACTGCAGGACTAAGTGAATGGGAGATATGCAATCTTCATGCCACAGAATGTGCATCTCCTGTCGACTTTGATACTCTCACTTACCGCAGTGCCTTTACTCGGCTGCGTTGAATTTAAATGCTCTCCCTTCAATGCAGCGTTACTCCACTTGGAGAGGTGGAGTTACTAAGTCAATGGGAGAGCACTTCTGGGATCGATTGAGTGGGTCTCCATAGTCCACTTAATCAATCCTGCTGCATCGGTGCAGCTTTTCCAGTGTAGACAAGCCCTAAGTGACTTGCCCAAGGCCACATAAGATGTGGGTAGAAGAGTAGGAATTGAATGTGGGTCTCCCAGAGCTCAGGTCAGGGCACTAGTCAGCAGACCAGACTTCCTCTCCTTTCATAAAGGTTCCCCATAAATGCCAGTCCCTGGATGGAGACTAGATCATGCCTGTGCAAAAAGAGATGCTTTCCCTGCCCAAGTCAAATGTCTGTTTTTAGATACATATTCCCTTTAGAAGATATAATCCTTCAAAGCATTACTGGTATGGAAGGTTCAATACAATTAAGACCCTGATAGGCAAGGTAAGCCAGACTGTTTTCCAGTTATGCATATAACAGGTTTCAGTAGGGTTGCCAAGGAATGTCCCTTGTTATGAGAGGTGCCGCTTACATTTTCCTCTCTGTATTGGGGAGTTGCTGAATGCTGCAAAAAGCAGCAAGAAATATTCCTGAAGAGTGTAGGTTGATATTATTAAAAAGCCAGCAATAATAATAATGGGAGAAGGGGGAGGCAAGGGTGCTAAGAAAACAGTCTCTTATGTTAGGCATACACCATTGGCAACTCTTCAGTGAAGCCTTGGGCCCTGGCATGAACTGGCTGCTGGCCTGCAAGTGTCACAGACAGTACTGCTTCCCTCACAGGGATTTTATGAGGATAAACACAGTGGCTGTGTTCACACAGCACTCTTATTTCGAAACAACAGAGGTTGTTTCGAAATAAGAAATACCCTGTTCACATGAGGCACGGTTGTTTCGAAACAACAGCACCCGTTGTTTTGAAACAACGGCGTTGTTTCAAAACAACTTAAACCCCATGTGGGGACGAAACAATGCGGTCCAAACATGTTGTTTCAAAACAACAGTGACTTGTTTCGAAATAACTGTTGCCTGAAACTGCTATTTTGCTTTGAGCTTTTTCCTTAATTTGAATTAACAAACTGTTAATTCAAATTAAGTTATTTCGAAATAAGGCATTATGTCGATACAAGTTGTTTCGACACAACTGGTATCAAAATAATGCCTGTGTTTGAACACAGCCAGTGAAGGTTATGAGGCAGTAAGGTACTACATCAGGAGGCCTTGTGAGCGCTATAGATTGATTTCCATTCATTGCAGTCAACAGAAAGATTTTGTATTAAAGTCAGTGGGAGTCTGTTGGAGGAGGTGCTAAGTACAGTTTCTGCAACCTGCCTAACAAACAAAGTGGACTGTTCCTTTACCTTTTGCTGATATCTTCATTTGGCAGCTGTCCATCTACCTGAAACAGATTTAAATCATCCTGGACTCCAAAGGTCTCTTCTTGGTTGTTTTTACTGCCTTTCTGACCATGCTGCTTTTCTTTCTTTTTCTCCATCAGATTTTGTAGCCTCTTCTGTTGTTGCTCCTGTAGAGCCTTAAACTGGATTTTTAAATTTTCATTCAGTCTTTTGTCTGACTCCATGGTTTACTAAAAACAAAACAAGACAAAATAATCAGAGCAGATTATAGAATGAGGGCATTTTCACAACCAGCCTCCCATGTAACTGGCCCCTTTGTGTTCTTTCTCTCTCCTTTGCTCTATCTTAGACGCCACAACACAAACCAGTCTTCCATTCTGGTAATGGTTTACAAACCAGACCACAGGGAGCCCTCCCCAACACTTGAAGTTTAAAAACGAGTGAATTGAATAATCATTTAAGAAGCAATCCAAAGAAAAAACATGGTACTAACAAGACATATGCTAGACTTAGTTCTGTTTATTAGGAACATAGGACTTGCCAGACTGTTTCAGCCCCATGGTCCATCTAATCCAATCTCCTGTTTCTCAGTGGCCAGTACCAGATGCTTTAAGGGGAAGGTGCAATAAACCATGCGTTTGGCAGATGTGGAATAATCTTGAGTCATGTTAGGTTTCCTCCTAATCCTGAATAATAAGAAAACTGCTTGAAACCAGAAGTATGTGGTTTCATCCCTCTTCCCAAATCTTTCCACATTAACTTACAACTCTGAGATACCTGTTATCCCTATAAATGTCCAGTCTGTTTTTAAACCTTGTTAAGTTTTGGCTCAGTGATCCATGCTTTCTGTTTGCTGTGTTTGACATGGACCTAGATTGTAAATTCCCTAGGCAAGGGAGTGTCTTCTTAGCTGGCTGTAAAACACCTATAACGCTTTTGGCAGAACATATGTCAAAAGGTAATCATGGTCCAAGTCAGGCCTCCAAAAATTAATGAATACAGATAGATTTCTTACAGTGAAGAGAATATTCCATTTTTCTTGACTGAAACCTTCAGTATTGGTTAAATGAAAAATTAACCAGAATGAATTAAGTGACGTGGTAATTAGAAAAACTTCCACTCCAAAGTCACAATACAGCCAAGTTGATTAAAAGCAGGTCAGTGGTTTGTGTAAATTAACTGAACTTGTTGGTTGTGTTCCGCACCCATCCCCTTTGTTGGCAGACCTAGCAGGGCTCAGAACTGAATCAGGCCATGGAGACCGACCTGCCTTCTCTTATCCCTTTACAGTAAAGCTCATAAGACCCAATCAAGATTGCCGCTCTATTGTGCTTGCTGCCGTACAAATCATTTGGCCTATAACAATCTCGGTCAAGCTCCTAACACATATTCTTTGCAACCTGTGACAATTTGGGGAATCTGTCTATGTACAAATTAGAATTCTGGTTGATATTGTGAAGTGATTATGAAACTGTTGTACCATGGAATGTGGAATCCACCGTTTGCTAGCAAGTAGCTCATACCTACCAGACCAAGGACTATTGAGTCATTATCTTTATTGACTGTGCTCTGACCACAAAAGGGGCATGAACAGAGAAGCTAGCCCCTCCAGCTCCTTTGCAAAGAAGGGGGTGGAAAATCCTCAGCAGAAGAACAAAGAAACAAGGTTTAGGTAAGATGCATAAATTTGAGACACAGAGGAAGATCTGGGCAGGAGAGAAGAAAAGACAGGAATACTTTGACAGTGAGGGTTGGAGTGTCGACTTTAACTGCAGGACAAACAGAGGAACAGAAAAAAAGTTAGTTGACCAATGCAGGTTTATGGCACAGAGAGGAACCGTAAGGTGCAGGGGATGGATTTTAGATGTTCTGGAGTGGTCTGCTCAAGACCAAAGAACTCTCCAGGGGGGTATGAAGCTAAGGCAGGGAAACGCATATACCTATCTTCATAATTTTAAATAAATCTGCACGTTTCTTCTGCTAAGCATAGTGTATTAGAATCCTGTGCTGTCTGTCTGTGTGTCTGTTGTTATTCACCGTCACAGGTCCCTGAAGAAGTAAAATGTAAACCGGAAGGTTCACAGCTTCAGTAGGATTCCAGAGAACATAGAAGAGCTGCTAGGAAGTCTTGGGGAAGATGACACTACTTTAATGACCCACACAATTGGGCTGCAGAGTCCACACTGCCAAGAAGGGTGTCAGACATAAGGTCGACAGGAAAAGTGCATGACTAGAGGCTTAAAGTCAAGAACAATACCTAAACTCTTTCCAGCTCCAGCAAAGCATTTGGCATCCAGTCTTTGGATTTCTTCACAGCAGTCTGTTGAGAATCCAACAAAGGGAGCACGACCAGATCTGTGACACAACCGACTTTGGGTATCCTTCCTGACAAGAGAGCTGACGATGTCATGAACATGAAGAACAAAGTACACTTTCCCTCAAGACAGATGGATCTGATCAAAATAGGACTGACGCACTAAGTAGGGCAGTGTGGGGGAGATTGTACTCTTGTTGTCTGTGGTAGCAGGTTTTTATCTCCTGGGCTGTGTACCCACAACTAACATATTCCACACAGGGGTATGTGTGTGTGTTTTTTAAATGAAGGGAAAATAACTCAGAGAGGATCTGAGGAAAGCAAAAAAGGAAAAGACTCAGGTATGAATACATCTACAGTGACCACAATTTAGTTCACATGGTACAGATACACACATAGAGTGACAGCGCCCAGAACCCCTGGGACACAACCTAGAAGCTGTGGAATCACCGGGTGCCCTTATCAACAATTACCTTGGGCTAAGCCCCCAGGTTAACCCAGCTGCTGACCTCCATAGTCTCTCCAGACCCTGCTGTCATCCAACCAGACAGCAGGTGGCACCAGAAACCCAACTTTGAATGCTTTCAAGTCATGCATGAAACAACAACTGTGCCCGGGAACCCCCACACTTTTACAGTCTAACACCCTAGGTCTGATCAGTGGAGATTGTATGTGGTTTGCTCTTTCCTTGCAGTGGAAGGAATGTGTACCAGTTTTTGTTACTCAGCAGTTTATCTAAACACTTCACTCAAAACCCCACTGGTTAGGACAAAACATTAAACAAGTTTATTAACGTCAGGAAAATAGATTTTAAGTAGTTAAAAGTGGCAAGTGTGAAGAGATTAAAGGTAGTCATCAACTGAAATAAATGCAAAACCTAGGTGTGACACACTAAAGCTCTGTAATTAGCAATACCTCACTCTCTTTAACTAGTACAAGCAGTTTCTTAAAACACAGGCTGGGCAGCCTTCCCTCCCTGGGATTTCCCTCACCCCTTTCTGAGTCCTTTTATCTCCCAGAGGACTCTTCAGGAGAGTTGTATGAGTGGAGGTCTCCCTTTTATGGTCTGTCCTAGCTTGCTGGAACAGACTCTGTATGTGATATGGCAGCTGCTTCCCATTGGTCAAGCAACCCCACTACAAACATGCTTCCTATTGCCAAGTCTTCTCTGTAAATTCCTGTTAGCGGAAGTTATTCCTGAATGGGTGAGAGATAGACAATAACGCTGCCCGGCCACTCCACTGTTGTGCCCGAAAGGTTTCCCACCTTGCAACCCGTTCTAGTACCATTTACAATATTTTATAACATCACATACTATGGCAGCACATACAATCCAACAGGATATTAATGTTTAGCAGATCAAGATTTTTAAAATAATATCATGAAAGGCATACTTTGTACAGAACATATCATAGTTATATGACACTGGCAAAGATGGGGTTTGAGGTGCTGTTCTGAGACACAGGGCATCACACATACAGGCATACATCTGGATGAATGAATGGCAACCAGCCATCTCAAAAGACAATGGTGTAGGCGCCACTGTTGTTCAGAAAAAAAAAACCAGTTGTGTGGCACTTAAAGACTAACAGATTTATTTTTCACATGAGCTTTCGTGGGAGAAAATCCCACTTCGTCAGATGCTTTGAAGATGGGGGAATTTACAGAATGGAATGAAACTAAATGCAAGGGGGTGTAAAACCTAGGATCAGGTCATATAGTAACAGCAAATCAGAGCAGTTGTTAGGTTCAAACCATGGGAAGCCTGAAGTCAAATTACCTATTGTCGTCTAGATTAAGTCCTGCTTTCACAGAGTTTAGCTTGCATATTAATTCAAGTTCAGCTGTTTCTCTTTGAAGGCTTGATGTCCCAGTCACATGTCTGATGACAGTCGTTAACAAATCATTTATCGAGTGATTAGAAAGATGGAAGTACTCAGCAACTGGTTTCTTTGTTTTGTGATTTCTGATATCAGCTCTGTGCTCATTTATCCTTTTGCGCAGTGATTGTCTGTTTGTCCAATATATAAGGTGTTGGGGCATTTCTGGCACATGATGGCATAGACCACATTAGTAGATGAGCAGCTAAATGAACCTTTGAAGGAGTAGCAGGCTTGATTAGGACTGACGATGGTATCTGTTGTGCAGATATGTGGTTTTATCAGAGCAGTCGTTAGGTTCAAACCCTGGAAAGCCTGACCTGATCCTATGTTTTACAGCCCTTCACATTTATTTTCATTCCTTTCTGTAAGTTCCCCCGTCTTCAAAGCATTCGACAAAGTGGGACTTTCTCCCACGAAAGCTCATGTGAGAAATAAATGTTATGTTTCACACCCCCTTGCATGTATTTTCATTCCTTTCTGTAAGTTCCCCCATCTTCAAAGCATCCGACGAAATGGGATTTTCTCCCACGAAAGCTCCGGCGAAAAATAAATCCGTTAGTCTTTACGTGCCACACGACTCCTCGTTTTTATTTTGTTTGTTTTGTTTTCTTTGCTGGGCTGGACTCCCAGGGCTTATCCCTGTGGAAACCGACACCCGTTCAGCCAGTGTGTGTTGTGCTGCACCATCACAAGGGACTAAAGCGATGTTGCCCGGCCAGCGCGCCACGGCAGACAGGGATGCCGCCAGCTCTGCCACAAAATTTTTGCAAAAACTACTCAGCAGAGCTCTGGCTGGGCTCATGAATATTCATGAGTGCATTTGGAAACTCTGGGGGGTGCCTCACATTAATTAAAGGCAGCTAGCTGTGCCACAGGGGAGGAGATTTGGGGACCACTGGCCTAGGGATGCAGAGGGGAGTCGCAGGCCGGCCCCAGAGGCCCCCCAGGGGCATAAAGGGACCCCCCCACCACCACCCTGCCCCCCAAGGCCCAGCCTGGGGCCCCCTAGAGAGACACCCCGCACCCTGCCCCCACAGCCGGGCCTGGGGCCCCCCAGGGGTGTAAAAAGACACCCCCCCCGCCTGGAGCCCCCCCCGCACCCACCTCCTGGGCCTGCTCCGCCAGGCGCGTTCCCCCGCCCTGTGCAGAACGCGGTTCCCCCGGCAACCGTCTCCGCGGAGACCGGGCCGGCCGGAAAGCAACGCGGGGGAGTTTTACGACAGCCGGGGATTCTCCCGCCGCACGCGGCGCGTGACGTAGATCGCCCTGGCGCGCGCCCAGCCTCCAGCTGTCTGAGAGTTCCAGCCACGTGCGCGTGGAGGGGGCGCCCCCAGTGCACCCCGCCTTGGTCCAGCTGCGGGGGGCACACCGCCCACAGCCCCTCCTCGCTGCAAAAAGCTGCCCCCAGTCCAGGCAGCTGCTTTCCCCGAGAGCAGGGCTGCCCAACATCAGTCCAAACATCTCCTCTCGCCAGCAGGCATTGAAATACACAGGATTTTGTCTGGGTTTTTACGCACAGGGGTTCAAGGCTGCTGGAAAGCCCTGAAACCAGTGTTCCCCCTATTTTTTCATAGTCCGTGTGCTCAAAAAATGTCTTTTTGCAAAGTTGCAGAACCAGTATCCACACTGGTGCACACTCCAGTGGGTGTGTTCAAACTTGTGAGCGCAAGGAAGTATCAAATCAAATGAAATCATAGGGCTGGAAGGGACCTCATGAGATCATCGAGTCCAACCCCCTGGGAATTGAACCCAGGACCTTCTGCATGTTAAGCAGAGGTGCTAGCCTGATGCAAATAATACGTAAGTTTTATGTGGATAGGGTGAGGGAAATAATTTTATAAATTACAAAAGCTTCTTTGAAAGATGCTGTTTGAAACTGCTGTCTTAAAGTAGCCCAAAAATATTAGCACTTGAATTTTTTGGTGCGTGATTAATTTTGTTGGGGGCACGGGCTTCGCAACCTGTGTGCATGCGCACAGCTTAGAGGGAACATACCCTATTTTTAGGGGGAAGCGTTCCAGGGCCCCCTAAAAACAAGAATTTTATATTGTCTCCCTGTGTCCATCCTCCAAGGTCCTCATTTTCACACTCCCCTGTCCTCCTGTCCATGCTTTGGTATCTGGTAACCCTACCTGAGAGGCTCCTTTCAGCTAGGGATGCCAGATACCAAAGCATGGAAAGGCAGACAGGGAAGTATGAATGGAGGACATTGGAGAAAATACAGTATTAATGTAATATTCTGTTTTTAGGGGGCCCTGGAATGCTTGTCCCTAAAAATAGGGTGTTCTGGGACTTTCCAGAATACTTTAAACCCTGTAAGTAAAAAGCCAGACAAAATCATGCATTTTTAGACTGCCTGCCAGATGGAGGACATGAAGGTAAAAAGGAGGACATGTCCTCCTTTTGCCTGACATCAGGTAACCCTACTTTCAGCAGCCTGCCTGTGGAGCCTCCCTTTCCCCAGCTGTGACCACCCCCAAATTTTTAGGTGGCTGCCACATTATTTCAGCAGAGGAGGATGCAGACACCAACTGAGGGCTGCAGAAGAGAGGCCAGCCCAGCGATCTGCAAAGGTTGCCGACCCCTGAACTAGAGAATACTGTCCTTGTCCACTGTAGGCAAGCCCTTCATTTCTGGTTCTCTTTTAATTTACTTTCCTCCAGGAAAATATTGGGGTTTACCACTACAACAAAAACAGCAGCTGAAAATCAGTGCAAAAAACCCCCAAAACCCTATTATGAATTTTTCTGAGTAAATACCATGGTTTATTTTGGTTGATAAAAGGACAGAGAAGAAAGCATTCAGTCAATTTATGCTTTGATGAATAGAATTCACTGTGGTTTGCTGCAGAATGAAACCAGAATTCAAAACACACCATCTCTGGGTTTATGAGACCAATGATCTGATCCCATGTCTGACACTCCCTTGCATTTATTTTCATCCTATTCTGTAAATTCCCCCATCTTCAAAGCATCTGACCAAGTGGGATTTTCTCCCACAAAAGCTCATGCAATAAATAAATCTGTGAGTCTTTTAAGTGCCAAAGGATTCCTTGTTCTTTTCATTAGAGCAATACATATCTAGTCCCCACATAAAACTTTTCATTTGGATAAAGTTTACTATTGTAGACTTAAAACTATTAAGCCTATAAATACTTACCCACTTAATGATCAGGCCCAATATTTTAAAATGTTTATATTTGTCATGTGAAATATGATACCCAAAAATCCTGCGTAGCATAGTCACAGCAGTCTGTTTGTATCTTCTAGACCAGGTGTGGCCAAACTGTGGCTTGTGAGCCACATGCAGCTCTTCAAAGAGAAAGTGTGGCTCATGGAAGAGCATGGCAGGGAAGGGCGGCATGGTGGGAGACGGAGGAGAAGTGCAGCATAGTCTGAGCCTGCAGGGAAGCGGCAGCATGGTAGGGGACGGCAGAGAAGCAGCAGCATGTTCAGACTTGGGGGGAGGTGAGGGAGGGAAATGCAGCATGGTCAGCGACAGCAGAGAAACAGCAGCATGCATGGTAGGAGCTGGAAGGAAAGAGCTCCATGATCAGAACCAGCAGGAAAGTTGCAGCATGGTGGGAGCTGGCAGGGAAGCCGTGGCATGGCCAGGGACTTCAGGAAAGCGGCAGCATGGTCAGAGACGTGGGGAAAGCACGGCATAGTTGGGGACGGCAGAGAAGCGCAGTGTGGTTGGAGCCAGCAGGGAAGCAGTGGCATGGTTGAGGATAGGGGAGGGAGAAGTGTGGCATGGCCAGAGACGGCAGGGAGGGGGCAGCATGGTCAGAGACGTGGAAGCCACGGCATGTTTAGATTTTCTCATAGGCCCTAATGCAGCTTGCTGGTTGTTAAAATAAAATTGTTTTTTACAAGTCCTAAACATGATGTGGAAGAATAAGAAACAAAAATACAAAGGAGAAAAGTTTAAAATTGAATGTAGATTACTTTCAATTTGTGGCACAACTTACTGTTGCGAAGCATTGTATTCCACAATGAAATTTGTTAAATCGAAACATTGTGCAATACTTAGAGATCAGCACCTGAGAGAGCTTTTACCTACAGCATCGACAAGTTACTGCCCAGGTTTTAAAAAACTTACCACTAGCCTACAGTATTCTACATCCAGTGACAGCTAAATTTTTACTGTATAGGCCTAGTTTTCATGGAACCTTAAGTAATTATTAGAATCTGAAATTAGTAGGATCAATATTTGCCCTGTTTTTACAACAAAATTAAAGCGCACAATAAATTTTAAGCTTAGTAATTTTGGAGTAGGTAAAAGTATGTGGTTACATGCCTCAGTGCGACTCTCAAAGGTTTAATAATTGACTTGTGTGGCTCTTGAATTCTGTAAGTTTGGCCACCCCAGTCTAGACTAATACATAGCCAAGTAGTTTTTTATATACACGCAGGCTAATGTATTACTGTAATACATAAATATATCATGCAATGTGTTGTATTTTCCTAATAAAACAAGGATTTTTTATGTATTTGAGTAATGCAAAAGTAGAGTGAAAATTGGGGCAGGGTGAAAAAAAATCAAATAATATTTTTGTAAGACCAAGGATTTTATTTTTTTTTAAATAGATTTCATTTGAAAAGAAAGTGACTTTGCTATAGGCCACTTTTTCTCTTGGTGCCTTTCACTTGGTCCATTGAACTGAGCCGGCTTCTGATTGATTCTGCTGGTAGTACTCATACTCCATTTCACATATCACTGCGTCTGTCTCAAACCCATAATACCTGCAAATGAACTGACACCATTTTTCAGAGCAAGGCGCCACTTGTGGAGTTTTCCAGGTTTGAGTTTCTGGCTGGAAAAGCACCTGTGAGCAGATGCTGAGATGTTCTTAATAGATGTCAACTTTGAGGGGACTTACTGAGTGGACAGTGGTCTACTGGCTATACATTCTCATCTGGATCAAACACAGGGAAAGCAACTGTGACCCATCAGCAAGTAGGGTAGCCCACCTTAAAACGCCAAGGTCAGGACAGGCTGCAAAAAGAGCAGAGTCTCTTGAACTGGTGGCTAACCCTGCAGTTAGATTCACCAATCAGTTACAAACAATGCTTCTGATTCACCACAGGTTATCAAGCTCCTAAAAACAAAAAACGTGGCTACTTTGAACTAAAAGTTAGTTCAAACTAAAAAACAAAACAAACAACCCCCCCAACTTAGTTTGAACTAACTGCTAGTTCGAACTTATTTAGTTCAAACTAGCATGTCTAAAGTTAGTTCAGACTAACCAGCCAAACAAACTAGTTCAAACTAAGTTTTGGCTAGTGTAGACAAGGTTCATATTAATCTGGACTAAGCTTGCTTAGTCTGGACTAACTTGCTAGCGTAGACATAGCCAATGAGTCAGCCATGTTGTCAGATCAATACAAGTTTGAAACTTACCCAAAATACCATGCTGCCTGCTCAACCTTTAGTAATAAAAACTAAAGATTTATTACAAAAGAAAAGAAATAAACAAGATGAGAGGTGCTATATGATTAGAACAATCAGATAAACACAAATGATTTGGACTGTTCATATGGATCGGATTCTCAGTAGAATTGTGGCATTTACAGACTTGTACAGTCCCTTTGGGATATATGGAGTACCTGGATAGATCTCAGTCCTTTGTTTTACAGCTTTAGTTGTAGATAAGTTGATCCAGAGATAAGAAGCAAGAATGAAAACAACATGAGATGGAGCAACTCCCTGTTACCTCCGTTTGTATTGCTTATGGAAATTCACAGGGGGGCAAAAAAAAAGATAAGAGTGCAGAGTCACCTGGGCAAGTCCTGGTGACTCATAAAGGCGTAGCCTGTGTTCACTTTACTCATGAGTTCCCTCAATTGGACATTAAGCACACCTATTGCTGCTGCACAAACCAAACTGCAGATCAGCCATACTGAATTATAATTGGTATACACAAACAATATATTCAGAACATTATAACCTTTCCATTGGCACCTGACATGGCAAACCCCTTACAAATCACTGTAATTTCACAATATTGATATTCAATATTATAAAAAGTCACCCCTAACCCAAAGTGTCACAAACCTGCAAGGATTGTGTAGCATGCAGCTCCTTGTTAAACAAGAATCTTAATTGGGGTGTGGAATCACAGATCCTAGGTGGGAAAAGAAATGTGTTGGCAATGCTTTCTTTTCCACCATCCCAAAACCACTTAAGACAGTATTGGTTGAGTAACTATTCATTAATCAGGTGTGAAACTGAAATGTGAACATTAATACATAGTGTCCCATCCAGAACATATAATTTAATTTTCCATATATCTGTTCCTCTCTTACTCATTACAATTAGCTGATAAATTTTTGTTTGGGCTTCATGAAATAACAGGATTGTCTTATGGTTGCTTTAAACAGCAACTCTTTCCTCATGTAGACTATCCCAGGACTCCCTTTAATATTGGGTTTATCACCTTGTTAGCTTCCCCCAGAACATAGTTAATAATGTTTACAAATTTTCCTCTACTTCTAAACAATCCTGTTGCAGAGGCAAAAAATTCCAAAGCATCAAGGTGATTCCTCCCCCCATAGGCATACAATGTGTAAAGCATATGCCTGAATTGGCAAGATCCAATATTCATGTCTGATAACTGAATCTTAACTGCAAGGAGCACTGAAAAGAAAGATGCGCTCTTGGTATCTTTACAATATTTGAAGTCTCCCATATGCCAGCAGACAGGTTTAACACCAGTGGCATATGCATGACTTGAACTGTTTCAGTCAGAACTCTGGTAAAAGGGACAGGGCTGATCCTGCACTCAGGATGGGAATCCTGGGTGGGATCTGGTTGGGATTTTGGTCAGACGTGGGCTTGTGGACTGTGATTTCAAGCAACACACTAAAAACATGGCATCAAACTCCAAGTGATCTGAATGCAAGCCTTGGATCTCCATACATTTGTATAGTCTATGGCTACATCTACAGTGCAGAGCAGCTTTGGGGGGGGGGGGGGGAAATCGATCTTTATTCCAAATATTTTTCAAAAAATTCAATAACTTTTTCCAAAAAATGCTATTTCAGGAGAACAGTCTGGGGACAGCTCTTTGTCCCAAAAAACCCACAGCTTTTCTTTTTTCAAAAGGGAAGTCTACACCTGACTTTTTTGGAAAAAAGAAAGCCAATGGAAGAGATAGGCAGGCTTTTAAAAAAGCCTTTCTTTTCCTTTTTTTTTCATTCTTAAAAAAAAAAAAAAAAAAATCTCAAAAAGGCTTTTTCTTTCAAAAAAAAAATGTCAGGTTCAGCTTATTTCAAGATAGTTATTCCAAATATATTTTGAAGTAGTTTTTTTCAAGAAAGTTTTCAAAAGTGCTCTGCAATGTAGACATAGCCAATATTATGCCATACCAATTCTCCTATCACACAGACTTTCACCATGCCGTTTAGCACATTCCATAATAAAAGAGTCTCATGGAGCAATAAGATGTGATGATGTTTTACGAACCTTTCTCCTTTTGAAGCAACTTTGTAGAAGTGGTAGTACATCTTCCCAATTTATATACGGTAAGCATTTAGGCCCTATTTACCTGGTAACTAAGGAGCGCTATGCAGCATCAGGAGCCCACCTTATCATGCTGCTTGCAGAGCCTCATCCTCCCCAATGCTGGAGTAAGAGGTAGTTCCTGCAGCAGCCATCCCCACAGAGGGGACAGGGCAGCCACAAAAAAGGATGGTGGGTTTGAGTTTTACAACATCCAAGGACACCTCAAGCAATGCTGCTTCTGTGCGAATCCAGCAATGCCCCTCTGCTCTCCCCATGTCTTACACACAGTAAAAATTGAGACAGGTTGGAGGAAGTGCTAACTTTATTTATTGAAAACACTTAGACAGCATGCTGCCTGCATGGAATGCCAGCAAGTTTGAGAAAGTGGACTTTTACAGATTCATGTTTCACTTGATTAATACATTTAGCTCTGAGATCAGATTTTAATGAAGTTACCATAAATTGCTAATGGAAGAGTGCTCCACATGATCTCATACCACAGATAATAGAGGCTAAGGTCTAAGCAGTTTGAATCTTCTGTTGAAGCAGCAATATCACACAAATTAAGTCAGGGGCTAACTACATACTTAAAATGCACCACTTCAAGTACAGATTTAGTTTTCAAAAGTTCATTTTAAAATGTTACAACTTACACCTACCACTGCAAAGATAAACAAGCAGTTATCAAATTCAATAATCCAAGAAGCTGCAATCCATAGTGATTAAAAACAGGGCTCTTGTGCCTTGACTATTAGTATTGTTTAATAAATAGGTTTAAATAGTTTTATCTACCAGTGAGTGCTCATTGCATATTTTAAATACAACTAAAAAAATGTGTCTTTTTCCCCCTAAAAAAAAAAGAGTCTACCTTTTGTTTTATGCAAGTTAAAGAATTACTTTGTGTGAGGTGTGTTCTAGCGAAAGTGCTGGATTGCAACTTTGGAGACTGAAGTCCTTCTTTCTACAGACAGAAACAACACAGGCAGGAGTACAATTTTCTCCATGCAATCTTGCCTGTGTGCCTCAGCCATTAGTCGTAGAGACCCCACATCGGCGTAGGATGGTAGTCTGTCTCCATGGCTACTCACAATCCTTGGATTTCTGGTAAAGAATGCCATAAGTTACCAGTTGTGTGTAGGGAGACGGGATGGGATAGGGAAGAGGCACACTGTGCTGTACAATACCCACTAGAAACTGGTGTATGGTAGTCTCAGTCCAAAGGATCCAACACATTGTGGTAGCTGTCATCATCAACTTGAGCTAGATTTAGACTGGCAACCTAAAGGTTCAATACCATACACAAGACATGTACGGCATTGTAGAACCACATCCTGGAATTTTATTTAACAGAAAAGGACACCTCAATGTGAGGTCTATAACTGAAATACATAGACCATCACCAGACACATATTTTAGTCATCTTTTTCCTACTCCTTGGATTTTGCCACGTATTCCCGATACATCGAGTAGAGCACACCTGAAAGAAAAATACAAGCAAAGTAACTGAATGTACATACTTTAATAGAGGAGATTATTTCAAGAACTGGTTAGTCAGGAAGACTACCAGCAAGAGACAAAACATGGGAGTGTCTGCTCACCATAATCTCACTTCACACCTAGAATTTCAGTAATAGCCACAATTCATTTGTTAAAATGAAGGATACAATATCCTTTATACACACACACAGTCAGCTACATACTGCTGGTACATGTTCAAGTTCAGAACTAGTGTGATTTTCTGTCTAGCTAAACCTTCAATTTAACTGCAAGCTGTAGTTAACTGTCAATCTGTCCCATGGAGAAACGAGTTTGAGAAAGAAAGACTTAGAAACTGCCAAACTTTGGAGAAAGAAGAGTTGAGAAACACCCTAGAATAGCTATAAAATGCATGGGACAATTGTATTCTCTTTTTTCCCCTCACTGACTTAGCACCTCTGGAGAAAGAATCAAATGCTCCCAACGTTAATACAATTTCATGTGTGTATGTGCAAGTGAAGGGAGAAACTGAAAAGATGAGTTCAAAATGGCTACCTAAATACCCCGCACACTAATATTAGGATGCTGAGCAAAGAAACCAAAAAATCTATTAGCTCAGTCTCGCTAACTGAACTGTGTGTCTGCAGTTAGTTTCTAATGCAGTTAGACCTGGTTAATGGTTTACAAGATACTCCAAGTATTTTACTTTCTAGGGTAAAGAACACTTTTTAAGTAAGTCTGCCATCAGGCAATAACAGGGCTGGACAACAACTGGCTATTTTATACTCACCACATGTCATTGCTCCGACAACAAAGCCCTGGGCTGCCACACGCATGTGGATCAGGTGAACAGACATTTTTGTATCGCCTCTGTGCTTCAGTTTGTACAGCCCATAGCCTACAACTGCAGCCAAGCCTGCTATCCCTATAAAGCAGAGCAAAAAAGCAGTTAGTAATTACACAATGATCTTATGTTTTCCAGCCACAAGACTTCCTACATTGTAAGTTGCTTTTACCTTTAAAGCAAAAGCTACTTACAAAAAACTCCCACAAGCCTTCTCAGTAATGCCTACTGTGTTAGTTCCTGTTGAGTAAACCAGTGCTTTTCAAAAACTTTCCTCCTTGGGACCCAGTGGAAAAAAAAACATTTATGCCCGTGACTCAACAATTACATCTTTCCGCAATGCATTCCAGTCTTTTGGCAGCAGCAGGGGGTGCCATGACCCAGCACCTGAACATCTGTGACCAGAGCTGGGTTCTGACCCATAGTTTGAAAACCATCAAAGTAAGGCTATTAGTTTACAGGTCATTCCTTTCCCCACACAAAAGTGGTCTAGCCTGACCCAAAAACCAGTCCAGATTGGATCCTCAGAGTTTTGGTACTCCATTATGGAGAACTTGAGTAAATACAAGACTGTCATATTGCTGCACAATGCTCCTTCCAGATGAACAGCTGGGGATAGTAATCTTAAACTGGATGTCAGGGCTGCTGTTTTGATATGTCAGAAACTGCCACAAGAGCAAGTTGCCTGCCTCCTCTTTTCGGAGGAATGTCCTTGGAACTCTAGTTCAAATCAAACAAGAGTTCTCAAATCCAATTCTGAACTAAGTTGAAGCTGCATCCATGCTCTAATATAGCAATGCTAGATTGAAATGTTTGAGTGCAGTAGTATTTTATCTCCTGCAATTCTCAGATTCTGGGAACTTTCATTCTATATTTGGAATCAGTTGCATGCCAGCTTTACAGAAAGGTACCTATTAAATTATAGGCGTATATTATTATATCAATAATTGCCTAGATAATGGAGATATGATTTACCTTAACCTCAAATACAAGTCACTCGTCCATGTGAGGGGACTCTGTAAACCACCACTTGCATATGGTTCATATACAAGGCAATAACGTTAAACCAAATTTGTTTGCATGTTAGGGCCTGTGAACTAGTTCCAACACCAGATCTGAAAAGTTTTTCAAACTAAACTTGGAAAAGTTTGTTCCTATACGGAATTTGGCACATTTGCACTGGGCTCCAGCAAGACTCCCAAAGTCATGGGAGCCGGATAACTAGTTATTGGTAATGGACTGAGCATTTCACCTCTAGATCACCAATTTAAATCTGGCTTTGAATAGTAACTTCTTTTGGTTGACATCATTTAACAGCTGCTTGGTTCATACAGGAAGCAATTAAAGTGGTCTCTTTCCCCAATTAGAAATCAAATTAACAGTCACAGTAAGACAACACCTGATATTTGGTGCTCTTGTCTGAGCACCATGCCAAAGCCTTTCCACGGTGCTCAGCAGACACAACTAGGGCTAATGGTCATGAATACTGAACTATCACAAAGTCTGATTTGAGACTTCATTTAACTAGAAGACTGCAGTCTCTTCAGCTGCCAGTTTAGCAGGAGGCAAGTTCAGTTTTTAAAAACATCTAGTCATTATTAATTTGGGAGACTCTAAAATGACCAGATGTAGTCCCTATGAGATATGACAACATCCTGTACAGGTCATATGGAAATAAGTTAAACCTTATTGAATTAAGTCTTAAGAGTCCCCTGCGCTAAAAATCCAATTGGTTATGTGAAATTGTGTATCATTTCCCTAGGAAACATGATTAATGCAATACCTGAAAAATATTAGGAACTTCAAAGAACTTTTGGTGATAGTGAAGTAGATTTCGTAGGACATACTTGCTGAGGTATGGCAGTTACCAACGCCTTTTGAAGCTTTGTTTTGAACACAAAAGAAAACTATTCAGCCCTTTCAAAAGTCTAAACTGGACAAAGCAGTGACTTATTGAGTCATTAGGGGGACAGTGCTGAACTGAGACTTTTGTGAACACAGATGAGACCCCTTTAGAGAAGTCTGAAAGACTAATCACCTGCCCATGTTTGAGCTGAGGTGATATCTGCTAAGCACAGGAGCATCTCTGTAGGTCCTTTGTTGTTTACAATGTTTTCTCTAGTGTTTTTAACCCTAGAATAAATCAGCATGCACAGACAGAACTGTATAGTAGTTAAATAATGAGCAGTTAGTCTCTAAAATGAAAGGAAGCAGGTCTGCTCTTAGGTGGTCTGTCTTGCTGGGAACACCACTGACGACAGAGAAATGCTCAGCCTGGAAGTACCCAGGTCAGGAGGTGGCACACTTTTATCTCCAAGAAATGTGACAGTCAGGGGAGCCGGAAGCCTAAAGCAGGTGCCTTTACTGGACCACAGGGGGAACAAAGATGCCATTATCCTGAACTGAAGCAGCCCTGTATTACCAGGCCTCTAGGCTTACTGCAAGATATATTTTCCCCCAATACAGGATCCACTACCAAAAAATCTGAAATAAGGTATACGTTAGTATACCTCTTTTAAATGGAAGACACAGTGAAGGACTAGAGAGACATTTTAAGTCTACAGTGTTTGATAAAGCTATCAGATAAGAGCATTAATTCAGGTAGAATACCTCATTGGTACAAGAGATAGTGCAAAATTACCACAGTTCCATACCTAATGAGGAAGTAACATTTCACAGTAGTTTCCTGTTTGCAGTGTGTGTGACTAAGTTTATCATATTCACTGTCCCTTACAAGAAGACTTATGCAATTGTGTATTTTCCCAGGTTTATTCATCTTACTCCAGAGCACTGCAGTCTGTAAGTGAAACTTACCAGCTGGAACAAACGGTGACTCTTTAGCTTTCTTAATCAGCTTTGACTCCTGTTTGTCATCAGCCTCATAGCTAGAATAAACGGATTCGTGACTGGATGACATGTTGACTGTAGAGAAGAAGAAAGTCTGCTTTAGAATTTACAGAGGTTTTTTTTGTTTTTTTGAGTTTGAGAGTTCTTTAGAAACAAGACCTTGAACATACCACAAATATATAAAGCAGAGCAACTTCCACTGCTCTTTCAGTTATAAAGCAGCTGTAAGTGAAAAAACCTTGAGCTGATGAGCTAGCGTGACTCAAGCCATACAATGCCTAAGGCTATGTTTATATAAACCTCCAAGCTAAACTGAAGTTTATGAAACTAAAAACCTAAAGAATATACGAGTGGCTTTTACGATACAAGAGTAAGATTGTGCTTTGGTAGGGTAATTACATGTTAGAACAGATTGGTGACACAAAGCCATTAGGCAACAACTTCCTGTCATGCTTTCTACAGAAAGAAATGAGTTCCCAGCACCTTCATGAAAAGAACAAACAGAACAGCCATACTGAGCCAAACCAATGGTCTATCTAGCCTAGTATCCTGTCCTCTGACAGTGGCCAATGCCACATGCTTCCAAGGGAACGAACAGAACAGGTGATCATCAAGTGATCACCCTCTCTCATCCACTCTCAGCATCTGGCAAATGGAGATTAGGGATGCTTCAGAGCATGGTTTTGCACCCCCGTCCATCCTGGCTAATAGCCATTGAAAAACAGTCAGTTCTAGTTTTTCACAAAGTAAGTTAAGTGAGCGTTTGAATCAGAAGCATCTGCTTGCAAAACCTGTATCCTCAAGTCACATCAATTTGTTTCTGTGGGGTTACTCATCCATGCCAGCACTGAACTTTAAAGAGCTGCGGAGCAGGGGAAAGGAAAGAGTACCTGAAGTATTTCACAAGGAAAAACTGTAAGCCACTGTATAGAAAGTTAGTCAATTGCACCTGTGACAAGCAGGAAAAGATTCACCACTAGTGTACTCCACTTTGAGTTTCAACTATATTAATTCAGATTTTTCCTGAAGAAACAGAAGCCTAATGTTTAAATAGAGAACAGATGCTGGCTCTAGTATTGATCTCAGATCAGTCTGGTGGACACACCATAGCTTGCATGTGGGACATGTCAACCATTTTGAAATAGAGATACCATCATTCCAGCATTAGTGAATGCCTCTCTCATGCAACTCTATTTCATCTACAGTTAAAAAGTTCAAGCTGAAAACTGTTTTTCCTGCCAAGATCAAGTGGTGAAAAGGAATAGCTGCTTACAGCAGAACTACACAAAATAGCTTGCCAGTGACCCAATTTCAATATCTCCAGCATACTCATTCATAAGAAAGGATTTAAAATAAGAGCATCTCTAGTCATGTCACATATGTTACTTCCTTTTTCATAGTCTGGCACTAGCACTTTTCTTCCTATAATTCAGGAATCCTGTAAAAAAAAGCTCACTTGAGCTGGTCATTTTAATAAACTCTTACAGACCCCATACTGAGGCTGGTTAGATTGCCATTTTACTGGTTGAGCGTTGCTAACCACATGCTTGGTGATGCAGGACATAAAGTCTGCCTCGCAAAGCTTACAATCCCAGACAGGGCGGTGTAAATGGCCTGAAGAAAATAAACGCTCCGTGGTATTTAAGTACAGAGCTATTTCATTCGAAAAGCTACAAGACTGTGATAAACCACAATTTTTACCTTTGTCTTTAACTTAACCATAAACCTGAAAACGGGGGGTGGGTGGCTTATTTCTATTTTCGCAAGAAGTTTTAACCACTTCCTCACATATACATTGTGCAAGGCGAGAAATCACGACTGCACCCAGGTTTAGTCCGACTGTCAGTATTTGGAAGCTGTGTCACTGTCCACAAGAGGTAAGTAACAAGTGACGGCCTCTCTCTAGCAAATGACACCGAGGTCACCCAAAGAAGCCGCAGCTGACCTGCGGGTAAAAGGGGAAGGGGCGTCAATTGAACGCTCCCTTGTTCTGCCAGCGGGAGGGAGGCGAAGACAGGGATTTGAGTCAAAGGCAAATGTTCAGACATAACCTTGACTCAGGCAGAGGTCACAGCAGTGGCTTTCAGAGAGAAGTGGGGGGGGGGGCAGGAAGTGGAAGCCCGAGGGGAGGACACCACCCCAGACAGACAGACATCTGCCAGCCTTGCCCTCGTGGCACCCCCAGCAGGGCTATAAGGGGGGCTGCTGCCTGTCCCCCCCCAGGCCTCAAGGAGCCGCCTTAGGGTGACCCCCCAATTGAGCCACCCTCCTCTGACGTCACCGCCCCCACAGACCCGTCACGTGACACGTCAGGGGCCCACCAGGCCCCAGCGCGTCACGTGACCCCCATGACCTCTCCCGCCAGACCCCTGGCGTCACGTGACCTCACAGGCCCGGCGTCCTTCGACCTGCCCCCCGCGCTGCTCAGTGACCGGCGGCCGCCACAGGCCCCACCGCCCTCAGCGCTCGGCTCCGGGCCGCACTCACCGGCACGAGCCCCGACTCCACACGCTCCTCACCGCCAACTGCCGCACCGGCCGGCTTTGCCGCGTGACGCCTCTCCCCGCCGCTCCGCCCCTCGCTCTGATTGGCTGGCAGCTCCGCTCCGGCCGCGCTGATTGGCTGGCAGCTACGGTCACGCCCCGAACTACCACTCCCAGCGTCCCACGGGGGAGACGGAGCGCCGCGTGACGCCCGTCGCGGTATCAGCCAATCAAATGGGAGGCTGGTGATGATGCGCCGTGACGTCTTCCCGACCGCCCTTCCTAATATGGACAAGGGAGAGCCGAGCCGGCGGGCGGGCGCCCGCGCATGCGCAGGAGCAAAAGGGCGGGGCCTGGGACTCCGCCTCCGCATTCCGGTGTAGGGGCAGGGCCAGGGTGGCAGGCGGGGCTGGGCGGTGGGGGAGGGGAGCACGTGGGCTAGGCCAGTGGTTCCCAAAATTTTCTCTGCCATGGCACACCTGGCTACCTATCTTCCCTCTAAGGTGTGCGCATGCACACAGGTTGTGAAACCCCTGCACACAACAAAATAAAGGACGCACAAAAATTTCAACAGTGCTAATATTTTTGGGCTACTTTAAGAAGGCAGTTTCAAGTAGCGTATTTCAAATAAAGTTTTGTAACTTACAAAATCATTTCCGTCACCATATCAAAATAAAATGTAGATATTATTTGCATCATATGCTCCGTTGCGCTCACAAGTTGGAACACACTCACTGGAGTGCGCACAAGTTTGGATACTTGTTCTGAAGATTTGCACAAAAGAAATTTTTTGCGCACACAGACTGAAAAATTAGGGGGAACATTGCTTGCTACCTATAATTAATTTGAGGCACAGCACCATATCGTTTCCAAAGGGATAGCCGTGTTAGTCTAGTCCAGCAAAAAAGAAACAAGGAGTCGTGTGGCACTTTAACAGATTTATCTTTCGCGTGAGCTTTCGTGGGAGAAAATCCCACTTCCTCAGATGCTTCGAAGATGGGTGAACTTTTTATTTTCATTGTATTCTGTAAGTTCACCCATCTTCAAAGCATCTGAGGAAGTGGGATTTTCTCCCACGAAAGCTCATGCGAAAAATAAATCTGTTAGTCTTAAAGTGCCACACGCCTCCTTGTTTCTTTTTCACCATACAGTTTCCAAATGAACTCATGAATATTCATAAGCCAATGAACCAATCCAGAGTTCTTTGAGTAGGTTTAAAAAAATTTTGTGGCCCACATGCTCAGAACTGACAGCACACTGGTTGGGAAAGACTGAGTGAGGCCATTGGTTGGACCCATCCACCCCCAAGCTTGGGTTGCAAAAGCCCCAGTGGTGCAAAAACCAGCCACCGACACCTGTCGGTGGCAGGTTCTGTACCCGGCACCTGGCCAAGCTTTCCTGACTGCTGCCGGGCCCAGAAAAGTCCTGCTGGTGCTTAAAGCAAAAGCTGAGTGTCTCAGCCCATCCCATGCATCCAGGAGCTGGGGCTTGAAAACCAGAAAGTGTCAGAGTGGGATAAATAAACCCACAAGCAGCCAGATTGGTTACTGATCGGGTCCTGGCTCCTCCCAAAGCCTAATCTGATCTCCCCAGGAGTGGAGCGGGAGCAGACCTAGTTTATGGGACATTTCACACAAACACCCCTTTGCTTCTCTGCTGGCCCTGTGGCCAGACATCCCATCAGTGATTCTGGAGCCTTAAAACCAGTATTAGCAACAAATTCTCCTCCATGCCTTTTACGGCCCTTCCCAGCACCAGCAGGATGACAAGGCATTATCAATCTCAGGGAACCATTCCAACTACAGATTCTCAACCCTGGGTGCGCATGAGGTTGCAAACAAGTAGCAGCAAGGTTCTTGACCTTATTGCTAAATGGGAGCAAGGTTCTGGCTAGACTGGAGGGAAAGGAGGTCCCATGGTTAGTCCAAGTAGGGACAAGGTTGGGACTCACCGTTTCCAGCTGATTTTAAAATCATTTCACCTAAGCTGATTTTAACATTGGCTAGAAATGATAGCATAGAGCTGGTTTAAGGTAGCTTGACCAATTTTTACTTAAATCAGTTTTGTTCACTTTGTGGTGCAAAACCAGTTAAGAAAAAACCAGTCAGGTAACCTTGAACAACTCTGCTCTGAGACTTCAACTGCTTTTATCAAGGTAGCTGAACCAGTTTTAAAACCATTTAGTGAGCTTCCGCAGCATGGAGATTAAGTGTGCCAGCACTGTGGGATTGTAGTAAGAAGTCCTGCCTTGTGTGTCAAAAGGGAGAGTGTGGAGACTGTGTTCACCGTGCAGTTTTGTTAGCCACACCCATATGCACAACTGACCTGCCTTCTGCAAAAGCAGCTTGCCAATCAAGAATGTCACTAACGTCATTAAATAAGCACTTTACACAATTGCAATGTTCAGGACTTCAGAACCTGGCCAAAGTTCTATAGCTCTGTATCAGATAATTCAAAGGCACTTCTCCTGAAGAATCAACTCTCAACTTTGTCAAATTTAAACTTTCTAATCCCTGCCATTACCACTTCAGAGCTGAAACTGAGATTCTGTCCTGCCAGGAGGGAAAGTGTATTTCCCCTCACTTTCCTCATGCTGAAAAATGGCTAAATTGTGTTGACTTAAACCTTTAAAAACAACAAAACCATCTTTAGGCAAAAACCAAACATGGAAAATTTTAGCTTGAAGGACAAAACTTTTGGGTGGTTATGAACAATTGAAAAGACAGTAATGCCACTGTTTGTATTACCATTGTACCTAGGAGCCCTAGGAATGGAGCAGGATCCCACTGTGCTGTAAACATGCAGAACAAAAAAGGTAGTCCCTGCCCCAGAGCTCCCCTACATTTACCATTCTACACAGGACACATCATTCTACATACATGACTATATATATGTAACTTTTCTGCCAGGGTGAACTGGCAAAACAAGGGCCAGTTCTATATCTAGGGGTTTCCAAATAATGTAGCACCACCAACTAGCTTGACCCCCCCACCCAGTTTTTTGGGAAATCATGCACTATCTCCTGGGCACCCCAAAGGGGTAATGCTTCCCCCCTCGCAAGCAT
>ML681964.1:72828658-72861142 GCA_007922195.1 Podocnemis expansa
TCACGTGCCGTTCTCACCAGCCGCTGACTCCACCCGCTGGTCACTCATGCTGTCCAGCCCGCTGCTGGCCACTCTCCCTGTTCCTTGGCTCCACCTGCTGTCCACCAGCTCCGCCCATGGGTCACTCACTCCATCTGCTGCTCCTCTTCAGTAATTCAGCTCAGAGGGGATTTTCCTCTCTTAGTGATTTCAGCTCAGAGAGAGAGTTTGCTTCTCTCAGTGATTTCAGCTCTTAAACCTCAAGTAGCTGGGAACAGCTTCTTTCATTAAAATAACAAAGAAAGGCCTCAAAAGAAGCCTAGCCAGATCTATCATTTGGCAATGGGGCCAGGGAGCGAAGCAAATGCCTCAAGCATAGCTCCGGACTGAGCTATGCATTCCCACCCAATGTTCCCTCTAATTACTCGTAGACTGTGTGTGCAGACAATTTCTTTGTGTGCGCAAAAACATTTCTTTGTGAGCACCAATATTAACCCTATTGAATTTTTTTGCACGCACTTTATTTTGTTCTGTGCGCAGGTTTCATGACTTGTGTGCACATGCACACAGCTTTGAGAGAACAGTGCTCCCACCCATCTTGACTTTTTTCAGGCTGAAACAGGCAGTGGCCTGTCTTACAAATTTCTTTTTAGCTAAAAGTAGCTTTTACCCTTTAACTAACCTAACCATTATTTGATCAAGCAAGAGAGTAGCATATTGCAAAAGATGATGTTTCATGTTTCTCTTCAGTAGAATTACAGATATTGACAGATTTGTGATCGGATTAACCCCAAATATCAATACCCATATTGCCCTGCACCAATAGTGTGTTTATGCTAATATGTTCTTTGTGCTCTTGAAGATATTAAACCCATGCAGGCTAGTTGCCCCCCCCGCCGCATCTGTTAGGCACAGCTTCTAAGCCTGCCTTACATCTGTCTCTATAGAGAGAGAAAGTCCATAAACAAAAACTGCTTTGGAAAGGAATTAAGACTGGTTAAGTATGACATTTTCCAATGCAAATCTTAAAAAGCAAGTTAATATCAAGTTATGAGATACATCTTCTTTGTATCTTACTGTTCACACAGCACATTTCGACTGACAGTGGCCTAATGTTCCTTTCAAAGGAATTTCCTTCTGCTTCCAGCAGATAAACAAACACACTACACACAACATGCAACTTCTCCTCTCTCTTTGCAACCCTCCTTCTCCCTCCTCTCTAGTACATCAAACATAAGCTATTTGTCGTCAGTTTCCAGGTTTTTAATGGCGATGCCTACCCTATCTATCGTCTTTCATTGGGTCTCAAAAGGTCAGTTCTCACCTTTGACGGGTCCGTGATGTCAGCCTTCATCATCCACTTGCTAAGTAGTCACACAAGCACCTTCATGCCTTTTCCTCTGCTGCACCTCATGCTTGAGAGGAACTTCCATAAACATCCACAAAGCCACTTCACTGTTCTTCAGACACCTCCTCAAGCATCTCTTTGCCATGATGCCTACAAAAAACCTGACAACATTAAGATCTTGGTGTGTGAAGCCCACTGCCGCCCAGAATGATGATCAATATTGTCTCATTAGTTCCTTGAAACTCTTTTGTCAGTCTAACCAACAAGGAGTCTAGTGGCATTTAAAAAACTAACAAATTTATTTATCGTAGGAGAAATTCCACTTCAACAGATGCATGATTCTCTCCCATGAAAGCTCATGTGATAAATAAATCTGTTAGTCTTTAAAAGTGCTACCAGGCTTCTGGTTTGTTTTGCTGAACTACACTACCACCGCTACTTTTTTGGAACTCTGTCAGTCTGTATCCATCTGCTGTCTCTTTCCTTATACTTGGATTATAAGCTCCTTGTGACAGGGACTGTCCTTTTGCTGTGTATTTTTACAGCACCTAGCATAAAGGGATTTTGATATAAAACTGGGGCTAGGATGCAAAATGATAATACAAATAATAGTAATTAATCTCCCTCACAGTAGGATACAAAATCGTAATTACAACCTCAGCAGCTTCAGGAAGTGGTCAGTGCTGATACGGGTCAACATATGTTGACATACGTGCACAGATTAAGCAGGGTGTGTTATTTGCTTCTGGCAGCAGAGATATGAGTTTGCAATTAAGTTTGCGTGTTGTACTGTGAGGGAGCCTAAGTGTGTAGCATGTTTCTTTATCTTTTGGAGTCAAGGAAATTCCGTGTAATGATGTGGATTAAACTATTTCAGGCTCAAATAGCCCTATAAACACTTAGCTATAATGTTTACTCTTGATATGGTTCAGTCATTAGGTGTAGATCAGGGTGCCCAACCAGAGCATTTCATAAGGCCCATGGCCTGCTTCTGCACAGTATGAACAACCAATTCATTAGCATTTTGTCATCATGTTTACATCATTTTAGTTTATGAAAATGTGTAAATAGACAATACTGTACATAGAAACAATCTACCTTAATAAATATATAAGAAACAAACTGAACTTAAAATGTGAATCAATGCCTACAGAAAGATCTGTGTGAATTGGAGTATCAGGAATAGAATGAAATTTAATAACAGTAAGTGCAAGGTCGTGCATTTAGGCTATGTCTACACTGACAAAGTTAGTTTGAATTAAGGAGGTTTAATTCAAACTAACTTTTTACCTGTCTACATCAGGCTTTCATTAGTTTGAACTAAGGAATTCCTTAGTTTGAACTAGTCACTACCGCTACTTATTTTGAACTAAGCGCTTAGTTCGAGTGTTAGCTTAAACTATGTCCAGTGGAGACCAGGACTAACCCTTAGTTTGAACTTAATAAATTCAGACTAAGGGCAGTTAATTTGAACTAGCAAAGTGGATTATTTCAAACTAACGTTAGTTTGAATTAGTCCATGTTGTTAATTCAAAGTAATAAGTTCAGGGTTTGTTTCAACTAACCTCGAACTTATTAGATCGTAGTAACAAGTTCAAACTAACTTTTCCTAATGTAGACATAGCCTAAATTAGGGACACATAACAAGAATTTTTCTTTTAATTTGGGGATGCATCACTTGGAAGGGACAGAGGAGAAGGACCTGAGAGTACTGGTTGATCACAGGAAGACTCTGAGCGTCAGTGCGATGTGGCCATGAAAAAAAAACTAATGCAGTTCTTGAACACATCAGAAGAGGTATGTCAAGTAGAGATAAGGAGGTGTTAGTGTCACTATACAAGGCACGGGTGAGACCCCATCTGTGTGCAGTTCTGGTCCCCCATGTTTAAAAAAGATGAATTCAAACTGGAAGAGGTGCACAGAAGTGCTACAAGAAAGAGTTGCAGAATGGAAAACCTGCCTTATGAGAGGAGACAAGGAGCTTGGCTTGTTTAGCCTAACCAAAAGGCTGATATGATTGCTCTCTATAAATACTTCATAGTGATACATAGCAGGAAGGTAAAGGAATTATCTGAGTACAGCATCAATATGGACATAAGAGCAAATGGGTAAAAACTGTTCATCAGGAAATTTAGGCTTGAAATTAGACCCAGATTTCTAACCATGAGAGCAGTAAAGTTTTGGAATGGTCTTTCAAGGGGAGTGGTCAAAAAACAGAATTGCCTTCAAAACTGAGCTTGATAAATTTATAGAGTGGATGGTATGATGGGACGGCCTAGTTTGGAAATTGACTGATCTTCGATCTTTGACTACTGGTGGTGAATGGTGACTTGAGAAGGGAGGTTTGGATGCGGTGGGTTCTGCGTTATCACGGAGAATTCTTTCATAGGTGTCTGGCTGGTGAGACTTGCCCACATGCTCAGGATTTAACTGACTGCCCTGTTTGGGGTCAGGAAGGAATTTTCTCCCCGGGCAGATTGGCCAGGGCTCTGGGGGTTTTTCACCTTCCTCTGCAGCATGGGACATGGCTCACCTGCTGGTAAATTCTCTGTATCTTAAAATCCTTAAATCGTGATTTGAGGACAGTCATTTAGAATAGATAATTGTCCTCATAGCAGAGGCATTGCTAGCAAAAAGAATCGAGGAATGGGTGCCTCACCTTTTTTGCCACTTCTTCAACCCCCACTGAGGTATTTTCCTCCACCTCGCTTCCTGGGGCCTTTTCCTCAACCCCCCAGCTGTCCACCCCCACCTCGCCGCCCGGGCTGCTTCCCCAACCTGCCAGAGCTATCCCCTCTTGTTCTCCCGTGGCTTCCCTCCAACCAATGTTGTGGGGCTGGGCCCTTCCCCGCTGCTGCAGGTCCAAGCCTGGGGCACCCCCAGCTTCCTCTTCCTCGCCCCCCACCCCCTTGCGGTGTTCACCCGATTCCCGACAGCTGCAGAGTTCAGCTCCCTTTTCCCATGCCCAAGATGAAGCAAACAGCGACACCCCCCCCCATCGCCAGAGTTGCTGCCACAGCCTGTAACACACCTGGGCCATGCTGAGGCGGGCTTTAAATTTTCCACAGCTCTTCTCCCACCCTGGGCCATGTGCCTGGGCATGCTCAGGATTGGACACTTAAAAAGTCCCTACCCAGCTAGCCTCATCTGAGCTCCCAGGAGTGCCAGCCTCAGGGCTCAGAGGAGGCTGCGTGTACCTCTCGAAGGTTACGTGCTGCAGCTGGGGGCACGCAGTAGCTCATTCAGGGCATTGGGCCCGTGCCCAGCAATACCCCTGCCTCACAGTCAGTCCACCCCAGCTTTGGAAGTTTCAGGCTACAATGCAAAACCAGCACCGATTTTCCTATTTTTTCCAGTGTTTTAATTGTTTAGTGAACATTGTGGCCATTTATTCTGCCATGTAATGCCACTTGTGAGAATTTTTCCTTTGCCTACAATGGGCTTTGAATTACCGGGTAAGGCCACATAGACTGTTACATACAAATACTGTGAAAGCCTTGATTTTATCAAATCCAGGGTTGCACTTTTCTAGTACCTGCCTTTTCACAGAATACCTTCTCAGGAGTTGCTGATCCTTTGATACAAGCTTTTCTGTTGCCTCCCTTTGTTAAGCAGCGATAGAAACTGTGTGTCTGCATGTCTGTTCTGTACGTCCAACTACTCCTTGTAAGTAAACTAATCTTTTAGCTCCTCTCACTCTTTAGTATTTCTGAGGGGGCCAAAGTCTGATAAACTCAGTGAATTTCATTGAAGTTTGGTGTTTGCTCTTTCAGTTCCTTACAGCTACTCACTAGATTTCTGAGCCATCATTAATTTCACTGCCATCTTCATTCATTACCTAATGCACATGCTTTCTCTCTACTACTTTCCTCCTTAACAACTTTTCAATGCTCATCCTAACCCAGTAGTTCAGCATCAGCTCATTTATGCTAGTGGTGAAAGATGATCAAGTTTCAGCACATAGCCTGACAATTTCTTTCATGATGCAAAGATCTCCAAAAATATCATCCTTAATAATCAGCTAGAGATCATGAAGTCATTGTGCTGGCTCTTTATATAATGGAAACCACTCCACACCAGGGGATGCCGCTGCACCGCCACCATCCTGAGTTCCAGCACGTATGACTTATTTAAAAAAAAAGAAAAGTTATAAAACCATAGCCTACAAAAAGACACCAAAACCTTTTTAAAAAAGGTGACGTATCTGACTGAAAATAGTCCTGGACCAAGATTCCTGGGCAATGTTTGCAACCCAAATATTGGAGCACTTCTTAGGACACAAAGTGAAATAAATCACATGTAGAAGAACTGATTTTTCCCCATTGTCTACACTTAGAGAAATGCAGAGTGTAAAGCACATGAGTAGTTAACAACAGCATTACCTTTCTTAAAATTCTTTCATTTGTAGTGGCCTAAATCCATGCTGTCATTATAATCTGCCTAATCAAATCTGGGATTGGGAATCTTTTGCTGTATTATCTCCTAAGTGTTCAAATTTTACAAAAACTTACAACATGGCTTAATTGCTTTATTTTTCTTTTTATGGGCAATAGGTACAGTACTCATGTCAGCTGAATGTCTAACTTATACTTGTAAAAAAGTCACCAAAACCTAGAGGTTTCAGGTCCCTAAGTAGTCTCTGGAATCATGGTTATAGTTGCCTCACCCCACCAAAATCTGCAGTGGTGCCCCTGCTGATCTAGAATAATAGTTTCCCTTATTTCTGCCCATGGTAGACTGGCCGCCCAGGGCTGGGATGAGTTACCGGGCTGGGATGAGTTACCGGGCTGGATGTCTACAGGCCAGCATGGGGAAAGGACCGCTGCTCTGGGGGGTGGGTTGGACCAGCTTCTCCCCTAGCTCACGTCTCATGTGTCTGCCTGCTTCCCTCCTTCCTCCTGCCAAAACTTTCTGCATCTCTCCTAAGCATCCTGGGGTGTCTGTTTAATGTACCTCTGATGCTTAGGTCTGGTCAATGCCCCCAATCAGCCAGGGAGGGAGGGACAGGTTGAGTGGGTCAGCCTATGGTGGTCCCCATCCCACAGTAATCATGTTCTTGCCTTTGGAGGTGCACATAGGCTGCAGCTCATGCTGAGGAGGAAATGGGGAGAGCATGCAGAGACAGAGTAGGAAAGGAGAGAAGGAAGTCAGCAGCTGTGGTGAGGGGTCAAGGGCAGGGTCTGGGGCATAAGAGGCAGGCTGGGGAGCTAGCATCCCCTGGGAAAGCTTCACCAATCGTCCATGACATTCTGCATCAAGGAATGCAAAGCAAGTTTCTTCCCACAGCCTCATTCATGAAAGCTTTGCTATATATATCTTCTGGTCCCTTTGCAACCAAGATGACGTTTGAACCAAATCCTAATTCATTTGCCTGAGCTGGGACCGCTGCCAATGTCAAATCATTGGAGGAGTTTTCTTTGCTTCTTTCTGAAAAGTCAGTCTCATGTGGCTTATTAGTTGGCAAGTACCCAAATCCACAGTCTCCTCAGCGATAGCAATTTCTCTCTAAACTGATCGATCTTATCATGCCCTTCTGTCCCACTGCAAACAGTTTCCCAATCAGAACACAATGCTGGCCTCAAGCGATGATGACTTTCCTGTTGCATTTACGTGGTGGGGTAAGTCTGAAACCTCTAGTGAGTCCATTCAGGTAACAGCTAATAGCTTTGTTGCTTGTTATGCCTCACCTAACAGCACTGAATGTACTGTCTGACAAAAGGCACCGACTCCTGTAAAACAGGTGAATGAGAGCAAACCAATGCAAAACAAGGTTCCCATAGAACCGTACACAAAGCAATAAACAAGGGATCTGATTCTCAAACTAAGGCCTTATTATGCCTCTCTGGTAGTGTGAAGGAGGCAGTAACAACTCCCTGAGAATGCCCCTGTGCAGGGAGGGAACCCTTCCAGCCAGAGGAGATTAAGGGGACTTGGGGCCCCAGCACCCCCCCAGTGGGTCCTCCTCCAAGGCCCCAGTCCCTCACCAGTGGCCCCTCCAGGGACAAAAGGAAACACCTCTTCACCCAGGTGGTGTGAGTCTCTGAACTGCACTGCTAAGGCAGCAAAGACAGGCACACATCATAGCATGATCATTCTGTAGTTCTGCATGTTCAAATCAGGCTGATTTCAGCTCCAGGGAATAAATGTCTCATCACAGAAATCAGGAGGAACATTTTACTCCATGCACAACGTTAAACAGCTGGCGAGGTGTATTATGTTTCAGGGTCTTAATGGTTTTAACTGTCTTGATAGACCATCTCATCCTCCAAGACAAATAGGTGGCAGAGGAATATGGCAGCTGGAGAAAGCCAGGGTGAGCTCATCTCCTGGGGATCAGAATCATCCGAAGTCTGACATCGCTGAGATCAGTGTAAGACGTCTCTCTCCCAGGTAGCACTGCCTTCAAACCAAGTAAGAGAATAAACAAAGCCTGACTAGATTACAGATGCACTCTTGTAGCACAGGGAAACAGAAACCATAGTTAGTTACTGCAGAGCCATAAAAATCACACACATGCTTGGCATTTAGATAACAAGGTGATAGAGAGACGGAGATAAGTCTTGGAAGGTACCAAATTACAGCCCCTGAAGTGGGTGTCGGCCCTACTGAAGGCAGGAGACTAGATGTTATATGAACTAACCCAGGACAGCAAGTGCTCTGTTCCTCCTGATGCTTGATCTAGCCCAACTGTCCATTGGTTACTGAGCTGTACACAGTCAGGGGGTGTCAAAATCATTCAATGTGGGGGGCCACACTGGAGGGTAGGACACCTGTCATGGGCCTTTCCCCCTCCATGTTCAGAGCAAGAAAGTGTCATTTTGCAGTCCGTTTTCTGATGATAACCAAAAAAAAAAAAAAATTGATCCTGATCTGGCCCATGGGCTGTGAGTTTGACACCCCTGAAAGCATGCAAGCAAAGTAAAAGTGAGCATATGATAGCAATAGCATGTACCAATGTCCCTGAGACCCACCCCCTCCTTACCCAGGCTGGGTTCCCTTACTCTTGCAAATAGTCTTCTATTTATCTTGATAGGACAGCTTGTGTGAGTAACTAGGGCTGGCCCAAGGGTTTTTGGTGCCCTAGGCGAAGTATGATTTTGGTATCCCTCCCCCCCACACATTCTAAGAGATAACATATTGATAATTTTTTTAAATAGAGGAAAAACTTCACTTCCATCTAATTTGGTGTCCCTTACAGCCTGGTGCCCTAGGCAACTGCCTAGTTCACTTATATGGTTGGGCCGGCCTTCTGCATAACTGCAGGATAAGGCACTCTGATCGCTACTGCAAAATGAGGAGTAGCCATTAGAGGTTAAATTAGTTCAAATATCAAGGTATTCTTTCTGGCTGCTAGAACCATGCACAGAGGAGCTGAGTACAAATATTTTTGCAGCTGCAACTAATTAAAAAGCAGGGAGATTTCAATCAGAAATATTAAAATCCCAGAGCAGCACAGGAAATTGTTACTATTTTTTGTTTGTTTATATATCTGGGGTTTTTTTTTTTTTTTTTTGGTATATACAAATTCAAGCTATTTGAGCTTTTGCAAAATTTGTATTTGTTTTCTGTCCATTACCAGAGAAGTGCAGTGTCATAGAGTGCCCCCTGGCTTATAATCTGTGTAACTTTTCTGTTCACTTTTGCAAGGTAATTGTATGGTTTGATGCCAACAAGGGGTTCCTTTATGAATGCACATAACATACTCTGCCGTATTGCTCTGGTATCATGTTTCTTGCAGAATAATACATATTCTTATGTGAAACATGTTCCATGTATTTCACATGGCTCAGGGTGGAGGCAAACACTCACTCAGAGCTGCCTCCCAGCAGGGACACAGTAAGGATGCAACACAAGGCTATGCAAACTACAGGCTTCACCAGAGAGGAAAAAGATCTTCTCAGTCCAGGAAGCAGGAATGGTGAGTGGGTTTTAAAAAGGAGTGACTTAGAACTGTTAGAGGCTTTTGCCAGAGAGACCTCATCTTGAAACAACTCCAGGGAACTGAACCTATTCACATGGCCAGAAGGAAAAAGACTTACTGAAAACCACCAACAATCAATTGTGTGGGTAAGAAGAAAAATAGACTGAACAGTAAACTTTAGGTTAGAATGCATATTCTATTTTAATTTGCTAGTTATTAATTCCCGACTGTGTTATAAATTGATTGTGCATGGATTTGCTATATACTCATTTAAAATCATGTTCTGATCAGTAGTGTTTGTTATATCTAACACTGTGCAGATTTTAGAGAGGGTGAGAGAGCAAAAGCTGTTGCATATCTGTTTCTTTGATAAACAGATGAACTTGGAGTATATGAGCCTACAGGTATCTGGGAAGGGTCCCAATCTCTGCAGGACAGAAGTTCCTGGTGTGGCATCTGGGGGCTGGTGGGGGGGCCATCCTCTGAGTGTCTGGAGAACGCACACCCAGTACCTGGGACTGATTACATGCTGGAGGTTGGTGTGGACTGACCTAGGAGTGGGGGTCCACCTGGTGAAGCAGGGTCAGTCGGGGTCCAGAAGTGGGCAATCAGGGAGGCACAGCGGCACACCAGATCACATAAAGGGAGGGGAAAGTCACGCACACTGATTCCATTTTCCATATCCGGGTCTGGGTAGAGACGAGGTTTACATAATCATTTTCCTTGTCTGGGTCTGTCCGTACAAGGTGAGGCTTACAGTCTAGTCTGTACTTTTAATGGCTCTGAATGCTGGTGAAAAGTACACCAGCTCTGCAGACCCTTAATCCTCAGAAAAGGTACAGCAGAGTCCGTAACAATGCAAGCTTCCTCCATATTGCCTTGACTCTACTCGACCCTCAGGAAGTCATGTCTAAGTACTCATGTTCACTGACAGCAGCAAATTCACTGCTGTCAGATCGACTTTACCTATCAGTCGAGTGGGTTTGTGAAGAAATGTGCAGTTGATTGGGAAGCTGCTCTCTGAACACCACCCAGTAACTGGAGTAGCATTGAGGCGAAGGGTACCTCTCCCTTTGACTCAGCGCAGTGGACATGCTGGGTGTAGAGCAGTCGAACTGAGATACACAAGTTATTTTAAATACTTTGCGTATCTCCTGAAATCCCACTGCAGTGTAGACCAGGACTAAGGCTAAGAAGATATCTGAGTTGCCAGATTCACTCAGTCCTTGGTCTCTGCTTAGTGTCAGTTATGATGGAGATTTTGTAATGTGGACACATATCCATTGGTAATGGAGTAAGACCACAATCTCCATTCACGCAAAGGCATTGAACAGTTGTCACTGCAAGATCAATTCTTCTTCAGTTCACAGCTAGTTTGATTAAGATTTAACCTTCAGTTTAACATTGAAATTCACGTATTACTTTACCATTCCCCTGAACCAACCAGTCCTTGTTACTGAGCACTTTAAAGTTTATGACCGTACAACACAGCACACTGTCATGTTAGTTAAGGCCCCAAATTAGGTTGGATTTTCTTAACAGGGTTTTCTTATGCTGGTAAAACCTTACCAGGAACAAATTTGTTAAATGAGAGAAAAAATTCATCCAAGAACAGATTTTTATATGAAATAGAACATTCCTCTGCTATGTTTACAACCCAAGTGTTAGTGCGTTTTTGTCTACGTGGCTAAGTCTACACTAGCAAATTAGTTCGAATTATGAAGCCTCAGTCTGAACTAATTTGAGCCCAGTCTACTCGAGGCTTTGCTTAGTTGGAACTAAAAAAATTTATACTTAGTTTGAACTTACTTCAAACTAAATAAGTTCGAACTAGTGGTTAGTTTGAACTAACTGTGTTTTGTCAGTTTGAACTAACTTTTAGTTCCAACTAGCCACGCTTTTTTAGTTCAAACTAAAAATTTAGTTCAGACAAAAAATGTGTGGCTAGTTCGAACTAAAAAGTTAGTTTGAAGTAACAAAATGCAGTTAGTTCGAACTAACTTTGAACTACTTAGTTCAGACTAAGCAAGTTCAAACTAAGCTTTTAGGTATAGACATAGCCGATAGATGTCCAATGCCATAGTATCCATTATTGTCACCCCACAAATGCAAAAATCACAAATCCAGACCCCAAAGTCTCACAATGGATGTAAAAATCCTTAGATTTTAAAACCATGATAAATGTTGGATTCCTTTTCTCCATTCTCTGGTTTGAGCATTTAGTTCACAGTTGGGTCATGTTTTCAAGCTTTTCTCCACCACTCTGAGGGCTAACATGACTGCAGGAGACAGTTAGCGCTTTGTAACAAACACCAAAGAGCAGTTGTTAACCTCCAGATGAGGGATAAGGTAATTTATTAGGCCAGGACACCCTATCTCATCCCCAGTATTTTTCAGCACCCCTACCCATCTATCAGCGTTGAGTTATCCAGATATCAGAGGAAGGCTGGTTAGGAATTAATAACAGTGATTTATTTACAACAAACAGGAATTAATTGCCACAGACAAGGACAGGAGGACAGCTGTCTTATTCCCTACCTAGTGTTGCCTCTCCCAGGTCCCCGGTCCGTCCACTTAACTGTGTTTTCTTCATCCTCACAGGGCGCAGTCCTCTTCCATCCAGGTGACGTTACAGAAACAGCTGACAGGATCCCGGAGCAGCATTTATGTTCCCTCTTAGGACCCTTCGTGTAGATGGTCTTTCAGGTAAGTATTAATGGATTGATGATATGTCTCATGCAGTCTGGTAACCAAGAAATAGATGAAGCTGCGCTACGCTGCCTCCTGAGCGGACAACATGAGGCAGCAGGTGAGCTGGAAATTCATAGGCTCCTGTCCCACCATTAGTTGGTGACTGACAGTTACCCTTGCACATGGCCCTTAAGAGGTGCACTCAGCACCCTAGTTTGTGCACCCGGCACCCTTTTTGCACTGGGCACCCAGATTTAGGCACACGGCACCAAACCAATATGGCATATTTGACTGACAGCATCTGACACTGCTTCACCACCCCCTATGATATGACATTCTCCTACATGCAACTAGTCAACCCGTATAACTCTTGCATACACAATAAGAAAACAATTTCAACTTCCACAACGCAGGAGAGTGAGGAACAATAAATATGGGAGCACCTGAATCAGGAAATGAAAATGGCTGAAACCGATTCATCTATCTCGACTCTCCAAGTTGAATGAAATGAACAAAGCAAACACTGAACATGGTGAGAAGTTAAATTCCAATAAAGTTTTCAGTTTTAATCATTGCTTATAACCCAGATAAGGTTTTCTAAGTAATATTTTTAATCTGAAAGTGTTCCTTTATCTTTGGTAAAGTTTGCTGCTAGCTGGACTTCCTTGTTTTTGGCAGTGTCACAGACTTTCTCTCAGATGGATGTAAAGATAATAAAATAATGCGAGATAGGATAAAACAGACTGAGATGAAAGGGCTGACTTCACCCTGATTGTAGCTGGTCCTTGTTCTCTGAGACATACGTTTGCAATGAGTCTTCATGATTTTGCCAAACATATTCCTGTACTTGGAATGAGTTTTCATGATAATGCAAAACATGTGCTGTAAATGCCGCTGTTTAGTCCTGGGGTGGCATTTATGTAACTGCAGGCTGCAGGCTGTTAAAGATTGCCAAAAAGTAATCAACTAACATGTATAAAGGTTTGTTTTTGATTTTAAAAAGGCAAGGAAAACAACTCACACAGAAATTTAAGGCTCAGATTTTCAAAGACAATTAGGCTTGTAACTTGCATTGATTTCAGTGGAATTTAGGAACCTAAAGATCTGGGCCTAAATGCTCAAAAATGGGGCATGAGTGAGAGTAACATTTGCCTCTATTTCCTTGCACAAAATTTCCTCTATCTGATTTTGCACACTCCCCTGAGCACCACGTTGGCTGCTACGTTTCACTGCTGATAAATCCTGCATATAGATTTGGAAATACTGGGGTTCCCTGCAAGATGAGAGGCAATATCCAGGAGGCAATTCTATCCATCATTAATAAAAGATGACTTTTTTTAAAAAAAAGAAGTCTGAAACCATTCAATTTCCTTTTCCTTTCAATGCCTCATTTTATTGGCCATTTCATGTTTTGAAAACCACTTTTTGGTTTGCCATTGTGGTTGGAACAGTAGTCATTCAGAATCCAAAGGCACGTTAAAAATAGGAACCGAGTTGATTAAGTGGTGAACTGAACTTTGTGGGCTGGTCTTCTCTCCTAAAACACCCCTGCAGGTTGTCTTGTGATCAGACATGAGTAAAAAACCAGAAGTATTACATTATCCGAACAAACTGTCATTGGTTAATCATAATCTGAGAACATGACCTACCCCCTGCTTTTTTCTAATGAACACCTAATGAGTGTCATACACAACATGTGTTTGTCTATCAGTGCATGGTCCCTTTCAGACAAGAAAAGGTATACCACACATACATTCTGTGGTTAACGCAGCTAATTACCAGGGTGCTGAAGGCACTTTGGTGTCCAGGTCTAAAGAAACAAGTCGGGTACCTAGAAACAGGCATAAATGTCACATCACATGCTTCAGCAGATCTGTTTAATCAGCCGACATCTATTTTCCAACTTTTATTTTTAATTACTCTCAACTACTGTTCAAGTAGCACCTGCCTGCTGTATGACTTAAATGAGCAAACATTTTTGGTTTTGATAAACATAGGAAACATGGGTTGCTTCTAGGTGATGTACAATTGGGATTCCTGCCATTTGCCAATTCGCTATTTAGCAGCTTCTCAACTGCCTTTCCAAAGTCGTACAATCATCAGTAGCACACATTTAATAAGAAAGCACAATTATCAATCTGTGTGCTCTCTAAACTTGCTCCCTATTACCAATAATTTAGTTACTCAGATTAATAGTCAAAGCCATTAAATTACAACAAAATAGAAAAGAAAAAATCTATACAATCTTCTGGACACAAACTAAGTTAAAGTCTCTTAATAAATGATAGTGGAGCCACTCTTAGTCAGATGATCAACCTAGTATTTGATTCTCTGCAACTCCAAGCTGTGTGTGTTTCCAGGGGGAAAAATTCAGTTACCTAGAAAGCTTATTTCATTTGAATGGATGGAGGGAATGAAACTGCTAACATCTGTACCAGATTTGCATGTCTGTAAGTGCTAACTCTAACTGGGTTTCTGTTCTTAAAATCGTAGAATATTAGAGTTGGAAGGGACCTGAGGATTTTTTTTAATTGTTCTTCTACAATGTCTTCCTTTGTTTCTCTTCCCAACTCCTGTTGCCAAGGGCCACATCCAAAGAGAGTTAGGCACATAAATGCCATTGAGTATCTGGACACACATCTTTTTTTCATTCTAACCTCCCTTCATGAAACAGTTTCTGATCGCCAAGCCACATCCCTATTCTCATTCAACCCCGCTTCTAAAAAATAAACTTCAGATGTGAGTTAACTGACTACTCAACAATATCCGGATGGATGATCCAGGAAACTCGTGTGTTACCAACTTTGCCCACCAACTCGGGGTATGCTCATTTTTTAGGGTTGCTTTCTCTATGGAGAAGATGGTACTTCTATTAGTGTGCTGCTTGTGTGACTTGTGTTTCTATAGAGGTGCGTCTGAGCGGACTGGGTCTATCAGCACTCTCAGCTGACCCCTTATGTGCCCCTGAACTCAGTAGGCTGGGTCACACAGCACTTCTCTGCTGCTACCCTTATATGCCCCTGGACTCAATCAGGCTGGGTCAAAACAGCACTTGTCAGCTGTCACCCTTATATGCCCCTGGAGTCAATCAGGCTACTATCCCTATCAATGAGCAAACCTTACAGGGTTGTGGGCATTACAGGGATCTTTGGCTAGGTAATAGAAGCGTTGCTGCAAAGTGATATAAAGAAACCAAAACCACAAAGGAGAGGGAATGATGTCTTAGAAGAGTCTGGAAACTGGCTTGATACCAAAAGGCATTTTATTGCTAGGTATCTAAAACTTGCACTAATAATAATAATTACAAAGGAGAGAAGAATACCCCAAAAAAGCCAGTTACAGCACTGATAAACATACAAGGAAAGAAGAACACCCAGCTACAATATTACCTAGATTCTACTGTATCAGGCCTAGAGAGGGAGAGTCATAATTAACAAAGAGGGAAAGAGGTTGGGAGAGAGAGAGAGAAGTTGGGGGGGGGGTCTCACCACTCTGTGTAGCAGAAAGGTTTCCAGGTTGTGCAGATCAGGGTCAGAGGCTGGATGGAAACAAAGCTCCCACAGCAATCAGCAAAGAAAAAGAAAAGCCAAGTCCCAGTGGAAATGATACAGCTTTAGATCCAAGCATCAGGACTCAGGACTCAATCCAGACTCACACAGGATTCAGATGGGATCCAGTCAGGACTTGCACAGGACACACACTACCCACGCACTGTTGGATGTGGATAAAGGTTTTTTCTAAGGACTTGTTTACGTGGCCAATACACATTCCTGGCTGGGTGTGATGGTTCAGAGAAGCTCACAATACAGTCAGGCAGACTCAGTATTTTGGGTATCAATTATCATGTCTATGACTAGAATGGTCTGATAATTGCTGAGTTTGTTCATTTTGGTGTGAGATCCCCCATCAGGCAATGCTTCCCTGCTTCTTCAATCCCAGAGCTCAGTGCGGCTTCTGCTTTGGAGCCTGGCTCTCCATAGTCAATGCAAATGAAGCTCCATTTACTGTGCTGATGGCTTTTGGGTATGGGTAGATAAGGATGTCTCCCATTTCCTACTGTTTTTGGTTTTCAGTTCAAGCAGAGGTTGGGGAATGTGTGGTGGTGGTGGGGGGGGGGCACAGGCTGGATACTATGCTCTGATTCCTCAAGAACAAAGAGCTAACACATAACACGTGCTGCCACCTGACAGAGCGTAGACGGCAGGGCTTTACAGAGCTCCTGAGCCTGAATATCTACCTAAGTGTGCTAAACGTGGAAGGGCAAATGAGGCCTCTGCCAACAGCTGGTGACATCTTAGTCGCTGTGAAAAGTATTTAGGGGGAATAGTGATGAAATTGTGTTCTGTTCTAGAAATGATCTTCTTAAAACCTTGACCTTACAAGCGAGTCACCCAGGAGATAATCAGCCTTCCACAGATTGTGTTGAGAGAGGAGACAGGATGCGTCTCTGTTCTTGTTTGGTCAAGTTTGTGTGTCTTGGGCGTTGTGTGTCTCACAAAGGTAAACCTATCTGCATACAGAGCCAGATGCTAAGTAAAAGAGTGTGCGATCTCAAGAAAGGAAGACCACAAAGAGGAACAATCGGCATGGGGGAGTCTGTTTATAAAGATCAAAGGCCTTGATCTACCCGGGATTGCAAAGAAAGGCAGGGAATCACTCCAGTGAGGAGGCGAGAGGCCAGCCTGACTTGTCTGGTGAACAGAAGATCACAGCCAAGCTTGGCTGTAAGACACTAGACAGGTTTGGGCTTAGCTTTTCCTGGATATGGCACACCAATAAATATCTTGTTAGCTAAGTTTAGCCTGGAGGATGCATGTTAACTATTTGATTTAGTGTGCAACCATTGGTTTCCATGAATTCTACATGCTTTCTTCTCAAACCTCTGCTCTTTGTCCTATAATCTTCTTGGTTTTTCTATGAACATACGGAAATGCCATGTATGGACGGGAGTGTTGAGCTGAGGAATTACTGGTGACAGGTGTGTACTGTTTCTCTGGGAAGAGTGGATAGGTGAATGGAACAGACTAGACACGCAAAGGGTTGGAGCGTGTCTATGTCTAACCTGTAGAGCAAGGCCCCACAGGACAGTGATTGTGCCAGCTGGTGGAGCCAAAACTCAGCAGATGCTGATGTGACTTCCCCAAGTTAAGGACAGGTGGTAATGAGGTGCCTCATACTCCTGGGTATCCTCAGGGAGCATCATAACACACACAATCAGTATCTGAGTAATTTCATGATCTTATTAATGCAACTCTTGTCCTTCTTTGTGCTAGTGGCTGCACACTCTTTACTTTACCTTGTTGCTTCTTGATTGAAATGACTTTCGTCTGGGGGTTGAAACTCTTGTTGCACCTTGATTGAAATGACTTTCCCCTTGGGGTTGAGACCTGGTCTTTTTATTTCTGTAGAGTATTTAGCACACTTTGAGTATCGCAAATATGAATATCAAGTCTACTGAATTTGCCCCAGAAACCACCATTTGCCACAGAATTGTGCTCCAAAAATCTAAGCTTTTATTTAAAATAAAACTGAAAAATGTTTGTTCTTGCTCTGATAGATGCAGAAAACCAAAAAAGTCAAAACAAAAACAACCCTTGAAAATATGGACTGAGTACAAACTCATACAGTGCTCTCACCAGGAGTCTGCGGATACCCTGAAACAATAACTCTGAAAGCCAAGACCTACCATATGCAGCACAACAGGCTGCTTACTTTGAAACCCTAAGACAACAATACTTAGGTTGAAATTGTCAATTGTTTCACTGCGGCTCATTTTAATAGAAAAATTTAGTTAAGACACATCTTCCACAGTCCCCAGCTTTTCTTTACTGCTGCAATAAATGGGGCCTAGTAGGCTCACCCCTCATTAGCTTAACTCTAGAGGAGTGAGTAAAAGTTTACAAAGGGTTAAAGTAACTTAGAACAATGAATACTGATGGGACACATACAGAATTAGTCCAAGCAAAAGGATTTTCTGATACAGCCCAAGGATTGTGTAAGGTTGCATTTGTTGGTACACAAAAGAAGCGGTGGACCAGAAACCAACAGACAAAACTTAGTGTGTTGACAGGCTGGCTTAATCAGTGAACAAAATTTTAAAGGAATAGGCTTGTCTGCCCATCACTCACTCCCATTTAGGGTCTGTAATGGGGTTCCCGCTCACCACTTGTGTGCTTCCTTACATCTAGATCTGGAAAAGTAGCTCTCCCAGCATTGGGTGTCCCTTTCTGCTCACTCTCTGATGCACGCTTGGTTAACCTGGCCCTCTGGCCTCATCTCTATCAAGCCCATCCCTTGTGGGGTCACAAAGTCTAACAAGATCCAAATGTCTTTCCTGGGTGATGCTCAGCTCTGGCTCCAGCCCAGGGGGCTTCGCCCCTAAACCAGGGGAGCCCCGGCCCCCCACTTATGTTGGATTCAGAGGAAGGAATCCAGTAATCAGCTGACAGGCAGATTCTCCCGGGATCACTTGGTAGCCGGTGGGCGACAACAGGCTTTGCCGTGGAGCCCTGCTGTTAGATTGACTGCCTGGCCCTGCGTAGCTGGGTCCTCACAGCTCTCCGGCGTAGTAACACTCTGCAAGGGGTCAGAGGGGTTGGGACGAAGTTTTCTCTCCCCAGAGCAGGTCTGAGCTGTTTGGTGCAGCCGCTGGGGTTGTCAAAGCTCAACAACCTCTGGCCACCTGCAACAGTGAGGGATGCCCCCACCGGCCAGCACCCAAGGGCATGGCCCCGTCAGTACACCGCTGTAATCTTAGCCCCTTGCTGGACTCCTTACTCAAAAGTAGGATCTGAGGGTTACCTGTCCCCCCAGACACTTTCCTTGCCCCTCACAATCATCTGGGAGTAGATGCCACCTCCTGCTTTCATCTCAGCTTTATAGTGCTGTCCCAACCCTGCTGTAGCTGGGCTTCACTTCTAATTAACCCTGGCCCTCCCCCTTGCAGGTGATGGGAGATCCTGTAACTTAATAGGCATCTCAGGCCCTCATTAACCTTGTCAGGGCTGAGGTGGTGGTGCACACCTTCTTCCACTCTAGGCTGCCCGCATGGGAGTTCAGATGCCTTCTGCCCTGGAGTTGGGTCTGCTCTTTGTCTTGCTCCTTCTCCAGGTTACCCACCATGAACCTCAGCTGATCCATTTCTTCCAGAGCTTGCTGGTGCTTCCACCTCAGGAATGCTTGGTCCTCTGCTGGGGCTTGCACGGTCAGCTATGCGGCTGCTAGCATCTCCTGAAGCCTTTTGTGCTTGCTGCCCTGAATCTCCCCAGTGTCCTGCCTATAAGAAATGTGTGTGTGGTGTGTCATGTTCTTCTGCATCAGACATGGACTGGCTTCTTTATTTACACTGTAGATGCTCCTCCTATGATCCTTTAATTTAATGCTCTCCTAGGTACAGTAGAGGTTTGAGATTGCCTAAGCACAGTGCCATCTAGTGTCCAAACAGAATAATACAATTTGGCATTCTGTTGCCAACCTTGAGTCTGGCTGCATTTTTAAAGATTAACAAATTTATTTATTGCATCAGCTTTTGTGGGAAAAGAAAGATCCCACTTCATCACATGAAGAATAGCAGCACCACTTTGTGATGGGTGGTGTTCTTTGAGGGCAGTGGTTTTCAAACTTTTTTTCCTGGGACCTAGTTAAAAATCATTTATGCCCAGGACCCAACAAGTACATCTTTCAGAAATGCATTTCAGCAGCAGGGGCACCAAGGCCCAGTACCCAAGGGTCTGTGAGCCAGTATGGGATCCCGACCCATAGTTTGAAATCCATTGCTTTAGGGAGCAGCATATTGGGAAATACATTAACTTAAATTGTGAAATCAGCTGAAATTATAAGTGCAGAACTACGTAATAAATTCCGCACTTAGTTTGGAACTGAGAGGTCTGCTTATTTAGAAGTTAACTTAAATATTATTGATTGTATTTTGAATTATGGGGATTCGATTATAGACATGTGTAAAAACATCTGTGATTATGTACTGTGATAAAGTCAGGCCAGAAGGCTACAAAAGCATACTGCTATGTGAATTCCAGGTAGTGGGTGAGTGCAAGCTTGCCCACTGCTAGAAGTCCCTCTCTCAGACTGAGGGGAGGAATCATTGGTCCTGGGATTTAACTGATCAGGGGGACAAATTTAAAAAAAAAAAGCACACACACAAACTAGGGATGGGTGTAAGGGCAGAGGTACAAAAGGAGGGAACCGGAAGGGGACACCAAGCAGAGAACCTCAGACAGTGCCCACTGCTCCCAGAAGGTGTCTAGAGAAGTGGGTCCCAACCTTTTCAGTAACACATCATACTTCAATAAGACAAAATTCCATGACATTTTTTTCAGATGAATTGATTGGTCATAAACACCACATTTCTTACATTTACTATGTTTATGGTCTTGCTACAGAGGTTTGCAACATAGTGCATAAAACAAGCTAAAGAAGGATCACATGCATTAATGTTTCAAACACTCTGGAAAAAAATATCTCTCTTCTCAATTTTGCCCTTTGGCTGCCTGCATTTAGAAGGTTCATTGTGACCTGGGCCTCCAGGGATAACTTCCTGGATGTGCAAAAATCAGGGCAAGCTGCAAAACCAGGGGCCAAACTACTGATGGGGGGAATGCTTAAACCAGTCTCCCTATCAGGAACAAAACATGCTTCTGATTCCTCACACTGGTCATCACACAGCATAACAAAATAGAACAGCCCACTTCATTGCACATCAGCTCCTCTGGTCCTCACCCAGCCACTGGGTTTTTTAAAGAAATAGGCTCCCCTGACCCCAAAGGGCCAGCCACATTACACAGAACAATATAGGCTTGGATCTTACCCAAAATACCACACTGCCAGCCAATCCTTTAGTAACTGCAACTAAAGGTTTTGTTTAAAAAGAAACAAAATGAGATGTTAAAGAATCAAAGTGAATCACATACATACAAATGATTGAGAGTCCACAGAAAGCAAGTCCTTGAAGGATTTGGAGTTTCCAAGTTAGTCCAATTCCTCTGGTTGGCACCCATCAGCTTTGTGGGTCTCAGTCCTTTGTTCAGTTGCAGAAGAATAGTTTGAGAGGTGGGTGTTGGTTGCAGAAGACTGAAGGCAAAATGGAGATGGGGCCACTGCTTTTTATCACCCCTGGCCTTCCCCATGCTCTGTAAGGTCCTTGCAAAAGCAAAATGGAGTTGAGTTACATGGTCAGTCTGAGTGACTCAAGCAGGTTTCTTCCCAGGCTCACTGTAGCTGTGAAACTCCTCAATAGGGCAGTAAGGGGACAATGGTTTTGCAGACACCCAATCTGGGAGTGCCCTAGAATCAAATAACTTGCAACACAAACAGAACAAACATATTCCTAACCAGGGGCGTTGCTGGCACTTGGCACCCTGGGGGACGTGCCCCGAAACCCAGTGCCAGTGCCCTGAATCTCCAGCCCAATTGGGTCGGAGATCTGGGGCCTGGCCGCTGGCGGCCGCGGTGGCCCCATCCCCGGGGCTGGGGATCCGGGGCCTGGCCACCCGCGGCCACAGTGGCCCTGTCCCCCGCTGGGGATCCGGGGCCTGGCTGCCCACGGCCGCGGCAGCATGGGGCCCAGCCTCCTGCCCCCTTTTTTGGCCCTGTCCTCAGCCGGGGATGCGGGGCCTAGCCACCCGCGGTGGCACGGCCGCGCCTGGCCCTTTCCCTGGCCAGGGGGCGTGGCCTGCTGGCTGGGGGCAGGGCCTGCGGACCAGGGGCAGGGCCTGTGCCTGTGCCCCGGGTCCCTCCCCCAGCCAGCAACGCCCCTGTTCCTAACTTCTAATACAAATATGACACCTACCTATAAACCATATAGTCATTCCTCGCAGAGTGCAACCTTCCTATTGCTAAAAAAAACAAGGAGTCATGTGGCACTTTAAGACTAACAGATTTATGCATGAGCTTTCGTGGGAGAAAATCCCACTTCGTTAGATGCTTCGAAGATGGGGGAACTTACAGAAATGACATGTTACATATGGATTATTGCAAATATGAACTATGAATATGAAAGATAATGATAAACAATCCCCTAGACCCAGACAGTGTCACATTCATGTTTTAGAATTGAAAGACTGATACCTTGCTTTTAATTTGATGATTAATTTTCATGCATTTTAGGAGCTGTAATTTTGGTTGGTTAGAATATTCTTTGATGAAACACTGATTTTTAGACTGATTTTATAGAGTTTTACACCAATTTTCGTTACCTTTGTACAAAATTTCACAGTATGCTTGGACAATTCTCACAGCACACTTTGAAAACCACTGGTCTAGGGAGCCAGTGGATGCTGTCCAGAGGAATGTGCTTGGATGTGGGAATAGATGAAGGAATGGAAATAGGCCCCACAGTCTCAGATTGCCCCCTCAGCCAACCTCCTCTCCCTGATGTTATAAATAGCAACTCTGGCCAGGGTCAGGAGTAGGTTGACAAGGACTCTCAACTCTGTGCCTGTGTCCACACGTCTTTTTTATTTGGAAATAATACAGGTTAGTTTGAAATAAAAAGATTACGTCCAGATGACGTTTTCTTATTTTGAAATGACAAACTCCGTCATTTTGAAATAAGAGGTATTCTTTTGGAACACCTTAAACCTGGTTTGCTATTGAAATGGCCCTTATTTCGAAACCTGGCCAGGGTGCTGAGGGGAGACCAGCGGCAGGCTATGGGGGGCTGCCCCCAAGCCTGGCAGGGAGCCCCGCGGTGGGGTGCTGGGTGCCCGGCTCTCCCCGCCGCTGGGGCTGCTCCCAAGCCCTGTGGCAGGGGTGCGGGGGTGCCTGGCTCCCCCCCCCCTGGGGGGCCGGGGGCACCCCCGCAGCGGGGAGCCGGGGCCAAGCTTTTCCCTGCTGCTGTGGTTGCAGCCACAGGGAGCGGGCCAGACCCAGCTCTCCAGCGCCCCGGGGGCTGAGCGGCTGCAGCCGTGGGAAGCTGGGTCCCAGCAGCTCCCCAGGGCCCCGGGCTCAGTGGCAGCAGCGGCTGGGAGCCCCGAGGCTCACCCTGCAGCCAAGCTTCAGGGGGCTGCAGCCCCCGCGGGGTGAGCCACTGCCCAGGCAGCTCGCTCTGCCGCCAGCTAAGGGGGGCTGCAGCCCCCCGGGCAGGGGGCGGGGTGAGCCGCCCGGGCTGCGGCCACCCCGCGCCCCTTGCAGCTCCCCCAACCTGGGCAGTGGAGCCTGGGGGTGCTGCGGCTCCCCAAGCCGCTGCCTAGAGGGCAAAGAGCTTGGGGCACCCCCAGGCTCCTGGCAAGCCCTCTCCCCCACTCCTCCCTGGTTGGTGGCAACATGGCCCACAAAGGGCCACGTTGCCACACCTCCCAGGGTGCCCCTTTCCTGAAGCGAAATAGCAGGTCCACACACAGGACCTGCTATTTCGCTTTCAGGTTTGCCGTTATTTTGAACTAAGTTTTTTTTTAGTTCAAAATAAAGGTTTTATTTTGAAATAAGTCATTTTGGAATGACATTTCAAAACAAAACCTTGTGTGTAGACATAGCCTATGGGGCCATGCACAGGGTGTCCAACATGAATGGTTGTGGTGAAAAGTGTGGCCAAAACTTCAAGAGGTTCTGCAGGAGCTGGAAAAGGGGCTGCAGCCTGGGTTACTCAAGGTACACATGCTCCAGGGTCTCCCTCATGCCACAAAAGGGGTAGGTGTCCAGGTATGTTTAGGGAGGAGGTGAACCACACCAGGAACACCAAGACCAGGTTGTGGATACAGCACAGGCCCTGCCCTCCTCCACAGGGTGCGGAGGGGTGGAAAGTGGGACACTTAGGATCCCTGCAGAGTCCCAGCACAGTCCTGACTTTAAGGACTCCAGAATTGTCCTCTGGAGGTTGGCCAGGAAGCTTGGGGGGCAGGAGCTGCCAATTCATGTTCCTGGCAGGCTGTGGGGTCAAGGTGGAATACCAGCTGGCCCACCATCGGTCCTTACCCTCTAGAGGTAGACTTAGACCTTGTCATTTGATGTCAGGGCAGGACATGAGGGCAAGGAAATGGATAGTAAAAATAACGAGAGTCACTTTGCACTTTGAAGATTAACAGATTTCTTCAGGCATAAGCTCTCGTGGGCACAACCCGCTTCATCAGATGCATGAAGTGGAGACTACAGGTGGGAGGTATATATGCACGCATGCCAGGATGGAGGGGGGCAAATGTTAGCAAACTCAATTCAGTTAGGACAGATGGGGCCTATTCAAACCAGTTGATTAGACAGAGAGAATGTGTGATCTTTAAGGTGCCACAGGGGTCTCGTTCTTTTTGCTGTACACAGACTATAACGGCTACCCCTCTGGAAATGGATATTGTGGTGCACGAGCACATACAGATGGTCCTTGGGCGCAGTTCTGAAATGAATTGGCTGCAATTCTAGCAGCTGGCTCAGCATGTGGGGTGAGGGTGGCCAGGGCCCAATACAAATGCTCAGAGGGAAAGGACTGGAAGGATGGGGATCACCCTCTTGCAGGCCCTGCTCAAGGTAGAACCAAGCAGCAGGAGGCAACGCTGCCTTTACCTGCTGAAGTATGTGCCAGGGGGTACGAAGGATGGGGAGTCCCTTGTGCTGTGCCAGGGCCTGGGGATTCACCCAGTCCCCCCAGTTGTAGTCCAGGAGGTGTCTGATTCTGGTGATGCTTGCTAGGACCAGCCTCCGTTGCACCAAAGGGGCTTCCACCATCTGCACAGCTAGTTAGGGGGTGTAGCAAGGGGTCCACAAAGAGGTCTTCTCCCTTGGTAGGCACAATGGACTTGGAGACTAAGATGAACCTCCAGATCTGGAGGAGGTCCTGGTAGAAGAGTAGCAGCTCCGAGTTCTCACGGAAGACTTCTCGGATGGAGATAAAACAGCTGCCAGTCATATGGGAGCCCTTGGAAGTGGCAGAGGAAGGTGAGCACCAGGTGGTTCCACGCTGGACTACCAGCAGTGTAGAGGAGTCTCTGCAGGACCTGGAGACAGAAAGTATGGACCAGCTGTGGACCCCCAGCATGGACCACCTCCTGGAGAGACTCAGACTCTGCAGAGACCCAGAGCAGCCTTGGCCAAAAGAAGTCCAGAATGATCCACTGGAGATTTGTCTGGAAACTTGGGGTGGGACCAGTGTGTTGAGCCAGTGCCGGAGCATGGACAGATCAAGCTGGTGTATGAGCAGTGCATTGAGGGACAGGTACTGCAGCAGTTCTGTCCATTTTTGCAGCCACCCAACAACTCTGCCTTCCAAATCATTCCAGTTCTCATCCAGGGAGAGATGGGTGGCAGAAAGGTAAACACCAAGATAGAGTAGCAGACCTACGCTCCCCTGGATGACTTGAAGAGTGGGTGGGATGGAGCTCACCACCTACTTGGCCCTTACCATCAGGCCAGAGCTCTTGACACAGTTAACTTGGGCAGAGCACGCTGCCGAGTAGATGGCCAGGCAGGCCTCTATCTGCTCCAGGTTGCTTGGGTCCTGGACCACGAGGAGGTCTTGGGTGTATACTAACAGGATCAGCCTCAGCTCTGGCTCATGGGGCACCAACCCCTGTCAACCTCTGATAGAGGAAGGACTCCATTCTCCTAGTAAGAAAGTTTTTCCTAATATCCAGCCTCTACCTCCCCAGCTGCAACTTGAAACCATTGCTCCTTGTTCTGTCCTCTGTTACTACTGAGAACAGCCGAGCTCCATCCTCCTTGCAGCATCCCTTCAGGTAGTTGAAGGTTGCTATCAAATCCCCCCTCAGTCTTCTCTTCTGCAGGCTAAATAAGCCTAGTTCCTTCAGTCTTTCTTCATAGGGCTTGTGCTCCAGCCCCTTGATCATTTTTATTGCCCTCTGCTGAACTCTTTCTAATTTGTCCATGTCCTTTTTGTAGCGGGGAGCCCAAAACTGGACACAGTATTCCAGATGTGGCCTCACCAGTGCCGAATAGAGGGGAATGATCACATCCCTCGATCTGCTGGCAACACTTCTTCTGATGCAGCCCAGTATGCCATTGGCCTTTTTGGCAGCAAGAGCACACTGCTGACTCATATCCAGCTTCCCATCCACCAGGACCCCCAGGTCCCTTTCTACAGTGCTGCTACTTAGCTGATCACTATGTAGCAGTGCATAGGATTTTTCTGTCCCAAGTGCAGGACTTTGCACTTGTCCTTGTTGAACCTCATGTGATTTGTATTGGCCCACTGTTCCAATTTGTCAAGATCTTCCTGAATCTTCTCCCTGCCCTCCAGCGTGTCTACTGTTCCCCCCAGCTTGGTGTCATCCGCAAACTTACTGAGTGTGCAATAAATCCCTTCATCCAGATCATTAATGAAAATATTGAACAGAATTGACCCCAGGGGCACACCACTTGTTACTGGTTGCCAACTAGACATGGAGCCATTGATTCCTACACGCTGAAATCATTGATCTAGCCAGTTCTCTATCCACCTTACAGTCCACACATCCAACCCATACTTCCTTAATGCATGAGGGGGTTGCCATCTTCCACCATGAGGCAGGTGGTATGCTTTTTGGCCCCCTCACCAGGGCACAAAAGAAGCAGAAACTGCAATACATTCCCTTGGAAGGTGCTGAGCCCTCATCATGCATGTCATGCTTCCCCTCAGCAAGCACCCAGCCCTCCAAAGGGGCAGAGGAGGACGGCGAGGGTGATAGCATTGAGGGGCCATATATAGAGCAACAAGAGGATGGAAAACCTCCCCATAGGGTGAGCCCTCTTCTGGGCCAGAGGCCATCCTGGCCATCCTCTTCCCCATGCTCCCCATCCCAGGTCTATCAGTGGCTGTGATGGTGCTCAAATGCTCATCCTGGAGCATGGGTGGATGGATGGCTTGGTGGGTGTCCACCCCAGGTCTTGAGAGATGGTGGAAGCAGACTCAGGAGGAGGGGCAGTCACAGGGTGCTGGACGCTGTTGCTCCTCTGTGTTGGGCCAGGGGGCAATCCCCCCAAACTTGCCCCATTACCTAGCAGAGGAAGCACCAAACCTGAGGAATAGTTGATTCAGTAACAGGCCCCTTGATGGGACACCAAAAAAGACCCCTCAAGCTCTTCTCTGTCATGTGCCCCTACCAGCAGTAGCTGGAGTTGAACTTGGTGGAGAGACAAGATGTGGTGGAGAGCGGGCTCTTTACAGTTGAGCGGGAGAAGGCTGACAACAGAAATGGGCTTTCCTCGGGTGGAAAGGAGGGGAAGCAAAGTGGCATTGGGAGGAAGGGTGGGACAGAGGTGAGAACCATCCATATTCCCAGGTCCTGCAGGGGCTTGGCAGAAAGAAAGATGCCCCCCACTGCCAGGCCCTTCTCCATCACCTACTGGGTGGTTGCCTCTGATGCCAAGAAGACAACCACTTTTCCACACCAACATCCACATGTAGGTCTCCATGTGGGGTGAGATGGCCGCCAGGAGGCAGAGGACACCATGCTGCCTGAAGGGGTCCCAGCCACTCAAGGTGGTATTTGAGGAAGCAGCAGGGGCAGATGAGAGAGCGACGATCAGTGAATGGGTGGCAGCTACCAGGTGTACACTCTGGGGGCTAATGTACCCCCAAAGGATAACAGAAAGAATGGCGGGGGAGCCACAGCTGATGGTTGGGCTGCAGTGGGAGCCGCAGCCCTCACCCAGGGAGGCTTCGCCTTCCTGGTAGGACTCTTGTCTTTTTCCTCTCGCCCTTTCTGCCAATTGAGGCTGCAGCATCAGCAGCAGTGGGGCCCCCCCAACCCCCTGTGCCTGCAGGTGCCCCAGGCAGCATCTCCAGCAGCAGTGGTCAAGGTGTAGCTTCAGGGTCAGATGGGGGAGCAGGTTGGAGGGGAATTGAATCAAGGGGGGAGTCTCGTCTATCGGGGGGGGCTAACACTGAGGGTGCCGAGAGGGCAAGTGGGATGGACCACTCCTCCTTGCTTAGCTGCAGGCAGGGGAGGAAGGTGTACGCCCGGGTACACCTGGCAGGTGGAAAAGTCTTTGCTTGCTGTTGTCCCAGGTGGTCTGCGGAGCAAGGCGGAGCTGAGGGCAAGGAGGCCGCACAGGTGAAGGTGGAGGGTGCCAGAAGGGGTGATGGTGGGAGCAGGTGGAGGAGGGCGAGGGCTCTAGCCACTCCCCCTATCCCCAAAGGGACAACGGTACCTCCCCCCCCACCACAAGAGCAGTGATAGCATAGTCACTCAGTCCAGCAAAAGAAGCTGGAAACTCCTCCACCAAGTCTTGAAATTACAACAGAAGGAGAAAACTTCCCCAAAGACTTGGATAAAAAAACTAGTGCTTCTCCCCAAGAGAACACCCCTCCCCAACACCAGCTTGGGAGACAACCTGGTACTTTGCTGACCCCGGGGCAACACTATCTGGTACTCACCAGTGACCGAACGCCACACAACAGGAACACCAACCTATCCTTGCAGCAAACCCTGTTGCCGACTCTGCCCACACATCAACTCCAGGGATACCATCACAGGTCCCAACCACATCAGCCTCACCATCAGGGGCTCATTCACCTCCACATCCACTAATGTGGCATATGCTGTCATGTGCTAGCAATGCCTCTCTGCCATGTACATTAGGTAAACTAGACTGTCCTTGCATAAAAGTCTAAGTGGACACAAAACGGACCTCAAAAATGGCAGTATCCATAAACCAGTAGGAGAACACTTCAACCTCCATGGACACTCAGTAGCAGACTTGAAAGTTACCATACTTCAAAAACAGACTTCAGCGTGAAATGGCAGAGTTGGAGTTAATCTGCAAAGTTGACACAGACTGGCTCTGGGGAGAGACTTGGAACGGTTAACACATTACAAAAAGTGATTCATGTGTTCATACATTCTCTCCCTTTGATCTACTGGTGTGAATGGGCCCCATCTGCTTTGAACTGACTTTGCTTACACTTGCTCTCCTCTACCCTAGCATGTGCATATATACCTCTCAACTGTAGTTTCTACTTCATGCATCTGATGAAGTGGGTTGGAGCCCCCAAAAGCTTATGCCCGAAGAACTCTGTTAGTCTATAAGGTGCCACAGGATTTTTTTTTTAAACACACTATCTGGTCTACAGCTTCCCAGAGGAGACAATGCAAGCTATTCCTTGAGGTCTGTCTGATAGACTTATGGGGTCCCACTAGTCCCCATTTGGGAATGGAGGGGTATTCCATGAGTCAGACCAACAAACCATGGTGTAAACCAGCAATTTTATGACCACTGTGTTGTGACACAAAAGTGTGTTGAGGCACAGAGGCCGAGTGTGTTGCCATAAATCAGTCTGCCACCAAAAGTCCTCGTGAGGTCTTTCAGCAGTGAGGAGAACTGTGGGAGCCGGCTGCTGCCCCTTTAAGAGCTGCCACCAAAAATGAGAATGATGGAAGTTTTCTGCAGTGACCGGGGTGCTTTTTGAAGCACCACTGCCACCAAAAGTGTCCAGAGCAGCTGCATTTCGTGGCAGTGCAGGTTGTTTCTCGAGCCTCCTGCTCTTGAAATTGGCCATGACAGGGGTACTTGAATTTGAGCCATTCTTGGTGTGCTGGTACCAGGGGAAACCTCAGCAGTGGCAGGCCGCACAGGAGAGGGTGGCCCTATGCAATGCGAAGCTGGGAGCCATCCCAAGCCTGTCACAACAGTAAAAGGTTTGAGAACCCCCAGGGTAGACAGGGTTAAATCGATGGATGAATTCCTCCATCAACCCACCTTTGCCTCTGGAGGTGGATTTATTACTCTCACCAGCATAGTTTTTGCCTACACTGAAGTCCGCCAGTGGTGCAGTGTTAAGAGCATCACATGTAGGCAAGTCCTGATTCTGTCTCTTTCCACTTTAACAAACACCTTAAAATGCCTCATTCCCCTTAATTTTTATTAAACAAACAAGGAATCCTGTGGCACTTTTAAAGACTTACAAATCTATTTACCACATGATCTTTTGCAACCCATATGCTTAATTAAAGGAGATCTCTTTGAGGCTGGGTTATGTTGTTAAGCAGATTTGGCTGCCTGGGTCCAGAAGCATCTGGAAATTAAATGGGTGGTGAGATTGAGCATGCTCCACAAGTTTTCTGCTGCTCCTGTGGTCAGATCAGACACCATGAGAGCAGCAGCAGCCTGAGAATAGCCAGCAGCCACAGAGTTGCAGTGAGAAGTGTTCCTGCGCTCAGTGTGTTAGTGGGATGTGGAGCATTTTGCAGCAGCGTTTTCTCATATGCATACGTAACTGATTGCTGGTTAGCTGCTAAACTGACTGGGTAGTGCTGGTTCCAGAAAAGAAAGAAAAGCCTGTATAGATTTCTACCCAAGAAGTACTCAACCCGCCTGGAGAACACCCCCTGGTGATGTTATGGAGGAATTAGTCTCAAGCAATCTCCATCAAGTGGTCTGTGCTCCACATCTTGCCACACCAGACTCAGCTCTAGAGCCCTTCCTACGGGCTTAATCCTCTGGCTGAGCCCATTAGTCCACCCCTTCAAGGGTCCAGCATGGGTGACCTTGGGTGTCACCACTAACCAAAGGCCAGTAAGCTTCTGCCGCTCCTGGCATGTTGGGTCACTTTCCCCGCAACCCTCACTCCACTGGAGTCCAGCTGCCATCTTCCCTTAGCCCCTTGGCCCCAGACCACTGCTCCAGCCACTGCCACTGTCTGCTCTTTCGGGATCCCACCTGGAGCTCTCTGAGGCGCTGGCTCCCTCAACCAGCCTGCTAGGAAAAATACCTTCACCCTACAGCTCCCACAGCAGACTGAGTCACTAGCTCTGCTGCTCCCTTTTTAATCCTGCCTGCTTGCCCCTGATTGGTTGCCACTTTCTTGCAGCTGATTGGCTGCTGCACACATGCCCCTTTTAACCCTGTGTGCACTGTGGTGGAGCAAATGCACAGCTACACCTACAACCAAAGAAGAGGATTGCTGCTTCTTGGAACGCAAGCCTTTCGACTTGAATTGAGACTGTAATTGAGATTTGGATGAACTCCACCTAAACTTCGGGATTCGTGGGTTTCTTTCTTAGAGTGTTTCTGTGAGGACTGTTCTGTTTAAATTCATTTTTGTTATAAGATTTATCAAGTGAGCAGTTAATGAAGTTCACTAGGTTTGTTCTTAGGTAGTATTTTACTGTAGGGAGGGTAACTGAACAATCTTTGCTGTGAGTCCATTACAGACTGTATCCTGGGTCTCCAGCTGCTTCTCTGTAGGAGCTGGGGTTTATTTTCTTTTGAGGCACTGGTGAAGGGCATTTAAATGAATTCTAGCCCAGCTGAAGGGTACACTTTCATGAGAGAAACTCACACTTTGTCAGATGCTTGACGATGGAGAATTTAATTTTTATTGTTAACATTTTTGTCCTGCATATTGCCCCTTTTTGCTTCTCCTTTTGTGGGTTAAATAGCATAAACTGAGTGTGTTTTTGTTGTCTTATGACACATTGAACATTGGCCCAGCCACTGAATTCTTCCACCATGCTGGGTGTGGGGGCTACGCCAGAATTACAGTTATTAAGCAGTAATGAATATAGTTGCTATTGTCGTGTTCCCAAACCTATTGAAGTCAAGGGCTGGATGGGTGTTTGTATTGGATTTGCCTGAGATGGTATTTTGGACCTGTTTTGGGGTTCTTACTTGCTTGCCTGAGAGCTAGGATCTTTAAGATACACATGTAAACAAAAACCAAAGACACAATGTGTTCCTCTTACTTGCCCCAAACATGGTGGTTTTCTTTATTTCCGTGAGAAGATAAGGCATGGAGTGAAAATGTTGAGACGTTGTGAGGAGGGGGATTGGTATATGCATGCACAGATGAAGGAAGGCTCTGACCCCTCTTCGAGACAGATGTCAAAGCAAGGCCAAGCAACTCGCTAGGAAAATCCACGGGGATGAAGGGAGGTGTGAGAAAGAAATACCATAGGGCCATAAAGTGACGATTGGCCAAGATGTAACCCTGCTTCCTGCCCCTCCCATGGGATACAAAAGGCCATGTACTGAAGCTCCCAGACTCAGAGCCCCCGAAGTGGAAGATGATCTTGTATTGGAAGGGACAGCACCTGGGAGGAATGAGGGGCTACAGGCAAAATGAAGGCTATCACGAAGGAGAAGGCGAGAGGGGGTCTTGTTGGCATATGGAGCCATGGTCAGGAAAAGAGGCTGTTCTAGGGGCATGTAGCACTATGGTGAGCAGGTAGGTTTGCAAATAGAGACATAAGCCCCAGTGGTGTGAATGGTTAACAATTGTGTGTTTACAGTTTTAAGCCCATTACTATGTTTAAGTGTGTTTACGATGTTAAGCGCATCAGTGTTACTCCAATACACCTGTTGTGGAGCGCCTGTGGATCAGACTCTTTCCAGGGAACGGGGTCTGGGAGCTGGGAGATGACAGGGTGGGGGGAACTAACAACAGCCCAGCCTCTAACTTCCAAGGGTTTGGAATCACCCCACTTTCAGTCCCCACCAAAGGCTGAGAAATTAACAAACCAGGAGTGAGTCTCATTCAGTCCAAGAGAGGGCAGTGCTGCCTAATTGCAATCTGCCAAGAAATGCTTTCACTCAGTGATTCCAAGCCTGTATTGGTTCACACACCCCCGTCTTATAAAACCAGTGGTTAAATAATAATTTGGCAGGC
>ML681964.1:72865308-72902996 GCA_007922195.1 Podocnemis expansa
GCATCTGCTCACACCACTTGCTGGCCTTTTACCCCATCCATTGGTCACTCACACCTCCCACGGATGCACTGCCTGCTGGTCGCTCGTACCTGCCACTGGCCCTGTGCACTGGTCACTCACCTACCTTCTGCTGGCCGCTCACACCACCACTGGCACCAGCTGCTGGCTCCTGCTGTCTGCTTGCAAGAGGCTTTCCTAGCTTCAGCCATCTTTTTAGTGAATTCTGCTCTTAGGCAGGATTTCAACTCTCAAGTGATTTCAGCTCCAGACTTCAGCCTTTAGGAGATTACTCTCTGATCAAAGTGACAGAAGGACTCATTAAGTCTTTCTTTTAACAACAGGAAGGGATTTAGGCATCGCTTGAGACTCAGCTCTTCAGCAGAGAGGATACCCCCTCTCTTCTTGCTCTTACAAGACTGAGAAGGAGAGTTGCCCACTCTTCTGAGTTCTGTGATGATGATGGGGACTTTTCCACCTGGGCAAGCTAACACAGTGTATACAATCAAAGGGCAGCATATCATGGAAAGATGATATTTCATTTCTCCCTTCAGTTAAAACACAGGATTTGTAACCCAAATCAGCCACACAACAATTTCCCATCATGTCCAGCACCTGGGCAAGTTCATCCATATATAGTGAAAATATGCTAAGTACTTAATTGTATTCTTGCAAATACAAGGCCCATGCAAATTGAGACCCCACCCTTTTAGTTTCTAAGCAAGAGAAGTGCCTAGCTTCTAGACCTTGCTTACATCAGTTCAGGACTCTACACTTGTCCTTGTTGAGCCGCATCAAATTTTTTATTGCCCAATTTTCCAATTTGTCAAGGTTGCTCTGTACTCTATACCTGCCCTCCAGGGTACATACCACTCCCCCCCACCCCAGCTTACTGTCGACCACCAATATGCTGAAAGTGCAATCCACACCAATTGCCAGATCATTAATAAAGAGATCTTTTGCAGAGGTGTGTGTGTATATGAGAGAAAGAGAAAATCAGGGGTGTGTGTGTGTGTGTAGAATAAGCACTGAGGGCTCAAAGAGGAAGGCTATTGGGGCGAGGGGGAGCGAAGGAAGAAGAAGAATGTAGAGTGACCAGACAGTAAGTGAAAAATCAGGACAGGAGATGGAGGGTGATAGGTGCCTGGACAGAGTCCTCAATATCAGAACTCTCCCTATAAATTCAGGACGTCCGGTCACCCTGGGAGTGACACTGGGTTTTGCTAGAAGTGGAGGCCTTAAGCTGATCATGATGCAGCTTCAGCTCCAATTCGGCTTTGAGGTTCCCATTTGCTTCCTGGTTTTGCCTGAGTCAGGGAGCTCTGCCAGCCTCATTTTAGCTCGTCACATCTCCGGAGACTCATTCCCACAGCTGAACAAATGAGTCCTGCGGCACTTTTAAAGACTAAAAAATTTATTTATTGCGTCAGTTCAGCAGGGCTCCTTGTATGTTTTGCTGAAGCAGAGTAAGACGGCCACCCTCTGGAACTTGTTTGCACAGCTGGCTACCTGCTCTCTTCTTCCTTCCCTTTGCTAAAGGGTTTCACAGCACACCTGTAAGGGAATGCTACACTGTGTTATACAGTTCAGCCCACTAGATGGTGTAGCCTGTAAAAGAAGTTATTTCAGCATACCTGATAGGGTTATACAGTGTGGTCCATGTCTTGCTCAGAGGTAAGCTATGTTGTCAGCCTGTATCTGATCCAGGGGCTAGAGGAGAGGCTGACTCACTAAGAGAAGCTGAGGGAACCAGGCTTGTTTAGTCTGTGGAAGAGAAGAATGAGGGGGGAATTGATAGCAGCCTTTAATTAATTGAAAGTGAGGCTGTTCTGAGTAGTGACCTGTGGCAATTAAAGACTAACAGATTTGTTATTCACGTGAGCTTTCATGGGAGAAAAATCCCACTTCATCAGATGCTTTGAAGATGGGGGAGCTTACAGAATGGAAGAAAAATCAATGTAAGAGAGTGTAAAATATGGGGTCACATCATACAGTAACAGCAAATCAAAGCAGTTGTTAAGGGTCAAACCCTGGGAAGGCTGAAGTCAAATTACCTGTTGTAATGGGCAAAGAAGTCATAGTCACAATTTAATCCTGCTTTCACACAATCTAATGTGCATATTAATTCCAGTTCAGCTGGTTCTCATTTTTCTCATCCTGTTTGTCCAATGTATAAGGTGTCAGTGAATTTCTGGCACATGATGGCATAGATCACGTTAGTAGATGAGCAGGTGAATGAGCCTTTGATGGAGTAGCAGGCTTGATTAGGACCTATGATGGTATCTTTTGTGCAGATATATTGGCAACATGGTTTGTTGCAGGGGTGTGTGCCTGCTTTAATGTTTCTGTTGTTAGATCTGTAGTTGCTGGTGAGTATCTGTTTAAGATTCAGTGGCTGTCTGTAGGCAAAGACAGGTCTGTCTCCTTATACATTGGACAAACAGGGCGATCCATGTGCAAAAGAATGAATGAACACAAAACTGACATCAGAAATCACAAAACAGAAAAGCCAGTTGCTGAGCACTTCCATCTTTCTAATCACTCTATAAATGATTTGGTAACGACTGTACTCAAGGTTGTCAGTGGGACATCAAGGGCTATGTCTACACACACATCGTTATTTCAAAATGAGTTACTTCAAAATAAAGTCCTTATTTCGAAATAAGTTAATTCGAATTAACAAAATGTAAATTCAAATTAAGGGAAAGCCTGCTATTGAAACGGCTGTTATTTCGAAATGGTTATTTCAAAATAAAGCCATTTGGACATGTTGTTTTGAAACAGGTCAAGTCTCTCCTGACTCAAAACTCCTGGCTAGCTGGCCTCTTAATCTCTCTGTAAGGCACCGAACAGCTGGGTTTTACCACGTTAAGGAGTTATTTACCTGGTTAACATCTAGCCCTTATTTCTCAGTTAGCCTGCTGTGCCTTTGAACACCCGTTTCTTTAATGGCTGGTTCCCAGGGTCCCTTTAGACGGGTGCGCTCTCCTCCTGGTTCCTGCTTCCAAGGGAGTTTAGCTTTCTGCACCATGGGACGACAGCAGTCTGGCTTTGGCCACAGATATTTTTCTGTTCATGGAGGGCTAGTGACCTCAGTCTGTTAGTCATGGTAAGCAATGTTTCCCAGAGTCAAATGCACCACATCCCAGCATTGAAAACTAGCTGAATGCAAGCGGCCAAACTCGCTGTAAATTGATTGTGACAGCTTACATCAGGATGGAATTTGGTTGAGTGTCTTTACCAATCTTTTAATTATTTTGCCTCTAATCATTAGGCCAGATTAAGGGGCACTGGGGGTCCAAGTTGCTGCCCACCACCGTGGGCCCCTCTACTTGGGGCACTGTCGCCCCATCACGGTGGCCTGTGGGCAGGCTGGCCCTGGAGGGGGGAGCCATGGGGCCAGAGGCCACTCTCCATGGCGCCCCATCCGAGCCGTGGTCTGGCTGGTCTTTCTCCGTGGGATGTTGCCAGCTGGCACATGGTGCAGCCCTCCAGGGCCCTGGAAGGCCACGCCAGAGGCTGCACCGCATGCTAGTGGGCACCAACTTTGGAGCAGAGTGAATACATGCTGGCTCACCCCGCCCCTGGGGGTGACCCAGCTGGCTTGGGGGGGGGGAAGCACTATGGGGCCCAGCCTCTGGCCCCAGGGACCCCTCCCCGGCATGTCAGGGGTCCTTCCAGCACCCCACAAAGCCCTGCCAGTGCTGCACGAGGGTGGCTGGGCTGGATCATTCAGGGGATGCACCTGGCGCCTGGAGCCCCCCTTTAGGCTGCAGCCCGGGGCGTCAGCCCCCTAATGCTCCTACATTCATCTAGCCCTTCCTTCTATTCATGGAAACTCACACCCATGCAGAAAGACTTACAGGTGAAAATATTGCTAGGGTGAAAGCGCCATTCACACAGAATGGTCTCCTCACAAGCTCGTGGTATAAAATCATGAAATATAGCAATTGTGGAAGTTACAACTACAGCCTGAAACCAAGCTCACGTCCTGAACTATTGAGCAGTGTTGCGTGCCGGCTGCCTCTCACTCCTGTTACAGCATGTTAGTCATTTCTGGGTTTATTTATAGTACAGCCTCATGAAAAACCTCAGCATTTTCATCCAATTTCATCTGCTCTTGGGGATATGCCCAGTCCACTCCAAACGAGTGACTGTGAGAGAAACTTCATGTTAGGCCATGTCTACACTACAGGCTATATGGCTGTGCAGATCTGACAGCGGAGCTGTGCTGCCATAGCCCTATAGCGTGGGAACATGCTACGATCAGGCTTGTCCAACATGCAGCCCATGGGCCAGAATCCAGCCTGCCACGGGCTCTTATTTGGCCTGTGGAGCCACCACACATACTTCTATGGGCTTTGTGGGGCTAGGTATGTAAAAAAAATTTGCATACCGACCCCTGAGTGATAAAAGAATGGCAATGTGGCCTCCTCATCCAAAAAGGTTGGACACCCCTGTAGGTAATTCATCTTTTTGAGGAGCCGAAGCTAATCTGAAGGCAGAATTCTTCCATTGACCTAGTTGCATATACACTAGTGGTTAGGTTAACCTGTCTCAGCGTAGACAAGGTCTTACAGAGACACGTAGGCCTACTTCTTCAGTGGTGTTTAGGCACCCAACTCCCATTGATTTCAATACAACTTAGGTGTCAAAATATCTTTGAGGTGCCTAGGGTCTGATTCAAAGCCTGTTGAAGTCTATGGCAATCTTCCAATTGACTTCAGTAGATCCGGGCTTCAGTCCCTCTGTGGAATTTGGATGATATATAGTGTAAATAAATGTAGGACACTGGAACTATGGTCTGGGTTTATCTACATGGGACACCTGGATGAAAAGAGCGGACTCTGGGAAGGATTTGGAGGAATGGGAAGAGATGGTGCATAGAATTGGAGAGGAGATGTCAGGCTGGAGCAGAGCAGAAATCTGTGGTGCTGGCATGGGTAGAGCTGTGAAGATATGGAGTCTGAATGTGATACAGTGTGGGATGGGGAACAGGAGATGCTCTTCTGTGCCACAAGGTCTTCTCTGTGAAATTAGACAATCAAGGAGTCTTTTAAAGACTAACAAATTTATTTATCACATGAGCTTTCAGGGGAGAGAATCCTACTCTGTAATGTGATAAATAAAACTGTTAGTACCACCAGACTCCTTGTTTGTTTTGCTGGACGAGCATAACATGGCTAGCCCTTTGGAAGTTGGCATCTGTGAAATTAGGACTCCAGGAATGTAACTGAGGGATTGCAAAGGCTTGTGAAGATCCTGAACTGTGCAAGCTGGGTCATGATGGAGATGGAGGTTTGCACATTGGCTTGACTGTAACGTGAGCATGTTTTGCAATGGTCTGTAATATTTTCAGTTCTTTAGTTCAGGAGGGCACATGCTAAACAGAGAAGTGAGTCATTACCACCCCTGACTTACTAGAAATGGTGTGAGTCACACACCAGCAGGAGAGCTCACAAGGAGTAAAGAATATTGCCTGTTTATCATCGCCCTACATGCCATTGAGCATTTCTAATTGAGTCACGTAAGGATCCAGGTGTATTAGGCTATGTCTATACTTAGAGTGTTAAATTAATATAATTGAATCAAAATAGCATTATTAAATCAATTTAAGTTAAATCGATTTAACATGTCCCCACTCAAAACACAAATCAAACTAGTATGTCCATGAATGACTTGCTAGTTTGATTTAGGAGAGGGCACCATGGGAGGTGAAGCAAGATGTTCCCCAAGAAAGGTCATACCCCCACCCAATATAGAGAAGGGGGTGTACGACCTAATTCTGGGGGCACTAACCACCTCAGCTTTCACTGAAGTCGTTATGGGTCAAGGATGCTCAGCCCTTTCCTCTGGTTAATAAAAAAGTGATGGCCACTCCACCCCAGGTGATCATTTTGGTTAGCTGAGTGGCCAGCGTGGTAAAATCAGCCTCAGAGGAGTATCTGTTCCCAAACATTGCATTCCTTCTGGAAATCGTAAACTACACTATCCAAACATCACAGTGTCTCCAGAGCAACCTTATAAAGAAGGAAGCTAGCTATTGTTCCCATTTCACAGACGGGGACGCCAAAACAGAAAGGGTAAATGACTTCCTTTCCAGTGAGTCGGTCTGAGCTTGGCCATCATCTTCTCTAACCACCAGAACAAACAGCTGATCACAAAGGCATCATTAACATACTCTTCTCCTGTCCTGAGCTCTCCCTTCTGCCTTTAATGCTCCCAACCCTGCTCTTTATTTTATCCACCCTCTCCAGGCATTTCCCAGAAGCAGTTGGAGCATTTTAAAGCCAAGATTCCACATCTGTTCAGAAATGGGTTTGTAGCTCTGCACAATGTAGTTACCTTGTGTAATATCATCTCCCACTACATTCCCCCCATGACGTGTGTGGGTGTAGTTGTGTGTGATGTGTCTGTGTGCACGTACAGTTAAAAAGTCATTTAACGTTTTTGCCCTATTATATTTTCAGCAGTGGACCCATTTCTCATTCTGCCCTAGTGCTTTGGGCAGATGTGATGGAAGGTGAGAGAAAATTCATCTTTAAACCACCTTCGAACTGCCTCTTGGAGGCCCCACTGGAGCCCTACGCACAACTAACTGTGTGAACCAAAGGCTGTGAATCAGAGTAGGCCTGGCCTTGACAAAATTAGCAACACAGTAGGAATCGGCTAACCAGGTAAGCACGCTCCTGCCTGGAAAGGATGCCATAAGAATACCTGGAGTTCTCAAGTAGCTACATAACCAAATTCCTAAGAGATGCTCCAGGAGCACAAGGACCTGCCATAAGATCAGAATGGGCTGACAGGAGAATGGCCGAGGATGTTTTGTTTGAACTATGCTTTGCCTATTTATTGCACCCGGGTGGTAACGAGCAATAGGTGGAGTATAATACTTAACTTGTTGATCTCAAGGTATAAAAGGAGAAGTCATAGGAGGGGTGGCTTTGTGTAATTAGGGGTGCAGAGTCCTGGTGCGTAGCTGGTACCACTGTTGTGGTCGTGCATGTGTTAATGCTCCCGTAGCTCCTCAGCACGTTCCACAGCTCTTAGCCCGTACTAGACCTACAGTAAACCTGGCCATGTTCCTTCACCAGCGAACCGAGCCTGTGGTCTGGGGACTTCGTATGCTGTACCATGTGCTAACGCTGCTGATGTCTGAGCACCAGGACCAGCAGTGAGAATGCTACAGCGTCAGCCACCGCCTTCGATGCCTGTAATCTGTGGCCCTATGATTCCTGGTATATAGTGCAAGGCATGCCAACCATGCCCGATACGTGTCCTTCCCTCTGATGGGAAGCAGGCCGGTGTAGCGTCCTTACACCAGCTCTGCCGTGGCCCCTTCGTGCAGGAGTCATTCTCGGGTAGCTGTTTCCACCCACTTTAAGGACCAGGGTAGTGTGAAAGGGCCTTGGCATATGTGAGAACCAGACCCAGTGATTCATGGCGCTGCCATTCCCCAGGCAGGCTTCCCGCACCCACCGATGGCTGGGCTGTGCCAAGAGTCACGTCTTCCAACATTCAGCACATGTGAGCTTTGGAGATCTAGTAGATTACTGACTCCGGGGAGATGGAGTTTCCTCAGAATATTGAGAGATGGCATAAAATTGTTCCAGTTCCCTGGATATAGAAGCAGGCAGATCTAGAAGGAGGTTTAGTGTTAGCAGAAACATTCAGGTATGATCCAGAACTCCCTGCTGCTTTGCCTACTCATAGGGAGAGACAATCTCTACTATGAAGAGCTTAAAGTCTAAATAGACCCCACAGACAGACTAGAAGAAAGGATATATTACTCTCCCCACTTTACAGATAGGGCACTGAGGCACAGAATGATAAAGTGACTTGCCCAAGGTCACACAGGAAGCCAGTGGCATAGTTGAGACTCAAATTTATATCTCTCTTGAATCCTAGTCAGGCTTTGCCTGCCAGACTGCTTCAGTCATGATGCAGAAAGGACAGAAGAATTCAATAAATATTTCTGTTCAGTATTTGGAAAGAAGCAGGCTGATGTATTCAAAACCTACAGTGATAATGAAACATTTTCAATTCCATCATTAATGAAGTTGGATGTTAAGCAGCATCTACTAAAGTTAAACATTTTTACATTTGCAGAACTAGATAACTTAGACTCAAGAGTATTAAAAGAATTGGCTGAGGATCCTCTGCCCATTACTGTTGTTTTTAACAACTCTTAGTACACGGAGGAAGTAAAAGGAAACTAAGAAAAAGCAAATGCCATGCTGATATTTAAAAAAAGGTAAACAGGATGACCTAGGAAACTATAGACCATTTAGCCTGATATTGAGCCAGGGCAAAATCATGGAAACATTGATATCGGTTGTAATAAGCAACGAATTCAAAGATGGTAGCATAGTTAATACCAGTCAACATGGTTTTCTGGAAAGTAGGTCTTGCCAAACAAATTTAATACTGTTTTTGATGAGATTACAATTTTGACTGAAAAAGGTAATCATGAATAGCATGCTTAAGTTTCTGAAAGGCACTTGACTTGGTCCCTAATGACAGTCTCTTATAATTATTTAGCACTATACAAAATCAATAAAGATCATATTAAATAGACAGAAAACTGAATAGCTGATATACTGCAAAAGGTACCGTAAATGGGGAAAGCATCCTCCAAACAGGGGTGTTTCTAGTGACACTGTGCAGGACTCTCCTCTTGGCTCAATGCTATTCAATAGTTCTGTTAAAGAAAATATGAAATTATTGCTGGTAAAATAATGGAAAGAGGGCAATTATGCAAACTAACTCGGATTTCTTGGTAATCTGGGTTCATTTGCAAAAAAAAAAAAAAAAAGTGTTTTCACGAAGCCAAAAGCTAGGTCATGTCAGAATGAACAATATGAGTCACTTTTCTAAGACAGGGGACGCTATTATGGAAACAATGTCTGAAAAGTGCATTGTCTCACTCATCAACTGAAAGTGTTCCAAAAGGGCTACTACAATGCTTCAGGATCTGGAAAATATGCATTACAGTTGTTACCAGAATTCAGGTACCAGGATAGGCTTGGTGCCGTCAGAGCCAATAACCACACCAAGAGTGAAAAGGTATTCCTTTTATTGCATTTGTGATCACAAATGAGTCTCCCCACCTCAAGGTAGGCAAAAGACCCAGGTTTGCAAAGGCTTGCAACATTTATACTTTTCAGCGTCTATACTTTCTTATTCCATTTATGGGTGCAAATACATTGGCAAAGCTTTACTGGTTCACATACAATATCCGCATAGTTATATAAGATTACTTATCTGCACAGGCTCAGATTTTCAGGTTTGGTGGGGCTAGGTGGGGAACTTAAGGAGTGGAGGTGTGTTTTGAGGGGCTAGATGTCACTAGGTCAAGCACTAGGCCTGGCGACCCACATGGTGAGGCTTGCATGACCTTTTATGGCAGGTTTCCATCTGCCCACAAGTTATTTGTTAAGGCTGTAGCTTTCCAATTGCCTATGAGCCGGTGTTTTGTAAGTTTCCCTTTTGTAACTTTCCATGTCTACAGTCTCTGCTTAACTAACATAGCTTCACTAATACTAACATTATAAAATGGCTTCGTTTAAGTTTGTTAAATACACATGCTTGCCTTCACAGTGAGAGACTAAAGAAGCTTTATTTATTTATTTCATCAAAGAGGTCAAGAGGTGACTTGTCAAGGTCTACAAGTACATAGATGAAGAAGAGATTTATGACAGTATAGCTTTTTAATCTAGCGGGAAAATATCGTCCAAGATCCAATGGTTTGAAACTGAAATAGACAACTTCAGACTAGAAAATACATATGTATAAAAACGATTTTTTTAGGAGACAACCTTAAAACCAACACATTACAATGGAGAAAACAAGTACAGAAGTAATTCAGAGTGGTCAGACGTCTTATACATGTCATTTTTAAGCACCGTGAATGCATTTGTTTGCAAAAAGTCAGCTCCCCACTGTATATTACTAAATTGGCCAGCTGACCTTTTGCATACAAACATATTTAAAATGCCTTGTACAAAAAGTCTGACCACTCAGAATTCCTTCCGTGCTTGTTTTTTCCATTTTAGTGTGTTGGGTTTAAGGTAATTCTAAAGAACTTGTTTTTATGTTATTTTTCAGTCAAGACTAAAAGTAGAGAAATCAAAACCTATGAGCACCGCTTGCCTGAAACCTGCCCTGTAACTGTTGTGCCAGCTGCTGGAGAAAGGTGAGAAAGCACAGGGAATACAGACAGACACGATGGAGTGATGTTAATATATAGTCAGGGGTTAAAGTAAGGCAGCACGCTCCAGAACGCTGTTCTGGGGCCTGCAAATTTGAGGGGCCAGCGTTCCAGGGCCCTGAAAAGTAGAGAAATCAGGCAGACTGCTGCCTTCCATCCTGCCCTGTCTCAGGAGCTGGGGCCAGGCTAGGGAGGGGAGTTTTCAAATCTCCCACCCTGGGCATGCACAGATGCATATTCAGGGAGGTGGTCTCTGGCGGCTGGGCCAGGGAGCAGCTTGGCCAGGTAAGGGGGAACGGCCCAGGGGGTTGGGAATCTGGCAGAGATAGGGTTGGGGTGTCACGCGGGGAAGGCACCCGGGGGTGAGGTCTCAAGGAGCCGGCGAGGAAGAGCCCCAGGGGTCGGGGCTGAGGTGGGAACAATGCCTGGCCGGGGCCATCCTGCAAGGGGACCACATGCCCTGTCCCCGGGGGTTCAGGCAACCTGGTCACGCTCCCCCAAACTGGCTGGGCTCCTACCAGGGCAGCGTCTCTCCCGTTACTGGGGCTGGCAGCAGCCAGGGCTCCCAGGCTGAACTGGGGCTGCTTGACCCTCGACCAGGGTGCCGCAGCCAGCTCCCGTGTCCAGCTCTGGCTCTGTGTGCTCGGCGGAGCAGGGCATGCGGCAGCGAGCAAGCGGCACTGCCCGGTCTGCAGTCAGCCCCCTTTGGTAGCGCCTGCTGCTTCCTCCTGCCTCTGACTCCGATTCAGCTAGAAAGCACCGGGTCCAGCCGCTGCCTAGCAGTCGGCACCCAGGCTATTATTTGTGCAGCACCTAGTGCAATGGGGCTTCAGTCAGGTAATAACTAGAGGAAGGGGGGCCCAACATGCAGGCACTGGCACTTTCACACCTACCTGGGCTCTGTGGCAAGGAACCTTTCAGTGAGAACTGACTGGGCTCCAGTTTGTAATGCTGCAGTGCTGTGCCTCAGTTTCCCCCTATCCATTCAGACAGTAAGCTGGTATTTCCAAAGGAAGGCTTGGTTTCATCTCAGGATAATTTTCTGCCAGTAGATCTAGGGCTTGGGCAGAGCAGCACCCACGGCAGCAGTGCCAAGAGATGTCTGGGTCGACTGGGCTCTCCTGGGTTTCAGTCTCTTCAGGTTACAAAAGGCTGCCCCTTCTCTAGCTGGCGACTGTGGGAGTAAGGAAATCGGGAGTGGGGCAGAGGGCTGCAGGGGTAAAAATACATGGGAATGCCTATGAACATCCTAGGAACTCCTGCCAGGCCAGAGATCTGGAGCCCAGATTCCAGAGTCTAGAAAAATTGGGCAGAATGCCCCATGATTTCTGCTTATGCCTTAAATTGTGTTCAATCAATTACAAATAACATTTTATTTAATTATCTTGTTGTTAATCACAATAATTACTGTGTCATGCAGTGTCTGCTATTTTGTGACAAAAATTGATATAGATATAAATGCCATATAACAATATAAATATTTTATGGAGCCATAACCAATGCATATGGTACTGAGAAGTGGTTGCAAATGCCGACCTGGGCTGGGACCTGCACAAGCATGAAGGGGGCCAGGGCAATACAGGAAGGGGACCCAGAGAATAGAGGGGTTCTGGTGCCCATCAAATTATACTTTAAGCACTGTTAGGTCATCTAATAATAAGGGGTACATTTTTACAGAGAAAGTATTAAAGAGTGAAATGAGGAATAGAGTGGATTTGCCTTCACTTGCACTCTTTAAATCAAAACTTGATGGATTTCTAAAAGTTGTAACAGATTAACCAGAAATGATGGGCTTGGTGCTGAAATTAGTGGGTGTGGGCTGTTTCATGCATGAAGTTGGATTAGGTGAACTTCCTGAGTCACTCTTAAATTCTATGAATTATGATTGTGTCACTCTGCTCTGGCCACAAGGGCCAAAAAATAAAAATCGGAAAAAAATACCCAGCAACACATTTTCCTGTTCTGTTTCCTTCCCATATTTGTTAAGAGCCAAAGCGATGCGCTGAGAAGTTACTAACTGCAATGTCATCTGGCTGGACTGGATCAGGAGACAATCAGGAGAAAGCATTTGTAAGTTAATTTTATTTTAAATTTGAACCTTATTAAAAAAAAAAGCCCTCTCAGGGATCTGATGTGTTTCCTTTTCCTATGTGTATTAGATGGCTTACGAGCTTCATAGTAGCCTGATCACTGAAGCTCTCTGAATTTAATGGGCACCTTTCCACTGATTGCAGGGTTTTGAACCAGACCCTAGACTAAGGGTACATCAACATGGGGAATAAAAACCCCACATCTGGCCTGGGCCAGCTGACTTGGTCTCACAGCTCTTGGGCTCTGGGGTTGAAAAATTGCTGCGTTGGTGTTCAGGGTTGGACTAAAGCCTATTCTCCTGGACCCATGGGAGTGGTTGATATATACTGGGGCAGCTAGTCCATGCCACTAGGACTATTAAGCTACTTTTAGCAAGCTGGTTTATCAAAGCTAGGTGAGGTCTGTCTACACATGTTGCAGTCCCCCTTCCTGAATGCAACGTAGCCAGACCCTAGGAAATGAAGATGTCAATATTGTGTCTCTGCACAAAGCCCTCCTAGTCCATTTAGGGTCTGATCCAAAGCATCAGCAGGGGTCTTTCCACTGATTTTTAAGAGGATTTTTTGCTCAGGTCCTTGGATAACTACAGCATTGTCTCTCCCTTATCGTCCTCTTAGTCACCCACTGCCATTTGTTATTGAGTACGTAAATGGGGCTGAGACAGTTCTGGAAGGATCAAGACCTTCTTTGGGTCTTGGGATGATCTGGGAGGCAGCTTGCGCAGCCTGTTCTGTGACAAACATCATTGCTTTAGCGTGACTCTGCTATAGTATGTCGCCTGTCATTGAAATCAGCTTCTCTACTATGTGACTGGAGGATAGCTAATATAATGCCAATTTTTAACAAACGCTTCAGAGGTGAACCTGACAATTACAGGCTGGTACACCTGACTGCAGAACAAGGCAAACTGATTGAAACTATAGTAAAGAACAGAATTATCAAGCAGATAGATGACCACTATTTACAGGTTGAAAAGGCAACACAACATTTGTGAAAGGAAATCATGCCTCACTAGTGTATTAGAACTCAGAGAGAGGGTCAATACATGTGTGAGTAAGGGACATCCAGTGGGTATAGTGTTCTTCAATTTTCAGAAAGTTTTTCACAAGGTCCCTCACCAAAAGCTTTTAGAGAAAGAAAGCAGTTGTGGGATAAAAGGGAAGATCCTCTCAAGGATCAATAACTAGTTAAAAGATAAAACAAACAAGGAGTCTGGTGGCACTTTTAAAGACTAACATTAATTTATCACATGAGCTTTTGTGGGAGAAAATCACACCTTATCATGTGCTTTGACGATGGGGGAACTTACAGAATGGAAGTAAAATAAATGCAGGGAAGTGTAAATCATAGGATTGGGTCACACCATAACAGCAAATCAAACCCTGGTGAACAGCATATAGAAGAAGATAAGATCAAATCACCTGTTGTAACGAGGAAAAAATATTGGATATGAGTTCCAATTCTGCAGTTTGTCTTTGAAGCCTTGAGTTGTTTCTCGTTTGTCTGAGCACAGATATTAGCAAATCATCAATAGAGTTATCAGGAAGATTGAAGTATTGACCTACTCCCTTTTGTATGTTGTAACTTCTGAGGTCAGATTTGTGCCAATTTATTCTTTTACACAGAGACTGTCCTGTTTGTCTACTATATAAAACAGAGGGGCATTTCTGGCAGATTATGGCATAAATCACATTAGTGGATGAGCAAGTGAATGAGCCCTTGATGGAGTAGCTGGTTGGATTAGGTCCTGTGATGGTGTCTTTTGTGCAGATATGTGGGCAAAGTCGCAGCATGGTTCGTTGCAGGGATATGTGCCTGCTTTAATGTTATGTTGTTAGGTCCATGGTTGCTGGTGAGTATCTGCTTAAGGTTGGGTGACTTGGCCTCAGCTTGCTGTATTTGCTGTTCTCCAGCGTTTGAATCTTAACAGCTGCTTTAATTTTCTGTTACAGTGTGACCTGATCCTTTGATTTACACCCCCTCTGCATTTATTTTCTTCCCATTCTGTAAGTTCCCCACATCGTCAAAGCATCTGATGAAGTGGGATTTTCTCCCACAAAAGCTCATGCAATAAATAAATTTGTTAGGCTTTAAAAATGTCACAGGACCCCTCATTTGTTTTGCTGAACTAGACTAACATGGCAGCCGCTTTGGAAGCAGTTAGAAGATAAGAAACAAAGGATAGGACTCAGGGGTCAGTTTTCAGAATGGAGAGAGGTGAATAGCACTGTTCTCCAGGGAGCGGTACTGGGATCAGTGCTGACCAACATCATCACAAATGATGTGGGAAAAGCTGTAAAGAGTGAAGTGGCAAAATTTGCAGTTAATGCAAAAATTACTTGAGATTCTTACGCCCAAAGCAGACCATGAAGAGCTACAAATGGACCTCACCAACTGGAGAGATTGGGCAACAAAGTGATTGGTGAAATTCAGTGTAGATAAATGCAAAGTAATGCACACTGCTAATCATAATTGCAACTACCCAAACAAACTGATGGGTTCTAAATTAGCTGTCACCCCTCAGCAAAGAGATCTTGACTCTTCAGATGTTCTCCGTAAACATCCTTTCAGTGGGCAATGGCTTGGTGTGGGTTTGCAACTTTCATAATTTGCAAAACTGCATAATTCTACTGGTGAGCCCCTGAAGCATGAGGTATTCAGAAACACATACAAGTTAAAAAGATTTTCCTTTCCATTGTCCATTTCTCTAGTGCAACCAGCTTAAAAAATAATCACAAAACCCCTGCAATCTAATTCTGTGTGGTGCCTCCAGTCAGAACACTGACCTTTGAGAAGTTGTTTCAACAGCATAATTTCTAACTTCCTCCAATTCTTTTCTCATGTCTTGGGTCTGAGAGCATCATCACCTTTCGCCCAGGGAATACAGCGTCTCTTTGCTATCAGAATATGCACTGGACCCTCTTCTAGTGTCTGTGTTTCACAAAGGCTATAGGCAACCGCACATAGCTGCCCCTTGCCCTTGTTAGCACCAGTCATTGCATGTGTGTCCACTGTAACTTCTCTAGAGCTAAATCATCCCTGCTGTCTTTGCCAGCTGGAAAAGTTAGGATTTTTACTCTTCCTGCTCGGGGCTTGTTTTTACTTCTGTTCTGAGCATAAAACCACCACGTACAGAGCAGTTCCAAACAGGTAGCTGCGTTAGTCTGGTGCAGCAAAACAAACAAGGAGTCCTGTGGCACTTAAAGACTAATATAAATTAATAAATTCGAGATAAATAGATTTGTTAGTCTTTAAAGATAGAATAGTTTCAGTATTTTTTGTATGTTTTTCCTTCCTTCCCTCAGCTGCTGATCTGGACATCGGAGCTGGTTTCCCAGAGCTCTCGGATTTGGAGGAACGGATTCCACATCAGATTTCAGTGATGTGTTGATGACTCTGAAAAGGTCCACTTTTCTACTGGTGATCGCTCCAAGTCATTGCAGAGAGTTGCCACACCCTGTGAGGCCAGAAAAGTCTCTCAGCTAGAAACTAGTATTTTCCCTTTTTGACTCAATTAATTCAATAGCTGCTTTCCTGGTCCCCCACTACAGAAAGGATGTGGACAAATTGTAAAGAGTTCAGCAAAAGATGACAAAACTTAGGGATCTGTAAGCACATGACTTATGAGGAGAGGCTGAGGGAACTAGGCTTGTCTGGCCTGTAGAAGAGAAGAATGAGGGGGGATTTGACAGCAGACGTAACTAACTGAAACGGGGATCCAGGGAGGACGGAGCTGGACTGTTCTCAGTGGTGCCAGGTGACAGAACTAGAAGCAATGGTTCAAGTTGCAATGGGGAGGTCCGAATTGGATATTAGGAAAACTTTTTCATTAGGAGACTCATGAAGCACTGGATGGGGTTACATAGGGAGATGGTGGAAACTCCATCCTTAGAGGAATTTAAAGCCAGGCTTGACAAAACTCTGGCTGCGAGGATTTATTCAGGATGGGTCAGGCTTTAAGCAGTGGGTTGGACTAGATGATCTCCTGAGATCCCTTCCAACCCTTATCCTCTACAGTTCAATGAAGGCACGTCTTCCCTTGCTCAAGGGAGCCCCCTTGCTCCTTTAATCTGTGCATTTGTCTTCACTCCAAAAAGGAGGTGTGCATTTACGGTGAGCTAGCTATCTCGATAGAAGGTCTCAGAGGAGACTGGGCACCGTCAGTTTTATCTCAGAGCAATGTTGCCTCCAAGCTGATGAAGCAGCAGAGAAAGTTATGGATGCAGCTGAGCAAGTTCCCCGCTAGTCCCCTGACCCCCAACGGGTCCCTTCCCTCTTGCGTGCCAGCTCCCCAAATCCATCCATAATTTATTCATCTGCATCAGCAGCTTAGAGGGAACATGGGGGGTGACGAGGAATCACATAAAGGGAGGTGAGGACAGTGGAGTAGTGATCTTCTCTGCGGGCTTGGCAAGCTCTGTTGCTCAGTTCAGATGAGGAGGGAGAAAGTCTGTGTTAAGGGCACCTCCACTTTAGGATGGGTCACAGACTGGTAGGGTTGAAGGGCTGACCGCAGGAGGAAGACAGACTATACAAGGGTGACTGAGCTGCTGTGCTGACCTTAGCACGTGGGGTATGCTAGGGAAAGCACTTTAGACTTTCATAGACACACACCAGGTAAATTATGTCTCCTGGTGTTGTCTCTACTGAACCCATCAAATCAGATTAGGACCAGAGCCATAATTTGTGGCTAGCGTCCTGTTAATCATGCCAAAAGCAGGCACAATCTCACCCTGACGTATAAAGAACTTCTCAATGTCCATTAAATGTTTTAGTGTTTGTGGTATTTTCTCCCAAAAAGCTCATGTGATAAATAAATGTCTTAGTCTTTATGTGCCACGGGACTCCTTGTTTATTTTGCTGAACTAGACTAACATGGATACCCCATTTGTTTTTGTAGCTGAATCACATCCTGGCTGTTAATCTTCCCATCTCATTTACTAGGAAATTACTAGATAAAAGTTAATAGCAAAACAAACAAGTCCCACGGCATTTAAAGACCAACAAATTTATTTAGCTCTTGTGATTTCATGGCAGAAAATCCCACTTTATCAGATGCTTTGAAGATGGGGGAACTTACAAAATGGGAGGAAATAAGTGCAAGGAAGTGTAAGTCATGTGATCAGGTCATACTGTAACAGCAAATCAAAGTCATCAAAGAGAAGCTGCTGAGACTGAATTTGCAAATTTGACTGCATTGCTTCAGGGCTTAATTGGACTTTGGATTTTTCTCTCATTACAGCAGGTGCTTTGACCTCATCTTCCTCTACATGCTGTTCCTCAGTGTTCGACTCTTTACACCTGCTTTGATTTGACAAACGGTCATGCAATAAATAAATTTGTTAGGCTATGTCCACACCTAGGTACTCAAACTGAATCGATTTCAGCTAATTTGAAATAAAAAGCATTAAAATGATTCAACTTGAATCGATTTAAGCAAAAATACCAAATCGAAATAGCAAGTCTGCACACAGGACTTGCTATTTGGATTCAGGAGAGGGGGCCCATGGGAGCTGTGGCAACGTGGCCCCCTCGCTGGGCCATATTGCCAACCAATTCCCTGCCACTGGTCGGGTGGCAGGAGCAGAGCTCCTGGGGTGCCCCGGTTCCCCTCCGCTGGTGGAGCAGTGGGGTGTGAGCTCTGGGGCGCCACACCCTCCCGCTGGCCCAGCAGTGGGGGCAGAGCTCTGTCCCCCTGCCACCTCGGCTGGTGGTGGGGGGACTGGAGCACCCCAGAGCTCACACCCAGCCATTTTGCCACTGGCGGGGGAGTGGGACACCCTGGGAGCTCTGCTCCTGCCGCCTGGCCAGCGGCAGGAGTTTCTGGGCGCCCCAGGAGCTCTGCCTCCACTGCTCAGCCAGCGGCAGGGGTACAGGGGCATCCTGACTTCTGCCCCCCACCCCACTGCCAGCGAAGTGGCAGGGAGGAGGGGCGCCCCCCATCTCTGCCCTCCGGGTTTTTCCCCTGCCACTGGCTCAGTGAGGGGGCCATGTTGCCACACCCCCCATGGGCCCCCTCTCCTGAATCAAACTAGCAAGTCCTGTGTGCAGACTTGCTAGTTTGATTTGGTATTTTTGCCTAAATCGATTCAAGTCTGACAAAGTGGGATTTTCTGCCACGAAAGCAATAAATTGGTTAGTCTTTAAGTGCCACAGGACTTCTTGTTTGTTTTGCTGAACTAGACTAACATTAAAGTAGTTCGCCTGCAAAGCTCACTTGTCATTTTTTTTATTGCAGAACATAACGGATGGTTTCCTTGCAAAGTGTACCACCAATAAGCACCAATGTTTGCCATACTGAATACCACAGAGCTTCCAGCCAACGTGACCAGTTACAATTACCACTACGAATATCTGTATTCAGATGAGGATTACACCCAGTTTGTGGTTTGCACAAAGGAAAATGTCAAGGCATTTGGCAAGGTGTTTCTGCCAGTACTCTATACAATAGTGTTTCTGCTTGGATTGACTGGGAACTGCCTGCTCTTTGTCAGCTTGATCAAATATACAAAGAAAAAGAAGAAAATGACCGAAGTGTATTTGCTGAATCTGGCAGTTTCAGACCTTCTCTTTGTGGTAACCCTTCCCTTCTGGGCCACACATGCAGCTTCTCATTGGGTGTTTGGGAATGCCTTCTGCAAGATTTTAAGTATCACCTACACCATCAACTTCTACAGTGGCATCTTCTTTATCAGCTGTATGGGTCTGGACAAGTACTTGGAGATTGTTCATGCTTGGTCGAATAAAAACTTAAGGACCCCAAGAAAGAGCTTTCTTGTCTCTTCAGGAGTGTGGGTAGTTTCCATAGTGCTGTCTATTCCAGACTTTATCTTCATGAAGGAGCAGAAGCTCCACAACGGGAAACTAATTTGCCACCTGGATTATGGCCAGCACAACTCCATCTGGAAGTCTGTCTTTCTACTCTTGCAGATACTTCTGGGCTTCCTCCTTCCATTCCTTTGTATGGTGGTCTTCTACTCCCGCATAGCCTGCGTCCTCACTGAGTCAATGTCTCCTGGCAAGAAGAAAGCTCTCCGCCTCGTTGTTATTTTGGTGGCAGTTTTCTTTGTGCTGTGGTTCCCATACAACATTACCCTCTTTCTGCATTTGTTGCAAAGTTTCCATTTGATTAAGGGTTGTGAAATTAGCAAGCACTTGGACTATGCTGTGCAAGTGACTGAGAGCATTGCCTTTATTCATTGCTGCCTCAACCCCTTGCTTTACGCTTTTGTGAACAAACGATTTCGGTTACACTTAAAGAAGATTTTTGGGGCCATCTTCAGGAAGCAGAATTTCTTTGTTCTCCAGCTCTCTGAAACAAGTCATTCTTCTAGTAGGTGCACAGAGCAAGTAGAAATGATGAACATCACAAATATTTAGATAATTTCATTGCTGTACAGGTTTTATCATCTATTGTACTATTTCTGGTGATGGAGTGCTCTGTGGGTTAGTGGTTGGAACACGGACCTGGCAATCAGGAACAAGTATTAATCCAACCACTAGCACTGACTTTCTCAGTGGTTTTGGACCCCCCCACAGCTTCTCTTTGCCTCAGTTTCTCTAACTGTAAACTTATGGGCCTGGTAATTCGTTGGGAGCAAGTGCCATTGCTGGTCCAGGATCTCCTGTAATATATTCTGAAACTGCAGGGATGCTTGAGTCACACCAGAAACCTGGTGAATGAAGACTTCAGGCCTTCCTGGGGGTACAGGAGCGTTTCCACAACCAGGTAGCTCAGACTCATACCTTTGAACCAGGTAACAGGATCCTCCTCCTATTTTCCTCAGACAAATCAAAATTCCTGGCCCTTTGGGAAGGGCCATACAAGGTGATCCGGTGACCAGGCCCAATTGCATATGAAATTTGGCAACTGAACTGGTGGAAGAAATGACAGCTCTATCACATCAACCTTCTGAAGCCACGGCATAAGCGCAAGGGGCCGCTGATCACCCTTTATTTCTGTGAACTGAACTGAGGTCCCCAAAGCCCTGTAGCAGCAAACCCTGAGAAGCTTGGCCATGCTTTACTGGAGAAGCAGTGAAAACAGACTTGGCGCCTGTTGAAGGTCTTCCCCAAGCCCTTCACTACCCTCCTGGGCCTGACCATGCTCACCTGATAACATTATTCTGACAAGTCCGGGGAGAGAGTCCAGGAGATGATGCATCTCCTTCCATGATGGATGCACGGGGTCATGAAAAAGAGGTCCAGGTGATGTTGGAACTGGGGTCATTGGTATTGTTGTCCTGGTTCCAAAACCCAGTCTTACTGCCTGATTCTGCACCAGTTTTCGGTGGGTAAAAGCCATCTTGAAATTTGATGCCCATTTGATGTTCCTAATTGATATGCTCCTCAACTGGCTTGGCAAGGCCTGCTTCATCATGACCTTCAGCATCATGAAGGGCTATTGGGAAATCCTTCTAGAGCCAGGCTTGAAGGAGAAAATAGTGTTGGCCCCCTAACTGGAGTCTATCAATTTAGTCAGCAGCCTTTCAGTCTCCATGGAGCCCCCACTACCTTACAGCAGCTCATGGACCACCTCCTACAGCTCAACAGTGCCTATGCCACGGCCTACTTAGATGATGTGGTGATGTACTGCTGCCAGTGGAAGGACCACCTGAAACAGGTGTGACTGGCATTCTTTGGGCCTTTTGTGCCACTGAGCTAATGGCTAATTCGAAGATGTGCCAGATCATGTACCTGGAGACCCTCTCCCGCAGAACATCCTAGGGGAAGACTCTTGTGGGAAAAGTTCATGCACTACAGGTCATGCTTGGTTTCAAACACAAAAAAGACAAGTGCAGTAATTCCTGGGGCTAGCCAGCTATTATCATTGGTTTGTCCCCCAGTTTGCCTTGATCGTGATTCCTCAACTGAGCTCCTGATGAAGGACAGTCTGTGACATGCTCAGTTGAATGTGAGGAAACCTACCAAGCCCTTTAAATCACAGTTATGCCAAGGTAGGGTAATAGGGAGTAAGCGAGGGGAACCAGACATTAGCCCAGGTGTGTGACGAATAAACACATCAGCGTGTTTTGGTGCCTTCATCACTGCCCCAGTGGTCGAACCACCCGCCACTGTTGGGGAGTGGGCCAAAACCCAGTGGAGTAGGGTGGGCCTGGGTGCTCCTGTCTCCTCCCACCCTTTGGGGGTAGCTTACACACCCTAAGCAAGCAGACTTGTGCTTTGTCTGTGAGCTGTTGCTCTTTCCTGCCCAGGGGGTCAGGCTATAGACCAGTGGTTCCCAATGTTTTCAAGGTTGGGGACCCTTTTTTAAGTTGAAAAAATTTTGCAGTTCCCCCGGGCCGGAGGTGGGATGCTGTGGTGTGCAGAATCTGGCCCGTGCTGCTCTGGCAGTGCTGCCGGGACCAACCGGCAAGCGGGCACTGCCAGAGCCATGGCCCTGGGGAATGGGGCCACCATGACTATGGCCCCCTCCCGTGCCCCTGCAGGAGAGTGGGGCCACCACGGCCATGGTCCCCAGCCAGTCCCTTCAGGGGAGCAGAGCTGAGCCACCACCAGAATCAGCGACCAGTGAGTGGCAGCACCGCATCTCCCCCCAGCCAGGATCCAGCCCTGGCAGGGAGCATCGGGGCTGCAGCTGGGATCCAGCCCTGGGGGGGCAGCAGCACCACGGACCCCCTGGAACATGTCCGTGGTCCCCTGACACCAGGTTAGGAACCACTGCTAGAGATTACAAATTGCTGCCTGCCTCAGCCAGGAGGCTGGGCCATAGACTATGTGCTGCTCTGCCCTGACCATAGCGTGCACATGGGCAGCTTACTGTGTGAGGTGGTGATGCAGAGGGCCTCTCTCTGGACCTGATGGGGAATGATGACCACAGAGCTACTGCACTGAGCAAAACTGAGTTCTGAGTGTCATCACAGATGGCTTACACAAACACACGTGGAGAGATCTGGATTACATACAATTCAGATGTCAAATTCAGGGGAACCTTGTGGAATGGAGTGTCGTCCCCCCCACACAAGTACGGGAGAGGAACGAGTTAGTGAAGGCCAGAGGCACCAATTAATCCAGGGGATTGAATGCTGAGTGGAAAGCCTTGACTTGAGGAACCAGCTCACCTTTGCAGCAACTGGCAGGGCTACAGATGGGGAACAATTACTGGGAAAGGCTGCAGGGAAGGTGGCTGTGGTCACTCCCTGGGTGAAGGGACATGGGAGGCTGGCAAATCCAAAGTGGAAGGGGAGAGAGAGAAAAGCCACATTATTAGGAAGAAGCCTTGGGACACAGCGGCGAGAAGTAGGACTGCCGTGCACAGGGACCATGGTTGCTTGTTATAGGTTCCCTGGGGTCAAATCCAGTGTAGGAGTGGGCCTGAATTCCCCTACCAGCCAGCACTGGAGATGCTAGCCAGCCAGTCAGCAGGTCTGTAAGGACTTTGAATTCCCCTGAGGGAGATGACCTTAATAAGCTGGCTGGATCCCTGGGTTCAAATCCAGTGTACAGTGTGGGCCTGGATTCCCCTATCAGCCATCGGGAAGCGGCAAGGGCACTGGAGATGCCAGCCAGCCAGAAGGTCTGAAAAGACTTTGAATCCCCCAGAAGGAGAGGAGCTAAGTGACCTGGCTGGAGGTCCAAGCCATGAAGAGGAGACTGCAATCCTTTGAGTGAGAAGGACTGCAGGGCAATACAGCACGGAGGAAGACACTATTGGAGGGGTAACGCAACACTTGGCAGTGCTAATTCCCAGGATGGCCAGCAGGAGGTGCTGCTAGCAGAATGTTAGCCCTGTGACAACTGGTCTAACAGCCAGCTACTAAATGCAGTCACTTGGTCTGCTGACCACTAAAATTTCGGTTTCTCCAAATGCATCACAGCATATTACGTGGCTGCATGTAACAAAGGCCAGAGAAATACCACTTGCAGTGCTTTTTGTGGCTGTCACTGATGGATTTCTGGATAAGACCTTCCCTTAGCCATGCTGCATACCACTGCGAGTGGCCCTCTGTCCATGCCTGCCCCTAGATCACTCAACCTCTCGCCGTGCGACCCTTAAATATGTGCAGCCCCTTCAAGAGGAGAGAGACTGAAGTTCTAAGGTAAAATCTGCGTAGCCAACACTGCCATACATGCCTATCCTGATGGGTGGCAAGACTCCGCTAGACTTCAGTGATGGAGGCCTCCATCTTTTAGGTCCATCCAGTGGTGAAGATTTTGGAATCCCCATCAGAGCTTCATTGTTATTAGAAATTTCCAGAGGGGTAGCTGTGCGAGTCTGTGTACAGCCAAAGCAGTGAGAGTCCTGTGGCACCTTATAGACTAACAGCTTTCTTCGGGCATAAGTTTTCATAGGCTCCAACCCACTTCGTCTTTAGAGTGCCATTATATTTTCTCTGTCACCTACAGATATATGCTTGTTGTGTATCCTCTGACTAGGATTATGTTAATCAGCTGAACCAAAGGAAATTTTATGTTTTAGGAACGTAGGATACAAAGACTCAAAGGACCCATCTGGGTCACTGAATCCAGTTTCCAGGGGTTCTGGAACAATTGTTATAGTGGGGGGTGCTGATGATGGAAACCATACAAACAATGGAGTTGGTGTATCTTATTACTATTTCAGGTCAGCAGCATCCTCAGCATCCCTGGTTTAGCTCCCCTGCCTGTTCTCTGCTATTCTGACATGCACATGAGGGAGCAGACTAATAATCATTGTACCCTGTGAAACAAAAGGATTGAAGGAGACAACATGCTATGTATTAATAAAGTGAACAGATGGTGTCAGGGCTGGAAACAAAGGAAGAGAGAAAGACAAACAGCAAGCAAGAACTGACTTAAAAATGGGGGGGGGGAGGAAAAATCACAGACATTGAATAATCTGCTTACATGAATGTTAGTGTTATTATTAAAAATATCAGTTATAGTAAAATTATTAATTATTGCCCAAGCAAAGCAGTGCCTTTGTGCTCAAGTTGTGGGCATTTCTCTGTTTATCTCTTGCAGCATAACTTTGAAAAACTCATCCGATCAATTCCCAAATGACAGAATGATCTTGACATCAGTGGGCAACACCCTCGAGTGTGGTAGCAACAGGAAAAACCAGGAGACAGGGCCACAAAGAACCACTGGCATTTCATGAGCAGCCCCAGCAGCTCAGCCACCTCAGTGATTGTCTACAGAGCAAAGAAACGGTTGAGGGCGGCAGTTAGCACCTTCCACAATCACACCTTCCCCTCACATTTCAACTCTGCTCATCAGCCCAAGAGACCTTAGTCCATGGGTACCCTGAATGACTTCTCTCCCAGTCCAGTGCAGGAGGTCAGGGAGTCCCTGCAACAGAGGGGGCTGGAAGGCTTGCACAAGATTTCTAGTGGGGGTAAAAGGCATGCAGGGAGCCTCTGGTGTATACACTGAACTCAGCTGATGGCCACAGTAAAGGGTGAAACCCTTTGGTTTAATAAAGAAAAGTTTCCTGATGGAGAACGTGAGAAGTTCTTAAAAACAAACAAACAAAAATTCAGGGGAAAAACCCACACCAAACCCAAGGCTCAGTTCTATTTCCCATCAGGAAGACGACCTCTTGAGATGCAAATATCCTCACCGGAAGGTCACATCTCTCAGTAAAATAACAGACTCAATCCTGTGACTGAAGGCAGAGAAAGGAACAGAAAACATAGCAGCAGAATCAACTCTGAGTAAAATATGTCCCTAGGTATTCGTGGAAGCAGAGGCAGGTCTTTACAAGATAAAAGGCAATCAGGTTACTAACCGGCCTTGATTTTACTAATCTAGCTCAGTGTCCAAGGCCACTATGGAATTATCCATAACAAGGACATAGCCTTGGACGGAGAATCTTTGACCGTTATCTATTAACTGATTCACATTAACTGGAGGTTGGGGGGGGAGGCGGATTGTCTAGTGCAGTATTACACTAGATTGGTAAGATTTTCAAAAAGGGCTGATCACCTACAGTTCTGACTGATTGCACTGTCCTGGTCCTTTTCTTCACACTATGTTTTTAAATATGGACTTGGGTCTAGAATTGTCCAACTCCTTGGGTATGTCTACACTGGAGGCTCTGTTAAGTCAACTTAACAGGGTCGACTTTAAGTCAACTTAACAAGGTCCAGGGGTGTGGTTGGGGACGGTTGGGCAGCCAGTGGGGAAAGGGCGCAGGGGGGACAGGGTGGGAAGAAGGGGTTGGGATGGTGGGTTGGAGAGGTGTGGAGGGGGTGGCGGGTTGGGAAGGCTGGAATGGAGACATAGGGGCAGGCAGCTTAGGGAATGGGGATGGGGGCTGAGGAGGACACAGGGAAACAGGGGTGTGATGGGGGTAGGTGTTTTGGGGGCAGTAGCTGGGGTGGGGGAGCAGTAGCTGGGGTGGGTAAAGGGGGCCCAGACATGCATGAAGGGGGCCCAGAAATTTAGGAGGGTTCCAGGGCCTGCCAAATTATATTTCAACCATTGTTCAAAGCATGCTTATATGTGGGCATCTAGTCTGTGCTGCCATGGCTACCATTCTGTGTTGCGTGTGGTAGCTCTGTCAAAACCTGTACGGGATTGTGTACTCAAGCTGGAAATAACACCTTTGGCCACAGGGTAGATGGTCTTTCTAAGTCAGTGGTTTCAAACTTTTTTCCTCAGGACCCAGTTGAGAAAAGTCACTTATGCCCATGACCCAAGAATTACATCTTTGAGCCACGCATTGCAGTCTTTTGGCACCGTTCTGAGTCATACAGTTGTCAGGACGAATCAAGACCTACTTGCCTGTTTTCTTCAGGGTTTGTGGATGCAAGACAGCTGTTGTTTGCTTCGATTCAGCACATGGCATAACATTTGGGTATTAACCCACACAGTCTTTTCCCCCTACCTGTGCATTCCCATCCTGATGATGTGGGGAGTGTGCACAGGCAGTCAGAAGGGGTTTACTACTGATCAAAATGGGAGCAGGCCCAGGCTGTATAAATCTAGTGTGAGATAGCAAGGGCAGGGGCCAGTCTGAGAGTGGAAGATGGAAGATATGTAAACCTCAGAGTGCTGACGGCTTTGTTCTCCATTTCTCCATCTTCTAAGTGTCCGACAAAGTGGGATTTTCTCCCATGAAAGCTCATGTGATAAATAAATTCATTAGTCTTTAAGTGCCACATGACTCCAGGTTTGTTTTGCTGAACTAGACTAACACGGCTCCCCCTTTGGAACTTAGCTAGGGTTTCTCCGGCTATGTTCACATGTAAACTTTTATTTCGAAATAAGTTATTTCGAAATGAGTTATTTCAAAATAAAGTCCTTATTTTGAAATAAGTTAATTTGAATTAGGAAAATGTTAGTTGGAGTTTAGGGGAAGCCTGCTTTCAAAACGGCTATTATTTCAAAATGGTTATTTCGAAAGAAGGCCGTTCGCACATGTTGTTTTGAAACAGTTGTTTTGAAACAATGGTGTTGTTTCGAAACAACATGTCCGAACGGCCTTATTTCGAAATATCCATTTTGAAACAACAGATATTTTGATTTCCTGCTAGGTTTAACAGTTTTGAAACAACAGCTGTTATTTTGAAACAATGGGTCCCGTTGTTTAGAAATAACAGTACGTCGTGTGGACGTGAGAAATTTTATTTCAAAACAACAGCTGTTGTTTCGAAATAAAACTCAATCAATCAATCAAATCATAGGGCTGGAAGGGACCTTGTGAGATCATGGAGTCCAACCCCCTGGGAATTGAACCCAGGACCTTCTGCATGTTAAGCAGAGGTGCTAGCCACTACACTATTTTATTAGGTAACTCATGTCTGAACACAGCCTCCAAGTGGATTAGAGGCACCTGAGGTCAACTAAGAAGAAGCCAGGTGCCTGATAAAAGCTTCCCTGCTCCGAACAGAGGGGGCACAAGCTGAAGGAGGAGCAGGAGGCTGGTCCTGTGCAGAAGTGACGGTGCAGAGGAGTTTGTGGAAAGTAACTGAGCTTGAGAAGAGAAGTACAGGCAGAGAGTGAGACCTGAGAAAGGAAACCCAGCCTAAGGAAAGTTCGGATGCAAGGATCTGAAAGGGCAGAGGGGGAAGACAGCCCCGGGGAAAGAAGTCTAGACCAGGATGTTGTCAGCAACACATAGCTGCACCCCATAGAGCTGGGACCCAGGGTGGGTCTTGGTCCCAAATTCCCTCTCCCTTCCCTGGAATCATATCAGCGCAAGTGCCCCATGAGGCTGAATTGAAGTGATCAAGGCTGCCCTGACCCACTATCCCTAAGAAAAGTGTGAAACCCACACACCAGAACCAGCAGACTGTTGCACCACATGCACTAGGATAAGAATACTCCCCTTAGTTGGTGAGTGATTTGTGGTCTCAAGAACTGGACAGATCGTGACAAGCTCATGCAGAGGCTTATCAGCGTTCAGGGCTATCTTTGCTGTTTTTGCTTGTCTGGCTGGGAGACCTTGACCTGTCTGTTATGGACAACGGCCAGACTAGAAGGTTGTAGCACTGAGGCTAATTAAAAGATACAGCGTGTATCAGGCCCAGTCTCACTGCAGCCACCATTTTTTCACTCACAAAATGAATTGCAGGCACCCTTTCCCTCCCCTTTTGTTGCTGTAAATTGCATCCACACTGGTGATTTGCAGTAGTGCAGCTACACTGGTGGCTAAAATCCCACTGTAGATCAGAATATAGTTTGAGTCCTGATTCATAGTCCCTTCAGGCTGCCCTGTGCGTTGCTTCCCAGTTCCTCCAGGACTGTTAAGGGACTCAGAAGCTCTGCAGCCCCTGCCTAAGTTGAGCTTTAAAGGTCCTGTCTAAGCAAGTGCAGACCCCCAGGGCAGGTGCGCTGTGCTAGTGAGAAATGGGGGTTTACACCGTTTTCAAGACAGGGCAAGCCACACTAATTCAAATCCTGCTTTACACTAAGTCAGTGTGTCTACACAAGGGGTTTGCACTCCTGTAACTACACAGGGGCAAGAAAACCTTAGCTTAACACCAGTCCATGCTGCATGTTGAACCATTGCCTAGACAACAGAAGCTGCAAGGGTAGATGGAGTGAGACCTTCTGCCTTTGGAGGCCGAGGCTGGTTCTGTCTGGCTGTGAGGACCAGCGCTGTTTAACTCATGAAGTTTTGGCACATGAATCCTCAGGCACCGATCACATACAATATCATACACAAGAGAATATAGTTAAAGTTGCTTGACACTTTCCATTTTAGGAATATATGAATAAAGGGCTGGATGGGTCCTCCTGGGTCACCAGGTCCAGTCCCTGCTATTCCAGCATCTCCTTCAGTATCCTTCCCAGGACTTGAAATTGGGAGGGAGGGTGCAGGGGGAGGTGTAGGGGGGGTGTAGGGGTTGCTCACTAATTTGGTATAAGACTGTTGCTAGCTGACAACTAAGGGGATTTTGGGAAATTCAAGGGGAGTGTAGGGGGAGATGTTAGGGAAATCCCTGATTTCCTTCATATAATCTCCTTTGTACACATATTGAGCTACCTCAGTTAGCTTGTTTGCCACCACTGATCCAACCGAAAGGCTATTCCAGAGCCTCACTTGTCTCATGGTTAGAAAATGTTTTCCAATTTCTGGCCTTGGTGTATTCAAGATCAATTTATTCCTGGTTGCTCCTGCATCAACACTGTGCCAGGAATGAGACTCAATTGCAGCATCTGGTGAGGTGATGAACAAAGCTTGGCCACATCAGCTAGAGCAGTGGTTGTCAAAGTTAGGGTCTGGACTCGGTACTAGGCTGCAGACCCTCAAGCAGTGGGTTGTGGCACCCCTTGCTGCCACTGCAAAAAAACTAGAATGCATTGCTCAAAGATGTAATTGTTGGGTCGCAGGCATAAATGATTTTTTTTCAACTGGGTCCTGGGGGAAAAATTTGAAAAAGCACTGAGCTAAAGGGCCTGATGGGTCACTCTGACTGAGTAGTTGGACGGGCCAGCAAAGAATCTTTCAAGCTCAGCTGCAGTTCAGAGACTGAGTTATAATTTGGAGGAAGGAGAGACAGAGGGTATGTCTACACTGTGGGTGGCAGTGTCAGCACTCCCAGATCAGTGCCATGAGATCAACTCAGCGGGCAATGGAGACCCACTCAATCAATCCCAAAATTAGTCTGTGGTTGACACTGTAAATCCACTCCCTGCATTGACTGGAGGGCATCTCCCATTGGTGTAACCCAGTGGAAATGCTGCAGTACGTCAAGTTAGTAAATTGACGGGAGATGCACAAGCTACAGTATGTAGTCTTCGTATCTCCTGTTGACCCAGTGCAGCAATATAGACCAGCCAGAGACAGACGGAGGTCTTGAAAATGATGAGTGAGATAACGGATGAGAAGACTGGTCACAGCAGGTAAGAAAAGGCCACACAAGAGCTAGAAGCAGGCAGAAAGACAGGAAAGAATAAAGCATGAACTCAAATCAAATCGTTTTAATAATAAAATCTCCAGTTCAGGAGGTGAAGATAGAGCACATAAACTTTGAAAGTGACAGACAAGATTAAAAGAAGGTGCTGGAGACCCAGGAAGAACTAGAAAGCTACAAGGAGGAGGTCCATTAATTGGATGTAGAAACAAAGAACTAGTGGGAGAAACTGTTAAAGATACTATGAAAACTAAACTACCAAGTGCCTAAGTATTTGTGGGAGATGACAAGTGTTGTACAGAGGGTTTCAAATGAAATACCTGAAGATAATCTGAAGCAAGACATAGGGGACAATAAGGTACTGTATTCTAAGCGGTAGGTTAGCAAGAGAGGACATGAAAGAAAACTGTCAACGTTTCCCATCTTCAAGTGTCTGACGAAGCGAGCTTCTCCCCCATGAAAGCTTATGCAATAAATAGTTTGTTAGTCTTTAAAAATGTCACCAGACTCCTTGTTTGTTTTGCTGGACTAAAATAATGTAGCTACCCCTTTGGAACTTGTCAATAGCTGTTTTAGTTGCATTTAAACGAGAAAGCCCTCCAGACTGGGTAACATCAGCATACCACATCTTTTGTACAAAGCCATATATCCCAGCCCTGGTAAGGTGCTACAGATGTTAAAGTTCGGATATGTGACAAAAATAATCTCTAAAGGGAAAATTAAATGTAGTAAAAGTGGAGAAGGACACTCCTCCAACAATTGTGTGGAAGGGATGGAAAGCACAGTGAAGCATACCGAATTTGTACAGCAGCAAAGCAAGCAAAAATAAATATGGAAAGCAAAAATTACAAATGACATGTCACATGTAGAAGTTAGGAGGTGAGGAAAGCCCAAAATAGGAAGAGGGAAGGAAACTGATTAAGGAGAAAGAGATAAAGACACAACAGGATACTCCAGAAGATACAATGAGGGGAAATAGAAAACATTCTATCCAGAGAGACAAAGAGAAGTTTATAGTTCTTATGACTGAAGTTATAAACTTCACATCACAGAGAGGGGAAAAAAGAAAAGAAAATGAAAATTATAGTTAAAATAACAGAAAAAAACATTACATTTTAGCATCTTATCAATTTGCCTTTTTAAGTGAAGAAAATGCTGGGGAGGAATAGAATGGTATTATTTATTGTTGCTATGCATGTAATGTAATAAGACCTGGACAGGAGCTAAACAAAACATTCTTGTTAAAGCTACCACACCCAGTATCATTACAGCTACTATGAAAAACAGAGTTTAACTCTCACCATATGGCTGCTGTAGCAAGACAGAGAGGTAGAAAGAAGAGGGGGAGTTTGCACGTTAACTAAGGTAAACCTAAATTATCTTAAAATTGAAGTGAAGTAACTAAATATGGAGTATAACCCAAGAGAGATTCCAATGCAAAATAAATCAGCATCTCTGAGAATATCATGAGATGTATGCAACCCTTGCAGAAAATTGGAGATTAGGGATTTGACAGAGACAGCTGAAGATGCAACAGGCCCATATATTATACATGGAGACCTAACAAACTGTTGGGAATTGGAAAAAGAAAATGAGAGTGGCAAATGTCTAGAAGAGTTCACTGATGAAAATGATGTAGAGATACTGAATGATGGCATACTCATTAGGCTTAAAGCAGCCAGTTGGACTCTCTCTTATCTAAACAGCTAGAAAGTCAATAAAGAGATGGGATCACTTGCCTGTATTTATAGCATATTGAGGTAAAGGCAGTGTTGAGGATAGAGAAAGGCCTCCTACCTGGAATCATAGAAACTGGAAGGGACCATGAGAGGTCATGGAGTCCAGGCCCCTGCACTCACGGCAGGACCAAGGACCCCCTTAAACCATCCCTGACAGATGCTTGTGTGACCCACTTTTAGAAACTTCCAGTGATGGAGATTTCACAAGCTGCCTAGGCAATTAATTCCAAGGTTTAATCACCCTGACAATTGGGAATTTTTTTCTTAGTCACTAACCTAAGCCTTCCCTGTTGTAATTTAAGTCCCTTGCTTCTTGTCCTACCATCAGCGGCTAAGGAGAATAATTTTTCTCCCTCTTCCTCCTGGCAACATTTTCAGTTCTTGAAAACTGTTATCATGTCCCCTCTCAGTCTCCTCTTTTCCATTTTTCAAAGGGGATAGCCGTGTTAGTCTACTCCAGTAAAAAAACAACAAGCAGTTGTGTGGCACTTTAAGACTAACAGATTTATTTTTTGCATGAGCTTTCTCGTGGGAGAAGATCCCACTTCCTCAGATGCTTCGAAGATGGGTGACCTTACAGAAAGGAATGAAACTAAATGCAAGGGGGTGTAAAACATAGGATCAGGTCATAAAGCAACAGCAAATCAGAGCAGTTTACAGGTTCAAACCATGGGAAGCCTGAAAAGGAAACCCTGGACGCCCCATCATCTCAGGCATTGGCACTCTTACTGCCGGCCTATCTGGCTATGTGGACTCCCTCCTCAGACCCTATGTTATCAACATCCCCAGCTATCTTCAAGACACCACAGACTTCCTGAGGAAAATACAGTCCATTGGAGAACTTCCTGAAAACACCATTCTGGCCACTATGGATGTAGGAGCTCTTTACACCAACATCCCATGCAAGGATGGATTACAAGCTATTAGAAGAACCATCCCAGATGATGACACAGCACAGCTTGTGACTGAACTTTGTGACTCAGTACTCACCCACAACCACTTCAGATTTGAGGATCATTTATATCTCCAAATCAGTGGCACTGTTATAGGCACCCGCATGGCCCCACAATATGCCAACATCTTTATGGGTGACTTAGAACAACGTTTCCTCAAGTTTCATCCCAAAACAGCTCTTCTTTACCTGCGCTACATCGATGACATCTTTATTATCTGGACACATGGCAGGGATGGTCTTGAAGATTTTCACAGAGATTTCAATAATTTCCACGACACCATCAAATTGAGCCTGGAACACTCCACATAGGAGATCCACTTTCTTGACACTACAGTACAAATCAGGGATAGACGCGTCACCACCACCCTATACTGAAAACCTACTGATCGGTATAGTTACCTACATCCTTCGAGCTTCCATCCTAAACACACCACACGATCCATTGTCTACAGCCAAGCCCTAAGATATAACCGCATCTGCTCTGATCCCTCAGACAGAGACAGACATCTTGAGGATCTCTATCAAGCATTCTTGAAACTACAGTACCCATCTGGGGAAGTAAGAAAACAAATTGACAGAGCTAGATGGGTTCCCCGAAGTCATCTACTACAGGAGAGACCCAAGAAAGAAAGCAAGAGAACGCCACTAGTCACCACATACAATCCTCAAGTCAGACCTCTGCAAAAGATCATTAAGGACCTACAGCCTATTCTAAAAGATGATCCCTCACTCTCTCAAGCATTAGGAGACAGACCACTCCTTGCTTATAGGCAGCCCCCTAATCTTAAACAGATACTCACCAGCAACTACAGATCTAACAACAGGAACATTGAAGCAGGCACACACCCCTGCAACAAACCACGCTGCCAAGTCTGCCCATATATCTGCACAACAGACACCATCATAGGTCCTAATCAAGCCTGCTACTCCATCAAAGGCTCATTTACCTGCTCATCTACTAATGTGGTCTATGCCATCATGTGCAAGAAATGCCCCAGCACCTTATATATTGGACAGACAGGACGATCGCGCAGTAAGAGACTGAATGAGCACAGAGCTGATACCAGAAATCACAGAACAAAGAAACCAGTTGCTGAGCACTTCCATCTTCCTAATCACTCGATGATGGATTTGTTAACGACTGTCGTTAGAGATGTACCTGGGACATCAAGACTCCAAAGAGAAACAGCTGAACTCGAATTAATATGCAAGCTAAATTCTGTGAAAGCAGGACTTAATCGAGGCTATGGGTTCTTTTCCCATTACAAAGAGTAATTTGACTTCAGGCTTCCCATGGTTTGAACCTGTAAACTGCTCTGATTTGCTGTTATTGTATGACCTGATCCTATGTTTTACACCCCCTTGCATTTAGTTTCATTCCTTTCTGTAAGTTCGCCCATCTTCGAAGCATCTGAGGAAGTGGGATCTTCTCCCACGAAAGCTCATGCAAAAAATAAATGTTAGTCTTAAAGTGCCACACAACTGCTTGTCCTCTTTTCCAGACTAACGAAACCCAGCTCTTTCAATCTTCCCTCATAAGTCAAGTGTTCCAGACCTTCAATCATTCGTGTTGTTCTTCTCTGGACTTTCTCCAGTTTGTCCACATTTTTCGTGAAATGAGGAACCTGGAACTGGACACATTACTCCAGTTAAGGCCTAATCAGGGCGGAGTAGAGTGGAAGAATTACTTCTCATGTCTTATTTGTTTTATAAATAAAGCAAGTAAACAAACTGGAAACTATTTAGACACCAAACTTATGAAAATGTTAATGAACAATGTACAAGTGATGACATGGGAATTTAGTGGCCATATAATTAAGATAATCATGGTGTCAGTACAGGGGGGTGACGATGTCTTTGCTATAGCTAAAAAGGTAGAAGTCATTGCATCACTGTGGAATGCAGGGTATAGAAAAGCAGATGAAAAAAATAAGGCATATAAGAAAGCAAAAATTGCAATAAATAGTAAGGACAATGAAATCTAAAAGACACAAAACAACTGTGTAGAGGAAGATTAAAAAGCAGAAGAAGGAAGCTGGAGAAAGAAGTGTGGAAAATAAAGAGACTAAAATATTAGAGGTGTACAGGCAGATCTGGGACAAAGAATGCACTATAGAGTAAATCAATTTTAAACCAGACCTCATTGCAGAAAGTACAGGGATTAAAAACTCTAATGGAGAAAAAGCAGAAGCCCTAGCAGAAATATTTCACTGTGAGAGGAAGATGAGATTATATTATTAAACAAAAACAACTGCATGAAGGAACTTCAAAAAGCTCTAGCTAAAAGCAAAATCCTGCTCCAGACAAAGATGGCTTATGTAATAAAAAAAATATTGCTAAAATTGAACAATAATATATGGGGAAATAATGAATTATCAAAGGAGCGAAAACATAATCCAAGCCTGGAAACCAGGGAAGGTGCAAACAAGACTTGAAGTGCAAAAGCTAACGCCCTTAATGTCCTGCATGGGTAAAGCCATGGAAAGAATAGTGACTGAAGGATTAACAACACACCTTTAGAGAAATGGACTTATCGACAATGTGCATAGCGGATTTAGGAGGGGAAGAGTACAGCTTATTGTGTAGAGTGAGAAGCACAAAAAAGTTTAAGAAGTAATCTGTTATAGTGGCTTTCTGAGATACTGAAGAAGCGTAGCAAACATTATTGAGAGAGGGTTTACTGCATAAAATAGGCATAAATGGACGATTATATATGTGGATAAAGGATTTCTAAAGTAAAAAACTTCAGGTGAGAGTCAAGAAAGCCTGGTAGCACAGTGGTTGTCAAACTTAGGGTTGGGACCCAGTACTGGGTCACAGGCCCTCAAGCACTGGGTTGCAGCACCCCTGGCTGCCACTGCCAAAAGACTGGAGCCCGTTGCTCAAAGATTAATTGCTGGGTCACAGGCATAAATGATTTTTTTCAACAGGGTCCTGAGGAAAAAAGTTGGAAAACCACTGCTCGAGCATATGTCTCAAGTGACACTCTGCAGAAGAATGTCATCAGCTCTGCCTTATTTACCCTAATAATAAACCATCTCCGCTGCAGAAACTGAGTGCAGAAATAGACACGTCCTTGCTTGCACAACACTCACCATCAGGCTCCAAATGGGACCGAGGAAATAAACGAGAAGTAAATTAATGAAGCACTTAGGAAAAGTGCTGAATGGGGAAACTGATGGAGCTCTAAATTTTCTGTTTTCAGAACTGATATTCACTAAAAGGAAAATGAAAAAAAATGATTGTGATCTGTCTCTGTATGAACTGCAAATAGTTATGGCTCAAAGATACAAACTTCTGGCTCTGATCTTTGATAGTGACTGAACTTGAAAGGAGCACATTGAAAATATGATGGCTAAATATAAAGGCAAAATCACTCCACTTCAAACTATTTCTGGAACATGTGGGGGGCATGGATAAGAAAGCAGTGGTAATGCTGTGTGTAAAGCATTAATAGCCAGACATTGAATACATATGCCAAGTGCTTAGTTTACCATCAAAACCAAACATAAGGAAGCTAGAATTAATCCAAAACTAGGCAGCAAGACTTTGCTTATGAAAAGAAATTAACATATATAGTTATGGGCAAATGCATTACACGTGGAAATCATTCCCGCTCCCCCCCATACTATGAAACTATATAATGAAATTAAAAGGAGAATGGGAGACCTAAAGCTATTAAATATAGCAAATCAATATATATGTGATCAATGAGCAAACGCTGCCAGATATTTACTGATGGGTTTAAAGATGAGAAAATAGGAGGGCAGGGAAAGCATTATGCACACCATCACACGGAATAATGATACTCATTAGACTATCAAACTTTCATAGGCTTTACAATGGCTCAAGTATCGGGGATCATGTTGGTGTTGCATTGGGTGCTGGATGTGCGACCTACCTCTGCTGCTATCTTGTCAGGATCTCTCTCAACTTCTGGCAATCAGTATGGGAATTCAGATAACAGAAATGATATTGTTAACAAAATATTGTTGCTAATAACAGAATTGGCAGTAAACAGTGAAATACATGGATCCCAGAGCATGTTGGGATGGCCTGAAGTGAGGTGAGAAAGTAGCAAAAAATGCTCTAAAAATGAAAAAAAAAATTACAGAGCTCCCCTGAAGTAAACAAGGGTATGTCTACTCATCTCTTTTATTTCAAAATAACACTAGTTATTTTGAAATAAAAGAGATTAGGTCCACACAACGTTTTCTTATTTCCAAATGATGGGATCTGTCATTTTGAAATAAGAACCGACGTTTTGAAACAGCTTAAACTCCATTCATTTCGAAACAGCTGTTATTTCAAAATGGTTATTTCAAAATAAAGCTGTTTGGACATGTTGTTTCAAAACAACATGTCCAAACGGCCTTATTTTGAAATAACAGCTGTTTCGATAGCAGGCTTTCCCTTAATTCGAATTAACATTTTCTTAATTTGAATTAATTTATTTCAAAATAAGGATCTTATTTTGAAATAACTCATTTTGAAATACTTATTTCGAAATAACAATGTGTGTGTAGACATAGCCCAAGAGTTTAATAAAAATTAGCTAAGTGAGCAGGGGCAGGAAGTGTGACAAAGGAAACAAGGGGGTACTGGTTTTATGAAATAAGTTCTGGAACAAAAAGGCAAACTTGTTCCAAGATCTGGAGAGAAGAAGTGAGGAGACTCTACTTTGAATGTTTATATGACACCCTAGATTAAACAAAACAAACAAGGAGTCCAGTGGCATTTTTAGAAACTGACACATTTATCACATGAGGTTTTGTGAGTATAATCCCACTTCATGAGATGCATGAAATGGAGTGTGCAGTGTGTTAGGTGTATATATACATGCAAAGAAGGGTGGGTCACAAGCTCAATTTAAACAATTACTGAGGGTCAGTCTTTTAGCCTCTTTCAGAACATCTCTGCACAAAGGAATAAATGGACCCAAATCAGACATCAAGAATGGGAACATACAAAAACCAGTAGGGGAGCATGTCATTGGCTATGTCTACACACACATCATTATTTAAGTATTTCAAAATAAGTTAATTTGAATTAAGGGAAAGCCTGCTATCGAAATGGCTGTTATTTTGAAATGGTTATTTCGAAATAAGGCCGTTTGTACATGCTGTTTCAAAACAGTTGTTTCAAAACAACAGTTCTGTTTCAAAACAACATGTCCAAACGGCCATATTTCGAATGACCATTTCAAAATAACAGCTCTTTCAAAACAATCGAGGTTTAACCTGTTTTGAAACAATGGTTCTTATTTTGAAAGGCTGGGATCCGTCCTTTCGAAATAAGAAAACGTCACATGGACCAAATATCTTTTATTTCGAAATAACCAGTGTGTGTGTGTGTGTGTGTGTGTGTGTGTGTGTGTGTGTGTGTGTGTG
>ML681964.1:72903006-72943311 GCA_007922195.1 Podocnemis expansa
GTGTGTGTGTGTGTGTGTGTGTGTGTGTGTGTGTGTGTGTGTGTGTGAGCAAAAGAAATAGGAGGAGCGAGTCAGGCATGGAGAGCCGGGTGAGGGGCAGGGAAGGGGACAGTCAGCCATGGAGAGTGTGTGTACGGGGAAGAGAGGTGGGGAGTGAGCCGTGGAGAGTCGGCAGGGGAAGAGGTGGAGAGAGTCAGCTATGAAGAGCAGGGTGTGTGCAGATGGGGAGAACAGCTTTGAGTTGCTCAAGGAAGAGAGAAGGAACAAATAGCTTTTCAGTCCAATGCTTTGTTTGGTTGCTCAGGCATAGGAGGTGGGCATGTGGGGCTGGCAGCCAGTCATGGCAAGATGGGCCCCAGTCCTGGCCAAAAACCTGTCACTGTTGAACAGATCCGGAGAACTGAGGTGACTGAAAGCACCGGCAAGGAAGGAGCTGTGGGGTAGAGTACATGGGAGGGGATTTGGAGATGCCAGCCTGACTCTGTGCCCACTCAACACCAGGCAAGCGGTTGCCACACCTCCCAACCCCAGGTTCATCCGCTGTCTTGGGGAGAGATGAAAGCTACTGAGGACAGAAAGTGGAAGAGAGGGTCACAGGGAAGGGAAGGAAAGGAGCCTCTGAGGTGGGGGTTCGGAAGAGACACAACTGAGAGTGTGGCCACATTTCAGTCAGCATGAGATTGCCACCCATGTAGCTATCAAGGCAAGTCATAGTCTAGTTAGTTTGGGAACTGACAGCAGTGAAACCATGGCAGCATGGTCCATGCAAGCCCAGCCAGACGGTGGGTGACCATCCCATGCTACAGCTGCAGCTTCACTCCCATCAGTATGACACCAAGGTCGAATAAAGGAGCTTGGCTACTTCTACACATGTTGCAGCCCCACAGCCACACGTTGCTTGCAGTGCAAACACACCCCTATGAAAGACAAAGGGCAGAATGAGAACCAAAACATTTTTTTTCCAAACGAACGTAGTGATGGAGCATTTCAGTGAAACAAAAAGGAACTAGATACCTTATCGGAGTGCAATCCAGTCTGTGCATCCAGTACAGCAAGTTAAGAAAGTTTGGTTTGAATGAATGGACTGTAAGCTGGATAAAAAGCTGGCTAGATCAGAGGGCTCGGGGGGTAGAAATCAATGGCTCAATGTCTAGTTGGCAGCCAGTAACAAGCGGAGTGCCCCAGGGGTTGTTCCCGGGGCTGATTTTGTTCAACATCTTCAGTAATGATCTTCATGATGGAATAGATTGTACGCTCCGTAGGTCTGTGGATGACACCAGGCTGTGGGAAATGGTAAATAAGCTAGAGGGTAGAGAGAGGGTTCAAGGAGACCTACATAAATTGGAGCATTGGGCCAAATGATATCTCAAGAGGTCTAACAATTACAAGTTTAGAGTCCTTCACTTCGGGTGGAAAAATGACATCTACTGGCACAGGCTGGGGACTGACCAGCTAATTAGCTGCACTGTAGAAAAGTATCTGGGGGTTATGGTGGATGGGAAGCTGGATATGGGTCAACAGTGTGCCCTTGTCACCAAAAAGGCCAATGGCATATTTGGCTGCATTTGTAGGAGTGTTGCCAGTCAACTGAGTGATACAATTATTTCCCTCTATTTGGCACTGGTGAGGCCGCATCTGGAATATTGTATCTAGTTTTGGGCTCAAAAATGATTAAGAGGCTGGGGCATATGACTTACGAGGAGAGACTGAAGGAACTTGGCTTATTTATTTGTGGAAGAGAAGACTGAGGGGGGGATTTGATAGCTACCTTCAACTACTTGAAGGGGTGCTCCCCAACGGAGGGAGCTAGGCTGTTCTCATTAGTAACAGAGGACAGAACGAGAAGCAATGGTTTCAGGTTGCAGATGGGGAGGTCCAGGTTGGATATTAGGAAAAAGTTTCTCACTAGGGGGTAGTGAAGCACTGGAATGTGTTGCCTAGGGAAGTGGTGGAGACTCCATCTGTGGAAACTTTTAAGACCTAGTTGGATAAAACCCTGGTTGGCATGGCTTAGTGGGAGTGGTCCTGCTTTTGGCAGGGGGTCAGACTAGACAATCTCATGAGGTCCTTTCCAGCCCTGACATTCAATGTTCCCTCTAAGAACTGGGATGTTGTGAGCAAAAATTTTAGTTTGTGAGCAGAAATTTTGCCTTATGGACACCCTCTAGAGCCCTTCGCTCATACTGCAGTATATTAGGTGCCCCATGGGGTCTAAGCCCACTCAGTTCCTTCTTTCTGCCTCTGTAGGTCACTGGACCTCCTTGTTCAAAAAAAAGAAATCCTTTTCTATAGCTGTTTTAGCGTTAGTGTTAGTATGTATTACTGTCACATGACTCGTTTGAAATGTCTGGGGGAAACTCATTGAAAGGACAGGTGCAAGATCTGTAAATCTTTTAAGCCTTGCATTCAGATGGAGAGAGAGAATTATCTCAAGGCCCTTCTTATGGAAGCAGCTCTGAAGCCGCCATCAGAGAGAGCGGGGAGCCCCTCGGCACCGAGTACCATGTCGGGTTGGAGCTCATAGTCAGCTCTAGTACCGGGCACATCTACCATGGGGCAGCCAATCTGGCACCGAGCTGGCTCCGTCACTGCAGTGCCTCACCTAAAAGGAAGGCAAAGAAGCCGCAGAAGGACCTTGCAGAGCCATCAAAGGGGCTGGAGGGAGAAAGATCCACCCTTCCAACACCAGTACCGGGGTGCAGCCCAAACATCGGCTCACCGCTCCCTGCATAGACCTCCACCCCTGACTGCTGGGCGCAAGAGGGTGCCTCTGCTGTGCTCGACCCCCTCCACGCCAGATGCTCTGCAAACGGTGAGGGACCCGATGGTCCTTGCCAGCCCATTTGGCCAATCTCTGGGGCTGGTCCAGCCCCCATTGGGTGTGCTGCAGGAGGGGCTCCAAGACGGTCATCGCAGTCCCCGGCTGGGGATGATGAAGTGACCATGCCTCCTCATCGGCCTCAGTCACTGAAGCAGTGCCGTACGAGAAGTCCAGCTCCCAGGTCCTCTTCGTGGTCCCGGGAAGACTTGGTGCAATCATCGACACTGTTGAGCTCACCCCCACACTGGGGTTGCAGAACCCGGTCTCTGACAGCGCATGACTGTAGGAAGAGGGGCGAAGGTAGGCAAATCCATAGCCCCGAGGTGCCAGGCGCATAGATCTGACTCACCGGTATGGCATGGCAGTAAGAGGCACAGCCTTTGTCGGAGTCTCTCTGAGCTCAGTACAGCCCCCTGGCTCTAAATCTAAATCTAAGCAATACTGCACAGATTCATCCTGGGCTACCTCCTTGACCAATCCCTTCCTGAGAATATCTGAGCAGCATGGGGGAAAACTTAAAGACCCTTCAGCCCACCCCCATCCCCATGCCCTGGGCAGGACCCTGGCCACAGGGACAATGGTCAGCTCAGTGGCCATATTGGGGCCTGTGGGCCTTCCCTGGTGAGCCTGATTCACAGCCCTCCCACCTGGTGGTGGTGCTCAGAGACCCTGTTCAGCTTCAAGAACCCTGGTCTAACCGAGGGGATTCAGACACACAGGACCGTGGGTCAAGGGATATGGAACGTTCTCAGAGGGAGGATTCCCAAAGACCTCCACAGTCAACAACTTTTTCCCCTGAAGATCAGGGTGAGTAATCCTTATTGGTGCCTATTGATGACGTCACAGCATACCAAGACTAACTGAAGTGGGTAGCCTCCAATTTAAATCTGAAAGCGGAAGAATTAAGAGAGTCTTCAGATGGACTCTTCAATGTTCCATTGTCTAATTGTCCATTGTTAATTTTAATTATGAATATTCATGAACCATGGCACAGTGCTTCAGAAATGCTGCTATGTGGTGTAGTAGGGGTAGCAGAGCAGGGGGTGGCAAAACAGGGGAAGTTAGGAGTAATTTGCAGTGGCAGGAGTGAGTGTGGAGCAGAGCAGGGCAGGGGTGGCAAAAGAGGACAAAGGCAGCCATGTGGGGAGCAGCACGAAGGTGGCAAGAGAGGAGAGAGGAAGGGAGAACAAGAGTGGCTTTGTGGGGGGCCAGGAGGGAACCTGGGGAGTGGGAAGGTAGGGCAGGGGAGCATGGCGCAGCACCCACCTCCCACTTTTCCACACTGGCTCCCTGCCACCCAGGGCAAATCCTCACCCCACTGCTGCTCCCTCCCACCCCAAGGGGTCCCATCCTCCCCTCCCCCAGCCCCTTTTGCCTGTGATGTACCCTCCCATCACTGCAGGGGCCAGAACTAGGCCTCCAGCCCCCAGTGACCCTCCCACAGCCACCCCATCCCCCAGCTACACTTATCCCCAACCAAACAGCCACCCCAGAACCCCAGCTACACACCTTCTGCTACACATCCACTCCCACCCACCTCTGCTACACACACACATCCACCCCACACAATTCTCAGCAGCCTTCCCCCCACCAAAGCCCTTACCTGGGCTGTTTGCAGGCTGGCGGACACAAGCTGCTCCGCTCTGCAGGGGGAGAGTCACACACTCCCAGCCTCCCCCAGCTCTCTGCTGGCTGGGCATAAGGTGGAGCAGGGTTTAACGTGGAGCCACTGAAACGCTGCTTTCCAGCTGCTCATCCTATTTTTAGGGGGACCCCCGGAATTCTGCATTCCAGTGCCGTCGTCTATTTTTCAGGGGGCTGGAACGCTGCCTGCCTAAAAATAGAGGACCCCCGAACTGTGTTCCAGTGCCTTCCCCCTTACTTTAACCTCTGCCTTTTCTCAGCACTGCACAGCCCATGTGGCTGGGCTGAGCAGGGAGGGAACTTTAACTTCAGCTCTTGGGGATTCTCGCGGCACACTTTGGGTGTTGCTGCGGCACACCAGTGTGCCCTGGCACACTGGTTGGGAACCACTACTCTAGATTATGTCAGGAAGCAATCTCCCTTTGGAACCTGGCATTGCAACATGAGTTTCACCTGACAGCTTTGCATCTCGCAGAAGGCCAGAATATGGAAGCAGACAACCTTAGCACACGATTTCTATTGCTGCATGATTGGTCTCTACATACCAAGGGAGCAGATATGCTCTTCCAGAAGTGGGGTTATCCCCAAGTGGACCTATTCACCAGCCGATGGAAAAGGAAGCATCTGCAGTTCCGTTCTCTTCAGGGCAGGGAAAACAGGGCCTTGTCAGACACTTTCCTTATATCATGTTCAAGGGGTCTACTATCCGCATTTCCCTCAATTCCTCTGCTGCTCAGAGTCACATTAAAGATAAAAAGAGAGCAAATGTGATTTTAGTAGCTCCAGCCTGGCCCTGCCAACTATGGTTCTCGATGCTGATGGACATACCAATAGCCCCCTTGTGGGAGTTCCCAAATTGCCTGGACCTCCTGTCCCAGGATTTTGGGAGGCTCTTGCATCCAGACCTGAAGTCGCTGCATCTTACAGCTCAGAGGCTCCACGGTTAAATGCAGAGGCGAGGGCTTGCTTTCTCCAGGTACAGGAAATCTTATTGGGAAGCAGGAGCCTTTCCACCCAATGTTCTTACTTTGCCAACTAGAAACATTTCACATCCTGGTCTCAGGTGCAAGGGCTCTCACCCACAACTTCTCCAGTACCGTTCATCCTGGAGTACCTGTTTTACCTGAAGGGCAAGGGCCTCTACCTGGCGTCTTTACAAGTCCACCTGGCAGCTAGCTCAGCCTTCTGACAGCCGCTCCAGGGCAGACCTGTCTTTACACATCCCGTGTCAGCCTGGTTCCTCAAGGGGGTGGAGAGCCTCTTCCCTACTACAAAAAGCCCATCTCCACCTTGGGATTTGAACCTGGTTCTTAGCAGGCTAAGGAGGTCACTTTTTGAACCCCTGGTCTCCTGTCCCCTTCTATTGGTCTTGTGGAAGGTTGCAATCCTATTAGCAATAACTTCTGCTAGGAGTGTATCTGACCTTCGAGCCTTAGCCTCGACCCCCCCCACCCACAATATTTTTTAATGCTACGGTCCAGCTGAAGCCTCACCCAGCCTTTCTTCCTAAGGTTGTGACGCCTTTTCACTACAACCATAGTATTTACCTGCTGGTTTTCTTCCCGAAGTCTCACAAATCCAATGGGGAGCGGATGTGGCATACCCTGCACGTGCATTGGGCTCTGGGCTTTTCTTTGGAACGTACAGAACCATTCTGTGGCTCCACACAGCTCTTTGTAGCGGTCATGGAGAGAGCGAGTGGTCTCCCGGTCTCCTCCCAATGCATCTTGTCTTGGATTGTGGACTGCATTCAATGTTGCTATGACCTAGTGAAGGTCCCGCTTCTCAGACCGGTAGCAGCCCACTTGACCAGGGCCCAAGTGTCTTCTATGGCTTTTTTTTAGCCAACGTACCATTCATAGAAATCTGTAAGGCTGCAACGTGGTCCTCTGTACATACCTCTGTAGACCACTACACCATAGTTCAACAAGCCAGGGATAATGCAGCATTTGGCAGAGCAGTGCTCCAGGCTGCTCAACACTAACTCTGCCCACCATCCAAAGTAAGGCTTGGGATTCACTTAGAGCGAGAATGGACATGAGCAAGCACTCAGTGGAGAAAGGTATTCTGAAATGTGTTGCTCCTGTCCATTGCACACCTGCCCGCCATCCCCACTTTTTGGAGTTAATGGAAACAAGGAACTTAGCAGGCATAGACCCAGGAGGCGCCTAATGTATACTGCAGTATGAGCGCGGCGCTCTAGAGGGCACCCAAGCCAGGTCTACGGCTACTGCTATAGCAAAAACTGTCTGCAGTGACCATTTATTCAGGCCTGCATACACCCAGATTGAGAATGGACGTGAGCAATACATCTCAGAGAATAACAGTTACAGGTAAGCAACTGTCTTTATCCCCATTGTACAGAAGGGACACTGAGGCACAGAGGCTAAAGTCCAGATTTTTAAAGGTATTTAGGCATCTAGAGCAATGTTTGAAAAGTGCTTAGAAGATTAGGTGCTTTGTAACCATCACTAGACACCTACCTGCTCTTTAGCACTTTACTACTGGCCTGAGGGCATGCAGGGAAGTCCAAGAGGGAGGTAAAAACGTGATCTCTCATTCACTGTAACACCCTATCTCTCTGCTGAGTGCTGTGATAAAAGAGGACTTAGACAGACAGTAGCAAAACGAAGGCCAGTTCTCTGCAACTCTAGCAAACAGTCCTAGCTCAGCAATTCCCAATCTGTGGTCTATGGACCACTGATGGTCCGCAAGAGCACAGTGGATGGTCTGTGGGGGAACAGGTCACGAAAAGTGCCGCTGGAGCCAGGGTGCACAGGGCTACAGAGGACAGGGCTATGGTAAGGGGCGCAAGTAAGGGTAGTGCAGGGCTGCAGGGGACAGGTGGGGCGGTAACAGGTTCGTGGCCGGGGAGACCAGGGGGACCAGAGGTGGGGTTTACAAGCCTCGTGGCTGGGGAATGCAGAGTCACAGTATACAGGGGCGCAGTAAGGGGCACAGGGTGTGAAGCGCAGGGCCATGGGGGGATAGGGGCACAGTAAGGGGCTTGGGGACAGGGAGTGCAGGGTGGTGGTCTGTGAACACTTTTGATGATGATGTAGTGGTCTGTGTAAAGAAAAAGGTTGGGAACCACTGTCTTCAGTTATTGGAAAGGATGTCATGGTTGAGTGCATGAAAAGCAGCGGAGAAGTTAGGAAGGGCGAAGAAAGACTGAGAACAAGTGTCAGATGTGAGATCATTTAACCCCCAACCGGTGGCAGCTTCTGCCCCAAGATAGGCTGTGCAATTTTACATTTTAACTGAAAATCATTTGTTTTGTCACATTTTTTGTTCTCTGTTTGAGAAAAGAAAGGCATGAGGTCATGCTGTATATGTTTAGACCTCATATTTTTAAGGCTTCAGCTGTATTCAGGCCAATTCCAGAAGAACGAAAAGAATTGCACCCACAGAGTCCATACAGTGAACAAGGCTTGTCAGGATTTGTATTATTCACTGGGCACCATCAGTGTGCTCAGCACTGTTGAGGAAAATGCCAGAGCCAGCATGTGTAAAACGTGTAGCCCTGGATAAGATGCAGGAGGATGGACAGGGGTGTGGAGCCTGGCTTCTACTCTGGGTCGACCATCCCCATTCCCACCTCAGGGATGGAGTGGACCAACCCATCGGCTGGGTTTTGCTCTCCTGCCCCTCCCATAGCCTGACTGGTCTGTCCTTGGGGCAGGAGGGCCAGCTCAGAGGTGAGGCAGGAGAGTGGAGCCCAGGCCATGGGCTGGCCCACATTGTCCCCGGGCCAGCTGTCCCCATCTACGGCTGTGGAGTGGCTGGCTCAGGGAGAGGGGTGGGCATGTGGGGCCAGCCTCTGGGCTTGCTGCCTTGCCCCCCAGTGTGGGCTGGGGGCTCCCACCAGCCGATTGGCCCCGGGCTCTGCACCCCACCCCCCAAGAACGGCCCTGGTTAACAGTCCTAGCCCCCAGGCAGGCGTAGTATAAATTCAAGGTGCCTTGCTCTAGTAGGATATTTCCAAAAGTCAAATGATCTAGTCCAAGCTTGGTGAACCACAAAAAGTTAGTAGCCTAAGTGATATGTTACCCTTCTGGCAGCCTGAATCCAGGTTCAATATCACAGCATTGCACTCGTATGTGCTGTACTTAATCAGGGCTGAGCCAGAGTTTAGAGATGCGGTTGTGGAGTTTGTCCCGTGGGCCCACAAGAAGTAACCCAGGGATGAACCTATGAGCAAGCAGGAGCTGGCTCTTTAGGTCAATGGCCTAAGGTCAAAATGGGTTTTCTCAGTGTCTTTTCAAATGTGCTGAACTGGTCAAAGTTTTCTATTGTGTATGGGGCCCTTTGCTGCAGTAAAAGGTTAAGGAAGTTCGTTCTGGTTGTATGCCTGCTGAGTAAACAATCGTAACAATTAACATGCACCTGCAAGTTGAACCTTCAAGAGGACAGAGGGTGAGGGTCTTCAGAGCAGGCAGCCCCGCCTATAGAGAAAATAGCCAAATGTAGCAATAATAAGTATGAATCACTGACAGTATGGGTGTAAGAACTGTACACGTTAGGAGAGAAAGGGTAAAGTAGATCCTGACTGGTGAACAGGCAGAACAAACAAGCAACGCACGAGGCTAGCGTCAGCAAGCCCAGCGATGCCAAATCAGGGAAGCAATGACCAGTTGAGAACTCAAAGGGTGATGAAGGTGGATGAAGAAGGACATCCTTCCCCGATCAATTCATCCATAAAAGAAGCTCCACTCAGTAATTAAAGGTAGGAAGACTGACATCAATGCAATGGGGCTGATGTGCACCACAGTCTCCTCCCCACCTTCACGCCATGGCACCTGGCCAGTCTTAAGTTAGTCCTGAGCTTTTGTTAGTATGCATGTGGAACATTATCATCTATCTAGCTATCTGGGGCTTATAACAAAGGCCCCAAGCTCTTAATCCCTTGGGCCAAGTCCCATGGTCTATTGCCTTTAGTGTGTTACTTGGCTTGATTGTCCACATCATGATCATAATCGTTCTCAAAACCTGTATTTATCCTCGTGAAAGGTGTTTAATCACTAAAGGAGTGTACAGCGTCTCAGTCCCCCCCAGTCCATTCCACATTACACGTTCACCTCACATCTTGGTTGGGGGACGGGGAGAGGCAGGAAAGGGGTGGGAAAGAAAGCACCTTGTTCACTCCACTGTCCAGCTGCTTTTCAGACCATTCATTGCTTTTGAGGCCACCACACCAGTAATTCAGCTAGATGATCTGCCAGCCACTTTTCTGCACACCATTGCCTTCTGCTACTGCCTGCTTTTCCACTGTGACCTCTGTGGACTGGTCCCAGCTCTCAGATTCTCAGCTCTCAGTGGGTGAAGCTTGGTGTTGAAGTTGGACTGAAGCACTGTCCCAGGTTGATGAATTCAGTTCTAGTGGGCACTTAATGAAGCAGAACGCTCTTAATGGAATCTTAATTTGCTTTCTCTTTGAAAGGGGTTGGGCGAGGAGGAGGCCAGACCATGCCTGGGGCTCTTAGGCACTGGCCCCACTTCTAGGCAGGAATGCCTGTCCACCCCGACCCCCATCAGCCTGCACAAGACCCTGGTATTCGAGTCCTGTGCTTAGCCAGTTCAGTTTGAGATGCTAGCTGTTATCAACTTTGCCCACCAACTCGGGGTATGCTCATTTATTAGGGTTGCTTTCTCTATGGGGAAGATGGTACTTCTATTTGTGTGCTGCTTGTGTGACTTGTGTTTCTATAGAGGTGCATCTGAGCGGACCGGGTCTATCAGCACTCTCAGCTGACCCCTTATGTGTCCCTGAACTCAGCAGGCTGGGTCACACAGCACTTCTCTGCTGCTACCCTTATGTGCCCCTGTACCGCACCAAACTAGGCTTGATTATGGATCTTGAGCAGGCTGGGTCAAAACAGCACTTCTCAGCTGCTACCCTTATATGCCCCTGGACTCTATCAGGCTGGGTCAAAACAGCACTTGTCAGCTGTCACCCTTATATGCCCCTGGAGTCAATCAGGCTACTATCCCTATCAATGACCAAACCTTACAGGGTTGTGGGCATTACAGGGATCTTTGGCTAGGTAATAGAAGCGTTGCTGCAAAGTGATATAAAGAAACCAAGACCACAAAGGAGAGGGAATGATGTCTTAAAAGAGTCTGGAAACTGGCTTAACAACAAAAGTCATTTTATTGCTAGGTATCTAAAACTTGCACTAATAATAATAATTACAAAGGAGAGAAGAATACCCCCAAAAAGCCAGTTACAGCACTGATAAACATACAAGGAAAGAAGAACACCCAGCTACAATATTACCTAGATTCTACTGTATCAGGCCTAGAGAGGGAGAGTCATAATTAACAAAGAGGGAAAGAGGTTGGGAGAGAGAGAGAGAAGTTGGGGGGGGGGGGTCTCACCACTCTGTGTAGCAAAAAGGTTTCCAGGTTGTGCAGATCAGGGTCAGAGGCTGGATGGAAACAAAGCTCCCACAGCAATCAGCAAGGAAGAAAAGCCAAATCCCAGTGGAAATGATACAGCTTTAGATCCAAGCATCAGGAGTCAGGACTCAATCCAGACTCACACAGGATTCAGATGGGATCCAGTCAGGACTTGCACAGGACACACACTACCCACGCACTGTTGGATGTGGGTAAAGGTTTTCTATAAGGACTTGCTTACGTGGTACACATTCCTGGCTGGGTGTGATGGTTCAGAGAAGCTCACAATACGGTCAGGCAGACTCAGTATTTTGGGTATCAATTATCATGTCTGTGACTAGAATGGTCTGATAATTGCTGAGTTTGTTCGTTTTGGTGTGAGATCCCCCATCAGGCAATGCTTCTCTGCTTCTTGAATCCCAGAGTTCAGTACGGCTCTTGCTTTGGAGTCTGGTTCTCCATAGTCAATGCAAATGAAGCTCCATTGTGCTGATGGCTTTTGGATATGGGTAGATAAGGATGTCTCCCATTTCCTACTGTTTTTGGTTTTCAGTTCAAGCAGAGGTTGTGGGATGTGTGGGGGGGAGGCACAGGCTAGATACTCTGCTCTGATTCCTCAAGAACACAGAGCTAACACGTAACATAGCGACCCTTCCATCAGGACAGGCTCAGCACAGTTCTGCCACCCTTTGCTCATACAGGAAGGGAAACAACATTTCGTTCCCTGCATTAAGCAGTTTGTTGCCTGGCACTAGCCACAGGGATCCTTTGGGCCATGCAGCCACATCAGGCTGATCCCCTAAGCAGGGTGGGTGTGCTGTAAATGCCAGCTCGACAGGGCAGGGGGACCCATTCAGACACTGCACACAGAGCGACAGTAACCTGGATTTTTCAATCATTGTTTCAATTCTTGTATGCAGGAGTTAATAACAAAATAAGACCATATGTCACAATTTTAAACCTCACCAATGTCCCTTGAGTGGCTTAATAAAGATGTCAGAATTTGTTAGATTTTGAGGGGCATGGGTCTAATATTTATTTATTTTCTTTCTTTATAGAGGAATAAGATACCACCCTCCTGTCAGCTAATTTCTAAGTTACTACCTGCAAAAAACAAACAATTGAACTCTAGAGAGCCAGGTTATGTACCCAGCTCTGCTGGTGTCCTTGGGAAAACCATGCCCCTCTCCTGTGCCTCAGTTTACCCCTCTGTAAAATGAGTACAATGATACTTAGCAAGTTGCTAAAGTGCAATTCCATTTACCGATGAAAAGCACTACATAAAAAAATAACTATTATTTCACTAGTCAAACTCTGGGCCTCATTCTACAAAGTCTTATTCCCATGTGGAAGGTTTTGCGGGCCTGGGACCTTTAACTGCATCTGCAAATTATTTGTAGAGCCCTGACCAGTATGCCATGCCTCAAATCCAAGATGCACTAAACTGTTTGTTGGGGAGTCTGTGGTTCTCAGTCTTGGATCTTTGGAGCAGATGCTATGAGATCCTGCTATGAGAGGAAGCTAAAGAGAAGACAATTTCCAAAGGGGTAGCCATGTGAGCCTAGTCCAGCAAAAAAAAAAAAAGAGTCATGTGGCACTTAAAGACTAACAGATTTATTTTTCGCATGAGCTTTCATGGGAGAAAATCCCACTTTGTCAGATGCTTCGAAGATGGGGGAACTTACAGAAAGGAATGAAACTAAATGCAAGGGGGTGTAAAACATAGGATCAGGTCATAAAGTAACAGCACATCAGAGCAGTTGTTAGGTTCAAACCCTGGGAAGCCTGAAGTCAAATTACCTTTTCTAATGGGAAGAGAACCCATAGTCTCGATTCAGTCCTGCTTTCACAGAATTTAGCTTGCATATTAATTCGAGTTCAGCTGTTTCTCTTTGAAGTCTTGATGTCCCAGCCACATCTCTGACAACGGTTGTTAACAAATCATGTATTGAGTGATTAGAAAGATGGAAGTGCTCAGTAACTGTTTTTTTTTGTTTTGTGGTTTCTGATATCAGCTCTGTGTTCATTTATTCTTTTGTGCAGGGATCGTCCTGTCTGTCCAATGTATAAGGTGTTGGGACATTTCTGGCACATGATGGCATAGACTACATTAGTAGATGAGCAGGTAAATGAGCCTTTGATGGAGTAGCAGGCTTGATTAGGACCTATGATGGTGTCTGTTGTGCAGATATGGGGGCAGACTTGGCAGCGTGGTTTGTTGCAGGGGTGTGTGCCTGCTTCAATGCTTCTGTTGTTAGATCTGTAGTTGCTGGTGAGAATCTGTTTAAGATTGGGTGGCTGTCTGTAGGCAAGGAGAGGTCTGTCTCCCAAGGCTTGAGAGAGTGAGGGATCATCTTTTGGAATAGGCTGTAGGTCCTTAATGATCTGTTGCAGAGGTCTGACTTGAGGGTTGTATGTGGTGACTAGTGGCGTTCTGTTGTTTTCTTTCTTGGGTCTCTCCTGTAGTAGATGACTTCAGGGAACCCGTCTAGCTCTGTCAATTTGTTTTCTTACTTCCCCAGGTGGGTACTGTAGTTTCAAGAATGCTTGATAGAGATCCTCAAGATGTCTGTCTCTGTCTGAGGGATCAGAGCAGATGCGGTTATATCTTAGGGCTTGGCTGTCGACAATGGATCGTGTGGTGTGTTTAGGATGGAAGCTTGAAGGATGTAGGTAACTATACCGATCAGTAGGTTTTTAGTACAGGGTGGTGTTGATGTATCTATCCCTGATTTGTACTGTAGTGTTCAGAAAATGGATCTCCCATGTAGAGTGTTCCAGGATCAATCTGATGGTGGAGTGGAAATTGTTGAAATCTCTGTGAAAATCTTCAAGAGCATCCCTGCCATGTGTCCAGATGATGAAGATGTCATCAATGTAGCATAGGTAAAGAAGAGCTGTTTTGGGATGAGACTTGACGAACTGTTGTTCTAAGTCGCCCATAAAGATGTTGGCATATTGTGAGGCCGTGTGGGTGCCCATAGCAGTGCCTTCATATGTCCATTAGGATTTTATCAGTTTGAAAGTACGCCCCAAAGGATTTCAGAATCCTCAGATAGGACCAGTCTCACTCTCAGTCCTCCTGCTCTGCCTCTTGCAGCTGAGGGCATCCAGGTGCCTCAGCCCAAGTCCCAGCAACAGAGCAAGTCCACACTGTGCTTGAAGTGCTCTCTACAGTAGCAGGTGTGCAAGGAAACTAACCGTCCTGCTCCCTGCACGCTCAGCTCTGCCAGCCCTCCCAACAGGCTGCTTGGCAAGAGCCACCTCACACGTGCACCGGTTCTCCAACAAAGTCCACCTCGAGTCTTCAGGCTCTTCTCAAGCCCTAATCCTCTCAGCGATTCCCCGAAGAAGAGCCCCTCCCCAAAGCAGACAATATATAAAAAACTCTCTGAGCTGTTCAATCTACCCAAATCAGAGAGCTAAAATCTCCTGCTGTGAAGGGTTCTTCCAATCACCAAGCAGAGTGCACAGCCTGTTCCAGCAATAAACAACTTTCCCCAAATCAAATACAAAGCTTCCTGGAAGGTCCTCACAACCCTTCAGCCTGCCTCCAGTCAAAACACAGGCCTCCAAGAAATTCTCAGGCTGCCAGGCGGACTCCACCTCTTGGCTGCCTGCCAATGTAACTTGTTAGTTGCATGCTGGACTGTGCAACTTTGCTGCTTACATAACCAGGCTTCATGAGTCATTCCTTCCTTATCCGTCTGGAATGTTTTATTAATGCAGCACTTTGCTCTGCCTCTCAGTCTGACTGGAATCCCAGTTGCAGGACACAGCTGTCCAACCATGGCTTTCTGGGAAGCAGTTTTCTGGGTGCTGTTTGCATCTATTCTTGGTGGTCTCTATCTCCTGGGAGCATTTCGAAGGAGGAGACCCATGGAGCCTCCACTGGATAAAGGCCACATTCCATGGCTGGGCTATGCCTTGGATTTCAGAAAGAACAGTGCAGAGTTCCTGCAAAGGATGCAAAGGAAACATGGGGATATTTTCACTGTGCTGATTGGCGGCTACTACTTCACCTTCATAATGGACCCTTTCTCTTTTGGCACCATAGTGAAGGCGTCAAGGTCCAAACTCGATTTTGAGAAGTTTGCACAGGAACTGGTCATCAGGGTTTTTGGGTATCACTGCACTGAAAATGACCATAAGATTCTTCGGGGGGCAAGCACAAAACACCTTGCCGGAGATGGACTAGTGGTTACGACTCAGGCTATGATGGATAATTTGCAGACTCTCCTGTTTCACAACAGGGGCTCAGGAGAAGGAGAGAGACCCTGGCAGCAGGATGGGCTCTTTCACTACAGCTACAACATTGTCTTCAGAGCTGGCTACCTGGCATTGTTTGGAAATGAACCAGTTAAAGGGCCACAGAGCAAGGAGAAAGCCACTGAGTATGACATTAGTCATTCCAAAGAGCTGTTTTACAAGTTCCGGAAATACGACCAACTCTTCCCCCGCCTGGCCTACGCCGTGCTGCCGCCTCGGGATAAAATGGAAGCAGAAAGGCTAAAGAGGTCATTTTGGCAGGTACTTTCTGTGAAGAACAACCGTCAGAAGGATAACATGAGTGGGTGGGTTGGTGACCAAGAACAGTTCCTGGCGGAGGCTGGGGTCCCTGAGTACATGCGAGATCGGTTCATGTTTCTGCTTCTCTGGGCAGCCCAAGGCAACACAGGCCCAAGCTCCTTCTGGCTTCTCTTATATCTAATGAAGCATCCTGAGGCAATGAAGGCTGTGAAGGAAGAACTGGACAAAGTTTTAAGAGAAACCGGGCAGGAAGTGAAGCCAGGCTGCCCCGTGGTTAACATCACCAGGGACATGTTAATGAAAACCCCTGTTCTGGACAGCGCATTGGAGGAGACCCTGCGCCTGACGTCAGCCCCTATTCTGACCAGAGCAGTGCTTGAGGACCTGAATCTCAGGCTGGACAATGGCAAGGAGTACACCCTCCGCAAAGGGGACAGGGTGTCCCTGTTTCCCCGAATGGCAGTGCAGATGGACCCAGAAGTCCATCCTGAGCCTCACAGCTTCAAATATGACCGCTTCCTGAGCCAAGACGGCACCAAAAAAGATTTCTACAAAAATGGGAGAAAACTGAAATACTTCAACATGCCCTGGGGGGCAGGAATCTCAGTCTGTCCTGGTCGTTTCTTTGCTGTGAATGAAATAAAATTATTTATGTTCCTGATGTTGACTTACTATGACTTGGAACTAGTTAATGAGAAAGAGGAGATCCCTCCAATAGATGTGAGCCGATGGGGATTTGGGACAATGCAGCCCACTCATGATGTCCAGTTCAAATATCGTCTACGTATTTAATTTGAAAATGTGACACCCCCCCCCCCTTCTTACAGCGACCTTGTTTTGTCCTGGCCCCTAATTCAGTCAGGCCTGATTGATTTGTCAGGCTGAACAGCAGTAAAAGTGACAGACGAGATTGGTCTGTGCACAGCTCTTCCATGAGTGTGATATTTTAGTTTAATTCATTGATAGCCTTGTGCCTTTTAAATGATTGTTCTGACGTTACCCCTTATTTGGCATCATAGCATTGCTCAGAGCTTTAATGTTGAATCAACATATTGGTCTGAGCTTGGAACTCACAGTCTCACTTCAGAAATTTCCCCATCTCTGGTAACAGAATCGTAATCAGTTGTGTATATGAACACGTGCTCATGTACAAAGTAAAAAAGAGTGTTAAAGTATTCCTTAGTGTGGATTTATTGATTTGCATTTTTACCACTCTTCTTCCTATAACTCTAAAATTTCTGACTGTGGACTTAGAAATGTAGTGAATAATCACAGGAAAAATAAATTCTTTATCCAGTGGTCAGGAACAAAGGTTCCAGTGATTAATTTCAAATTAAAATGGACTTGAGTGTAATCTTTCTGTATTTTTCTTCTTATTTAAAGAATGATGTCAGTCTATTTTGGTCCGAGGAATTATTGTTCATAAAACAGAGATTGTATTGGGAATTAATCTGGAAATTTGATATAATGGAATTTTCCTAGGACTTCTCTGTCCTAATACTGTGCTTGATAAGAAAATGGAATAATTCAGAGATTTTGCTGTTTCATTTAGTTGTTGTGTGGCACTGTAAGACTAACAGATTTATTATTTGCATGAGCTTTCATGGGACAAAATCCCACTTTGTCAGATGCTTCGAAGATGGGTGAACTTAATAGTAAATCTGTTAGTCTTAAAGTGCCACATGACTCCTTGTTTTGTTTTTTTTTTGTTTTTTTTGCTGGACTAGACTAACACGGCTATCCCTTTGGAAATTCATTTAGTTATGTCACTTAAGTGAGCAGCAAAAGGGCTTTTACAAATACATCAGGGCAAAAAGTAGTATATGTAAAAATTTCAAAGCACCGAAGTCCCACTTTCAGTAACTTAGATGCTTATGGACAGATTTTTAAAGGTATTTTAAAAAACTTGCATGCTTTTGAACATTTTACTCTGAGAAAAGTAGTTCAATTAATAAATTAAGAGGGAATCATAAATAGGTGAAATATCAGGCCATTTTTCTAAATCTGTCCTAAGGAATAAAAGTCTGTACAGTTAAGGAAGCAATGAAAGAAAAAAGCTTTTTAAAATAGCACTTGCTAAAAAATTGGAAATGTTGAACATACACAGATTAGTCAGTCCCGATGACGGGTAAAATTTTTACCCAACTTCCATCATCTCATTTATTACTCATTTGGGCTCTGCTTTAACATTTTCTCATTATTGTACTAGGAATAGAAGTTGCACCTACCAAATGTGAATGGTCAAAATCACTCTTATTGCTTCTTTGCACTCAAAGACAAATTGACATGCTGTGTTTCAGGCTGTTGAGGGAATGAATAACAAAGCTAACTGAATAATTGACAGCTGTTTTTAAGAAGTTATGAAGAGCAGCAGAAAACTAAACAAAGGAAATGCAAGAAGGCAAGAGGTGAAGAGGGTTTTCCTGACCGTTCATGGTTAACTTCTATTCTTCATAAAACAAACAAATATCAGAAAAGAATCACAAAACACTATGGGCAATAAGCGGCAGACAAACTTTAGGAAGTAATGACAGAGTTGGTGGAGGATCCAGATATGGTTTGCCTTGTGCTTAGTAAAATATATAATTCAGAGCCACCCAGCTGTGCCTATAGATACCCATACAAAACCCTGTCATCTTTTAAGCACCCCATCCCTCTAGCTTCCTCTTGTTTGTTAACTGGGATCTAATTTAACAAAGTTAAACCCATACTTAACCACTGAGCTGACTCAGAGCTCACTTGAGTATCTAATGAGAGGGAAGGGGATGGTAAAAGCAGCAAGATTACAAGGTTAAGAAAGCGCACTGGAATGCCTCTAAATCATGTACGTTTTTCTCTACAGTCTCCTAATGGCCCTCGTACTCCACATGAGTTCTGCTCCTGAGGCCTCGACCATGCGAGAGGTTACCGTGAGGCAAGCCACGGTGTCAATCTACAAAACACAAGCTGGCCACAAGTCAGCTGGCCACACAGTCCCTGCCAACACACACTAAAAGTTACATAGACTGCAGAACTTTTCGTGTGCGGTAGGAGGTTCACACCCTGCAGACACACACCTTGGCTTGCCATGCAGTAGCTCACTTTGTAGTACCATGAGTGAAAATTGCTGTTGCTTTCAGTTAGTGAAAATCATTATGATAGCAATAGAGCTAAGGGTGGTTTTGTTTTTTTTTTCACATGGTGACTCCTACTCTGTCCTGGGAACCAATTATAATGTGCGAGTTCTCCTGATCTGGTAAAAATGAAACTGGGCCTGTACAACATCAAAGGAGCTGGGCTGTCTTCCAATTGTATCATTAAAGTGTACCCTTGGACTTTGAGTGATTGAGGCAATTAGAGAACCACTCTTACCTAAACTACAAGACCAAAATGTACATTCTCTTCATCAAAGCACCGCTGTGTTGTGGCTGAGTCCCAAGGTCTGGCAATCAAATAAAATCCATGTAGGGAGAGAAACAAAACAGAAGAACCCAGAAGTGAACTGAGTTGACAGTTACCCTTTGTTGACTGCTCATTCCTCCTTGACACTGTGAGTGAGTAGGGAGGAAGGGGCATTATTACAATACTTTTATGATTAAAAATAGGCAAAAAGCTTACTTTGCCAACAACTCTCCAGAGACCCTTATTTGGTTACTCTAACACCTAAAAATGACTATTAATAATTATGTGATGAAGTCCAAAAGGGTAGCCGGATTAGTCTAGTTCAGCAAAATAAGCAAGGAGTCCTGGGGCACTTAAAGACTAACAAATATAAACTTAAAATTCAAAGCATCTGATGGAGTGGAATTTTTCTCCCACAAAAGTTCATGTGATAAATAAATTTGTTAGGCTGTACGTGCCATGTGATGCCGTGCTTATTATGTGATGAATATAATTATCCACAGCCGTGTTTGTTTTTTGTGTTTTTTTTTTTTTTTTTTTTTTACAGGTTTAGCATATAGCCAGGGCCATCCCCCAGGGAGGTGCGGGGTCTGGAGCAATGGGCCTGTGGGCCCCCCCACAGCTACCCCCATGCTGGGGGGAGAGGGCGGGCCGGCCAAGAGGCTGGCCCTGCACTCCTACCCCTCCCCTGTGCCAGTCAATCTGCCCCTGGAGGTGGCGTGGGCCAGTCCAGGAGCTGGGGTCTGCTCTCCCGCCCTGCCTCTGGGTCGGACCTCCCCACCTCTAGGGATGAACAGCCGGCCTGGGGCGAGGCAGGAAAGTTGAGCCTGGCCTCCACGCTGCCCCTGGGCTTACGGTTCCCCGCCCTGGGGACAGGTCAGGCCAACCCCGAGCAGAGACTGAAGGCAGCGGGGAGGTGACAGGGGACAGCGGTCTGGGCCCTGCACTGCCCTGGTCAAGGCAGGACAGCACGGGGCCCACAGAACCATGGGGTTGGGGCATGCGCCCCTCTTGCCCACCCTAGGGACGGCCATGCATGTAGCATGTAGGTGCTTTACCTTTGAACGTTTTGCAGAAGACGTGACTTCACATTCCTGAACAAGCTGTTCATAAGAGAGGACAGGGGAAGGAAGGTGATCAGCAACCTTATGAAGGAAGGGAAGATAGCATACATTTATTTTTTGCACAAGTTATGAGAAGGGAGGAGGGGAAAAGGAAGATAACATACGTTTTATCTAGAATTTCATTTACAGGACCGCAAGGCTTGCCCATGCTAACCCTATCACCATCACTTGTGGCTCAGGCCAGGCTTAGTGTCCAATTTTAATTGTTATTCTCTTACACTGTAGCGCTTCATTATCACAGAAAATATTAAATGGCAAAGCACTCTAAGGACATACTGGAATAGCAGTTCTCAAGCTTTTGTGGGTTGTGACACACTTGGTGGTGTATCATGACTCTACGGGTTACAACAGCCCAACCACTCCAGGCTGAATCCGGACACCCCTCTGGCTCGCCGTTGGACACCTACCTCTGTAAGGCGCCACAGTAACACGTCCCAACACTGTGGTAGAGTATCACCCAGAGGGAAACCTCGTGCATTTCACAATGTGACCAAGCACAAATAGACACTAAGTTTATTTGGATCATACAGTCCCTTTAATAAAGGTAACTTTAAAACTTGTGTCCTGTTTTTGTTAAGCTTTTCTTCTCTTCCATTACGTATTTGCTCTTCATTTTCTTTCCTGCCAGAGCTCATGCTGTATCTTTTCGCCAGGCTGAATAGTTTGAGTCTATGGGAAGGACTGCCATAGAAAAACCTAAAATAGATGAGGCACCACCTCTGAGGTGCAAAAAATTTGGATAGCTGTGACAATCCTGGGCCAATAAAACTGGAGTGCTAGCAGTCTATACTGAGCACCCCTGACCGATTTCCTGGCACAAACACCTCAAAAAAGGCTTGATCCTGGGGAAAATCTAGCCAGGTGGGAACTCTAGATCCAAGGATAGAGATCACATTAAAAGATTTCCCTTTGGTATTTCAAAACCATTGTTTTACACTCCTTTAAGTTGTAAGCTTATTCTGTTGGACATTGTTTGTAGAAATCATGGGAGGTGGGAGACAGAGGAATGGAGCCAGTGAGTGAATTATCTTTTCATGGAGATTTCCTGTAATGTGGCTTCTGTATTCTGCACTGTGCTGTCACAACGCTTAAATTAATAAAACAGGATAAAAAAATCCCCCACACTGCTTTGCAAAAGGGACAACCACAGGGAACTGAGGCGTACCATTAACGCGGGTCATTTTTCAGGATTCCTGATGGGCATTTTCCTTGATCATGTGTTTTCCCAGTTGCCTTCACATTTGACTATGATGGAAATTAATTCATATGCAAAATAAAGATTTGCAAGAAAAGCTGAGTGAGGGAATATATGTTGGCCCAACTTCAAGCTTACTCCAAGCTTATTTTTGTGTCTGGGTAAGAAGTGCTCTGTGTAAACTTGAAACTCCACCTCTGTTGCCGATAGAAGTTGGGCCCATGAAAGATATTACTGCATCCACCTTGTCTCTCTAAAGCAAAAGTCCCTAAACTGTGGGAGCGTGCCCCATTAAGAAGGAGTGGAGAAACATTCAGGGAGTGGAGCACAGTAAGGCCCAGGCCAGACCCTGTGGGGTGCGGAGAAGAAATGCCACCCAGCCCCACCCTGCTCTGGCTCCGGCTCCGGCTCCAAATCTGCCTTCTGCCAGGATGCAGCTTTGCTCCCAGCCAATGCCGTGGCACCTGTTCTGCTTCTAGTCCCAGACCCACTCCCAGCCACAACCTTGGGCCCCGGCTCCTAGGCCCCACATTCAATTGTGTCCCAGCCATGACTCTCTTTCTAGCCCTGCTCCAGGTTCCCAGACCTGGCCTCGGTCCCTGATCGCTGGCCTGAACCTTGCCCCCAGGGGGGTGTGGAAAGGGGTCAGGTGGCACCACATAAAACGTTTGAGGACTTTTGCTTTTATAGCCAGACACCAACACCCCCTTGACTAAACAGACAACTCTCCAGGATTATCCTGGCATCTCCAGGAATTAAAGATTAATCATGTAACCCTTCAGCCAGGTAGAGGCAGCAGCAGCAAAGGGCCAGTTCTATATGTTCCTATCAATGACACAGCAGCAACCCAGCGCAAGCTCCCACCCGGTCATCCGGGAAATCACAAACTAGCTCCTGAATGCCCTAAAACATGGGTCTCAAACAAGTGGCCTGTGGGCTGCATGCAGCCCCTAAAGCTATATCTTGTGGCTCCCAACGACACTAGTGTTACCAGCATTTGCAATATTGTTGTATGAAAAAGTTTCAGTGGTGTGGCCCTCGGGCTAACATACTAGTCCTCATGAGGCCCACGTGGTGATTTGCGTTTGAGACTGCTGCCCTAAAAGGCAATACTTCTCCCCTCACATGCACAGAGTCTGAAGGTAAACAATAAACCTTTTAATTAAATAAGGGAAAGATCAAAACAGCACTGGTCTGGGACGTATTGCAAGCAGAATTCACAAACAATGAGCAGGGCACACCCCTCAGAATCTTTCTTGCTTTTCCCTGTACTTACTAATTGTCTTAGTTGCAGTGTCCAACCCTTGTTTGGGGTTCAGCCCGTCCCCTCCTGAAGGCGCTTGCTGGACGTGGGCTTGACCAGGCCATCTCCGTGGAAGCCTCTGACCACCTCTGGACCTTGCTAAGTCCCTGTCTCCTAGCTCCCACTATCTACGAGAGTTGTTGACTGCTGCTGATTCCTTTCGCTGGCTGTCAGTCAAGGATTCGCAGTTCCTCTAGTGTAATTTCAGCTCCGGAGAAGACTTTTCTGCTGACACAGGTGCAATATCCCTGCATTAAATCAACCTTTTAATAGCGGGAGGTGAGCGTCCATGTACACCCAAGGGAAGCCCTTTGTCAGGACTGCTACAGTCTCAGGCAGAGCCCCCTCCCTGCTCACTTACAACATTGGGGCATCCCGCCATATCCCCCCCAACCCTTTTGAACTCTTTTTTAGGTTAGTGCATTTTTTCATCAGAACAGGCTGAACACAGTTCTGTCGTTTCTTGTTCATGCAATCAAAGGACAACATTTCATGGCCTTGGCGTTAACGCAAATGGGATTTGTAACCTAAATCCAGCCATACCAATCATTTCCACCACATAGGTGGGTTTAATCCATATACAGTGAAATTATGCTACGTACTGTATTTGTGCAAACACAAAAGCCCATGAAAAGAAGGTGTCTTCCTTTCAGCTGACTGAGCAGCAGGGAAGTGCCCTTAGCTCCTCCAAGCTTGCTCACAGTTAAAAGTTTTGTTTACAAGATAAAATCTCCTGGAATGCAGCCAGTCAAAACAGAATGACGAACACACAGTAAATGTTGGAGCTGATGCGTCAGTTGATTTGCAGAGTGGTCTGGCTATTTGCCAGCAGCGGGGAAGATTTATGATTAATCCATGGCCTGTAGTAACCTGTCAGAGGGAGCTGTGATCCATCAGTAGGGCCAATGCTTCGTCAGAACTCAGTGATTTGGCAGGAATCATGGGCTGGCCTGTGGGAGTGCTTTAGACCAGTGGTGCCCAACATTTTCTCTGCCGTGGCACACCATGGTACCTTGAATTAATCTGAGGTACACCACCATATAACCCCCAAATAAAGTCATGAATATTCATGAGCCAATGAGCCAATCCAGAGCTCTTTGAGTAGTTTTTCAAAACATTTTTGTGGCACATCTGTTCAGACCTGATGGCATACTGGTTGGGAACCACTGCTTTAGAGCCAACCCATGCATTAAGGTTATCCGCGCAGTACCTGCTCCCTGGACAGGGGCCGGAGGAACTTTTGAGCAGGCACAGACGAGAACTAATCAAGAGGTTGCAGGTGGAAGGGAGAGGATGGGAAGCGTGCGATGAGCTGCAGAGCTGTAGCACATGTGAGTTGCTGGCATTGAGCGTGGCTTGCCCATGAGGAGGGAGTGGCGGAAGCTCCCCCGATACACCGGGATCCGTGCTGGTGCTGCTTGGGCTCTGGCGCCTGGGTCGGGGAGTGGGATTTGCTAGGGCAGGGGTTTGTTCCTGGTGCCAGTGAGCTCCAGGGTGCTGCCTGTTCTGGAGAGGTGAGCGGAGCTGGAGGCATGCTGGCCCTGCTGGATGCAGCAAGGTATGAACTCAGGCTGCAGTGGAGGAAGTGCTTGGAGGACTGTCCCACCTGTGACAGTGGCTCCCTGGAGCCAGCCGCAAGTTGAGGTGGATGGCTCCACCAGGAAGTGGGAATGGCCCTGCAATCTGTGCAGCCCATCTCTGCTCCTCTGCAATGGAAGGGACATTGGCTGCGGCTTCAGGATGCCTATGCACCACTTCTTGCCTTCCCTCTACTGTCTCCCATGAAGCTCCTAGGGTTCCCCATCCCTCTGCCCCTGCTCTCTGAATGAGCCGGTCTCCCCGGGTCTTCTCTGGCTGTCTGAGCATGGGCAGTAGGAAGGCCCAATGGGCTCCTAGTGGAGTCTGGGGTCCCAGGAGACAGTGGGCATGGCAGCCAGGATGACCATGCCTGCTCCTTCCTTTCCACCTGTCCCCAAGTCTCCCCCTGAGTGATTCCAGTGTAAAATGTCCAAGAGGAGGGGCCTCCCCTCAGCCCATGAAACGTTCACCGGTTGAAACACATTTCCCTGCTTTCAGCTATAAACCTTTCCTCCCACTTCTGGGCATGCATCTCACTTCCATGCCACCCCATGCCTTTATGCTGGCTGCCCCTTTAGCACCTGTCTCTTAACCCAGACAATCCAGTTTGTCCTATTACAAATATCCATCTCCAGCTTTGAGAAGGCTGTGTCCCAGGTGAGCTGGGCCGAGGTTACCATGGGCAGTTTAACACATAGGCCACTGAACAGCAACTACATTTTGCTACTCCCTCCCCATGCTACCCCACACCATTCTTCCCTCTCCACTTCGTGTCTCCTCAACTTCACAGGTGGCCATGGTAGCAGTGCAGGGACATGACATACCGTGACTTTTCACGGTAGCAGTGCAGGGACATGACATACCGTGACTTTTCTCCATTAAGAGGCTATGCAGGGACCACATTGAACATTGTATCCCAAATGAAGGAGGCAGAAGCACTGTGGGCCCAGGATCAGCAGGACACACTGGAAGAAGAGCACTCTGAAATTCTTTCCTTTGGTGAGCAATAACAACTCACACCTCCATCAAACGTCTTGGAGAAGAGCTGCGGCCCGGCACCTCTCCATGAGCAGTGCCGACTATCCCTCCCTATGGTTCCAAAGGGGCAGCCGTGTTAGTTTAGCCCAGCAAAACAAACAAGGAGTCCCGTGGCACTTAAAGACAAACAAATTTATTTATCGCATGAGCTTTCATGGGAGAAAATCCCACTTTGTCAGATGCTTGAAGATAAGGTAAATTCCCCATCTTCAAGCAGCTGAGGAAATGGGATTTTCTCCCACAAAAGTTCATGAGATAAATAATTTTGTTAATCTTTAAAAATGTCACAGGACTCCTTGTTTGTTCTCCCTATGGTGTTTATGGAAGTACACAGCTCCTCCCATCTAGCCCCCAGCCTGCTCTGCGTAGCCTTGCGCTGACTCTCTCTGCTGAGAGGACAGTTCAGTGAGGAGATGAGGTTATGGATGTGGGTTGAAATTTGTCACCAGGACCTTTTTATTCCTATCATGGCTTGTCTGAAAATGAAAATGCTTACTTTGACATTGTCACTGGGAAAAGGGCCTTGGGCAGGAGAGAGAAAAGGAGGTGGATTAACCCCCCCCCTTTTTTAAACTGGAAAACTCCATAATTTTTTTTTGGGGGGGGGGGATACCCTACCCACCAACTGGTTTGGCATTTTTCACACAACAGCCTTACCATTTCGTCTACCTGCTCGAGGTAGGGAACAAATTAGAATTTTGTCTTCTTCCCCAGTGGAGCCTTCTAGGGTAAGAAATGCCTCAACGCCTTTTGGCCGTAAGACCTCACCCCCAGTCCCACTGCAACCTTAACTTTGAGCCTAGATGATTGGACGATGTCCTTTGAATTGCCATTGTTTCCACACCACTTTCAGTTTGTCTTGGATGTTCCCCACAACCAAACCCTTTCTAAAGGAAGGGCTGTGGTAACACACTACCTGATAGAGGGCAAGCGTCTTTTCTGATTCTTTCTGCATGATTCTTATAGCCATCAAGGGGGGATTTTAATAAGTCATCTCCTGCTCAACCCAGAACAGTAATTTCACTTCAATGCCCTTGTGGAACATACAGTTGTGCTGAGTGACCTGTAGTGAGATGTCTTCTAGACACACACTTTCAGGAGAACATTACTGTCTTGTGGAGCCCACTCAGTGACTAAGAGACCCACTTTTGGTACATAGTGGTGTCTACGGATCTTTCCGCTACAAAAATGAAATAGGTTTACCTAGCAGGTTTGGTCCCAGCAAGTTGGATTCAATCTAGTAAATCTCCTTTGGTTTAGTATTTCAGGTGGGTCTGACCCAGGACATTTCAGTTCACAGATTCTCATTTTGTCTCCTACACTAGATGAATATTTGCATAAGAATTGCCAGACTGGATCAGGACTATGGCCCCTCTAATCCAGGATTTTCTCTCTAATGGTTACCTACAGCATATGCTTCAAAGGAAGACACATGAAACTGCATAGTAGGCAGGTGTGTCACTTGTTATCCTTGTACATGGCAGGGCAGCCTTATGCAACTCTCTGAAAATTAGAGTGGCCTGTCCAGGCAACACCATATTCTCCTAACTAACCAACCACACAAGTGTGCACACACACGCACGCACGTATGCACAGTGTTCCAGCTTCTTGATTTTTTTTTTTTTTTTTTTTTTTTTTTAGAAAGGCTTGTCCAAGCAATACCAGATTCTCCTACCATCTGTAACACAGGCAAAAATAAATGTCTTACAGATGTTTTTAATTCAAAACCAAATTAACTGGATGGACGAACAAACGAACAAACATCCCCCCCCAAAAAAACCAAAAAATTAATCCAAAAGCAAAAGCAAAAACAAAACACCAGTTTCTTGTGCATCTTGGGCAGATAAATTTGCTAGCAATTAATGTAGTTGTTCCTTTTTACTTGTACATGGTGCTATAATATTAAAGTGCTGAGGTGAGTCCATTACATAAAATTATAAACCTGTAGGGCTGGAAGGGACCTCAGGAAGTCATCTAGTCCAGTTCCCTGCACTCAAGGCAGGACTAGGTAATGAACCAGATCATTCCTGGTACAGATTTGTCTAACCATTTATTAAAAATCTCCTACAATGACGTGACATTGATTTCTAGAGGACCCATGCTGAGATAGCCATTTTGCCCTGTTTAAGCTAAGAATGGAGAAGGCAGACCCCCTAAAAATATTGGTGGTTTTTTCTTTTGTAAGATATATTAAGCCAGCAACAAACAGCTTCTGGTCATCTTACTGGTCATTTCAAAGTCAAAAACAGTTTCCTAAAAGCTACCTAGCGCTGTGGCTAGTTTCCAGACAGCCAAATCAAATCTAATGGATATTAATGGAAATGATAAAAAAAAAGTTCTCCCAAACTTTTATGATGTTAAAAAAAGAAAGTTCTCCCAGTTCCAGAGGACTGGCCACATTAGGAAACAAGTTAATGATTAATCTGGCTCTTACCCAAATTCATACTTAAATGACAACACTTATTAACTAAATTAATATTTATTTTCTGAAGGAAAGAGAGTGATAATTAAAAGAGCAGTAGACAAACACATGAAAATAAAGTTCTTAGGTCACTTTTAAAGTAGAGAGGATAACTGAGTTGCAGAGATCTGAATTTGCAAAACTCACTGGAAATTACCCAAACATCTTGGGGCACCAGTGCTTGCTTAAAACTTTCTTGCTAGAAATCCAGTCTACAGGAATAAAGCAGGAAACGAAGATCAGTGTAGTCTATGCAGAGAGTCTTTATGATGTTGACCATCAGCAATAGCAGGGCATTCCAGGCTAGTGTTTGGACCCCAATCTTTCAATCTAAGTTTTCCCTGACAACATTTGGACAGATCTGATATTAAAAAGCTCAGGCCCGAAGCTTCCTTGAGAGTTGAAGCAAGAGGGCTGATTGTATGTATTCCAGCTCAGAGGCTTCAATGAAAGCAAGCTGACGGTTTGATCTTTACACAGCAGGCCCTTTCTCAGACAATACAGTCTGCGATAGTCATTTAAATGATCATTTCGGAGATATTTCCCTGAAGGGAGAACAGTAATGCATAGTGTCCTTAAGAAGGACCTTCATTTCATAGGCATACATTAATAATTATTTGCATTAGAACAGTTAATAGTTTACTTAAACCACAAGGAAATGAAAATGATCTTATTACAGCAAGAGAAACAGCAGAATTGGAATTGATAATGCAAATTTGAATGTGTGAAAGACAGATTAAATCATGACTATGGATTCTTTTCCCATTACAACAAGTGCTTTGACCTTACCTTTTTTCTCTGTGCTGTTTCCAGGTGTTTGAGTTTTAACAACTGCTTTGATTTGCCGTTACAGTGTGACCTGTTCCCATGAGCCATCTCCCAGCCAGCAGTTCTTGACAGACATCTTCCTCTTGACTTGGAAGAAAATAGAGTAATCAGGAACAGTCAGCATGGATTCACCAAGGGTAAATCATGCCTGACCAACCTCATCGCCTTCTATAATGAGATGACTGGATTTGTGGATGCGGGAAGAGCCGTTGATGTGATATACCTTGACTTTAGCAAGGCTTCTGATACAGTTTCCCACAGCATTCTCATTGGCAAATTAAGGAAGTATGGGTTAGATGCGTGGACTGTAAGGTGGATAGAAAACTGGCTAGATCAACGGTTTCAGCGCGTAGGAATCAATGGCTCCATGTCCAGTTGGCAGGCAGTAACAAGTGGTGTGCCCCAGGGGTCGGGCCTGGGGCCAGTTCTGTTCAATGTTTTCATTAATGATCTGGATGATGGGATAGATCGCACACTTAGTAAGTTTGCGGATGATACCAAACTGGGGGGAACGGTAGACACCCTGGAGGGCAGGGACAGGATTCAGGGAGACCTAGACAAATTGGAGCAGTGGGCCAAGAGGAATCTCATGAGGTTCAACAAGGACAAGTGTAAAATCCTGCACTTGGGACGAAAAAACCCCATGTACTGCTACAGGCTGGGGAGTGATCAGCTAAATAGCAGCACTGGAGAAAAGGACCTGGGAGTCATGGTGGATGGGAAGCTGGATATGAGTCAGCAGTGTGCTCTTGCTGCCAAAAAGGCCAATGGCATACTGGGCTGCATCAGAAGAAGTGTTACCAGCAGATCAAGGGATGTGATCGTTCCCCTCTATTCTGCACTAGTGAGGCCACATCTAGAATACTGTGTCCAGTTTTGGGCTCCCCACTACAAAAAGGACATGGAGAAATTAGAGAGAGTCCAGAGGAGGGCAACCAAAATGATTAAAGGGCTGGAGCACAAGCCCTATGAAGAAAGACTGAAGGAACTAGGCTTATTTAGCCTGCAGAAGAGAAGATTGAGGGGGGATTTGATAGCAACCTTCAACTACTTGAAGGGTTGCTCCGAGGAGGAGGGAGCTCGACTGTTCTCGGTAGTAACCGAGGGCAGAACGAGAAGCAATGGTTTCAAGTTACAGCTGGGGCGGTCCAGGCTGGATATTAGGAGAAACTTCCTTACTAGGCGAGTGGTGAAGCATTGGAATAAGCTGCCTAGGGAGGTGGTGGAATCTCCATCTCTGGAGGTGTTCAAGGCCCAGCTGGACAAAACCTGACTGGGATGATCTAATGGGAGTGGTCCTGCTTTTTTTGGCAGGGGGTTGGACTAGATGACCTCGTGGGGGCCCTTCCAACCCTCTGATTCTATTACTTTTATCCCAAGAAAGTCTCTTTTCTTTTAAGCACCCCAAAATGGACTGGTGGCAGGCATTCATTACTTTGTTTACCAATTCATCCTATTTCCCAACATGTCAGTTTTGCCCCATGGCTTTCTGACTGAGTCCTTATTTTGTTTACCAGCTATAATCCTAACACACCCTTTAAGTGATCCCAGAAGACCTTTTTATTAAGAATGATTCAGCCTTTCCAACTCCTTTGGCAGCATCTCCTGTTGACCTTTATTATTCTAAGTTATGACAACATTTTAGAAACACTTCACTTGATGTCTTACAGCTGAGCTCACAAACTGGGGAAAAATTGTAGAATTCAGCAGTTTGGGTAATGAGCTCTGGGAATTGGTCCTGTGTCTTGCCTCATAGTGGGCACCGAGAAAGAGAGGCACTAGAGAACCAATAACTATGCAGGGCCATTCGTCCTTGGCCTCATGCTAGTCACCCCTCTAGAGCCAACCTGGCCTAAAGTCTCTACTGCCTTTTTCCTGGTGATCTAACTCTCCCCCTCCCACACTCAGGTTTCCCCCACCGCTACCTGTGAGATACATGCAACAAGAGCCCACTGTGATGATGTTTGGATTCTCTTCCCTACCCAACAAGTGATGGATTTCCAAGCCCAGGGCTGCATGGCATGCGGTCCGGCAGTCTGGGAGAGAGCACGTTTCTGAGCAGCCAGCAAGCACAAAACTTCCACCGAAGAGCCAAGATCCTCATGACAGAGGGGGAGCTCAGCTGGATCTGGGTTAGATGCCCCAAGGGGAGGTGGAGGCAGGTTTGCGGAGCTCCCTGTGCAGAGTTGGCATGAGCTGAGAGAAAAGCTATACCAACACGGGGTGTGCCAAGAAGAGTGACAAGCAGATCTGCTAGAAGCATGATGAGACCCTTCGTGTCTGCAAGAAGCCATTGAAGTACAGGCAGCACTTCTTGCATGCATGGGAGTGGACAACACACCAGGGGACCCACACAGGAGCGAAGCCCTACAGCTGCAGCCGGTGTGCCAAAAACTTTGGCCAGCTCTCTATTTTCTTCTGGCATGGGCACATCCACATTCAGTGCCCTCTGGCTGGCCCCACTGCCAGTGGTGTTTTGGCTTCTCTCTCCACCGTCAACAGAGGATTCACAACAGGGAGTGACCCTTTGCGTGCACCCAATGCCAAAGGCAAGTCAGACACTTTTCCAGTCTCCTCACCCTCCAGAAGACGCACACCAGGGAGGCCCTGCCTCTGCTGAGCTAAGACCATAGAGAAGCCAAGACCATGGCCAAGTGAAAGCTCTCATTCCACCATCTGTCTGTACTAACCTACGGAGTATTAGTAAATGACTGATGTGTGTATGACTTCTGAGTTACAGGCATACTGTTATGTACGTATTGTGGTAAATCCAAGGAGCTCCAGGAACAGACCCCATTGTGCTAGGCATTGTGCACAGACAGGGCAAAAAGTCCCACAGAGGTGGCAAGTGGCAGCTATTCTCTCTAAAACCCCCATTCCTGTTGTATTGGAGCAACTCACAACCTTCGAGGGTTATCTTCACAGCACTGCTTTGCGGTTGGGAAACACAATTGTCTCCAGTTTGCAGATCTGAGGGTAAGAAGCACAGTGACTTGCCCAAGGCCACAAGGGGAATTAGTGCCTGAGTAAGGACTTGAGTATTGCTTTCCTGAGTCACACGTGGCCCGCTGGGCCATCTGGCCTCTTATAGGATATATCTATACTGGACACTCTGTTAAGTCGACTTAACAAGGTTGATTTTAAGTCAACAAAGCCAACCTTGTTAAGTCGATTTAGAGAGTCCACATTTAACACTCCTATTGACTGCCTGTGTCCATGCTGTCAGGTGCTAGGGTCAACCTTCCTGGTGGCCAGAAGCTCTGGGAGGGGGCCTGGAGGCCAATTAGGTCAACCTAAGGGCTTTTCCCCGGCTACACTGGCTTAAGTCGACCTTAAGAAGTGGTGTTATTAAGTCAACTTAAGGAAATGCTTAAGTCAACTTAATAAAAGCCCAGGTTAGCCATGGAGGTCTGTAGGTCAACTTAACCTTCTTTAAGGTGACCAAAGGCTCCAGTGTAGACATATGCATAGAGAGAAGCACATCTGGAGAAGATGTTATAGATGGTTTATAAGCAACTTTTGGATTGTCTAACAATTGATGGCCAATTTACTCAAACATTTGTTAATCATTTATTAACACTTTTTTTTAATAAACATTTGGTAAATGGAACCTCAATATAAAGTATAAGGAACTTCCTTGTATTTATGTTTGCAGAATTAAATAAGGCTTGAGGAGTGAAAACTACCGTGACAGAGGCTGAGACAAACTACCCTGGTCTGCACATACGTCAAAGCCCTCCATTCTCCACTAGGAATGTCACATCATAGATAGACAGGGATTTGGTGGGGGTTTATGAGTGTGTTTTGCCATTTGGGGACTGCGGAGCATCCAGTGAATGCAGTTAACAGACATTAAATCCTGTCCCACTATTGCTTTCTTGTGTAAGCAATTTGTACACCAGACTGAAGCAAGCTACATGAAAATACTGGAGGAGCAATCAAGGACTAAGAGATGTGAGAGTCTAATCTTGCAACAATTTATAGGTTAGTTCTGGAGGAGGACTAGTAAGGTTTGAATTATGATTTTTTCCATTGTTTCTTGCCTACCATTGGAGGAGATGGGACATCGTTTTAGCCACTAGCTTGCCCTCAGATCTATGGCTCTTTTGCATCTCAGAAAAAGCTGCCAGAAAGGTGCAAGAGTCTTTATTTTAAGCAGATGCTGCAACTTGCAAACAAGCCAATGGGATTTGTGGCAGCCCACCCAGGAGTCTCATATTGTGGAATGGGGATGTAGTAGTACTTTTCTCTCCACCAGTGACAAGATTAGTGTTTTGCAATCCATGCTGGGAACCTCTTTATTTGAACATTAATACAGTCAAAGGAATATGAAGAGGAACAACAAGAATGATTTGAAGGCAGGAATCCTTCCCCAGAAAAAATAAGCATGCAGTCAGCTAGCCTACGTGATGATTAAGTAACCATAAATATCTGAAGGGTGTATGCATAGACCAGTGGGAAAGCATGAGCTATGTCCTTTTCCAGCAGCTGCTCCATTAGGGAACAGTAGTTTATTACCACTTTTAGCTAATGGAGACACTCTTTTAGCTCCAGGGAGGGAAGCTTGTGGCGAAAGTTATAGGACAATCCCCACTGATGACATTAACAAGGTAGGTCAATACGTGTGCACCAAAGAGGGCTCCTTGAGCAAATTTTAAAGCCTGAGATGTTTTTGTAAGTGATTGAACAATGGAATGATATCAACTCCCAGGGTATATCTCAGCTTTCTTTATGCCAAGAGGTTAGAGTTAGCATGTGTAGGAGAGGGCTGAAGAAAAGCCTGAGGCCGTAAAGGCAGCCCATGATTCCCTCTCTCAATAACTGCAGCCTAAGGGCAAAGCTGATCCGCTACCGCACTCTTTCCTGGTGCAATGAACAAGCCCTTTCTGTCCCTGAGGCCGATGGCAGCAAATTCTCCACCGTCAGCTTGGTCTCCATTTTGATTGAGCAGTCAGTGATACTTGCTCAGTTGATCCAGAATACAACTCAGTAAGTTCACCCCTTGAGGCCAAGTCTACACTGATGGCAACAAATTAGCCTCAATCAGTTTGAGCTTTAAAGACTGAAGTTCAATCTCAATTGTGAAGACCCACTCGATCGATCTGGAATTTGACTCAGTCAGTCCATCCCCTGAAGAAGAGTAACGCTGAGTCGAAGGTTACAGCATTTTCCTTCAACTCAGCACAGTGGAGACATGGAGGTAAATGGGTGTTAGAAAGTCGAAGGGAGATATGCAAATTATTTTATGTAGCTTGAGTCTCTCCCTTCGACTGCCACTGAAAATGGTGGCAAGTGTAGACCAGGCCTGTGTCATCTCGTATTTCAAGCAGAGGATGTGCTGGATATTTAGATTTTATAAGTTTGCAGAAAGACTCAGCCAGCATGCTAGCTGCCACTTCAGTTTTCTGGGTGGCTCAGGTTGGCTACCTTTTGTCTAATGTAGGCAGTGGTGTCATCAGGGTCACGTGTGCCTTTCAAATAATGCTCCTTCCTTTTCTGCCTTTGCTTCTTGCAGCTGGCTTTTCTTTGAACATCTGCTGCATTTATTCTCTCGCTTCAGTTTGTCTGAACTCATACTTACTGGAGCGTTCTCAGATATTCTGCAGCCAAGTCCTTGACCACCTTCTTACTTCCTATAGCACCCAGTTGTGCCCTCCAAGTGAGCATGTGCTTGGAGTCAGCAGGCTCAGAAATCAGTAAATATCTGCTTATAACAAATGGTATCTTTTGAAGTGATGCTGCAATTCCCATCTGATGTCCCCCCCACTTTCTATATCTCACCCTGTGTTCTTAGCTGTAGGTTTTCAGGGGAAAGAGTGCGCTGAGCCAGTTCAATGTTCTGTACACTTTTGGAGCAGCTGCATGGAAAAAAAATCTAAACTTTTGCTGTGGCATTTGTTTTCCAATCCTGCTGTCAAAACCAAGTCTAGAGTGTGAGAAATAAAACTGGTTTCAAATTCTGTCTCTGGCTTGTGTGGGAGTGTTTATTTTGCTATGGATTTGTCACTGAACATCTGCCGGGGGAATCCTGAAATCTCTAGTGAGGGGCCTCTGAACAGACCAGATGGGTTATTTCACACCTTCTGCTTGACAGACCAAGTGGGAAGAAACCACTGGCTGACAGATTCCTATGGAATATTTTACTCTGACAATTTGGTGAGGGGAGTCATGTAAGCAAAATTCCACATTTTGTTGTGTACAGAATCTACTGCAATTATTGTCAAGGATGATCAGCAGTAAAGAACCAACGTGGCATAGACTCATAGAAGATGAGGGTTGGAAGGCTCTCAGTAGGTATCTAGTCCACACCACTTCTCAAAGCAGGACATACCCCAATTAAACCATCCCACTCAGGGCTTTCTCAAGCCAGGCCTTAAAAAAATCTAAGGGTGGAGAGCCCACCGCCTCCCTAGGTAGCCCATCCCAGTGTTTCACCAGCATCCTAGTGGAAAAGATTTTCTAATATCCAACCTCAACCTCCCTCCAGGCAGCTTTGATAAAGCCATTCTCTGCCTTTTGCTAATTGTTTGGGGATATGCTCTTAAGAGACCCTTGAGATGAGATTCTCCTAATGAGAAAAAGCAAATCCCAGGGGTTTTGGAACGTTAGCCAGTTAGTGATAAGCACATTCAGGATCGTCTAGCACTTAATGTATTGATAATACTATTAAAATTATAATCATCTGTACAAACGGGATATGTTTGTTTTTATACTTCACCTACCCTTTGTGCATCAACTCCACTGAGATTTTAAGATCTTCGCAGCAGGAATTGGCTTTCCGTACACATTTGTGCTGTGCCTTGAACAAAAAGTCCCTTTGTCTGACTGGGATGAAATGCTACAGCATTGTAATTTGTACAAAAATAACATAGTCAAAATATGGTTTCACTTCTTTGTCAAAATAGTTTATTTAACAAAACAGTACTGAGTGCACAAAAGACATCTGACGTTCAAAGTGCATGCAAATCAAGAATAAAAATCAGTTAATTTGACTCAGATAAGAAAGAGAAAGGGTGTATTAGACCAGATCTTGACATTTGTTAACCTACACTAAAATCTTAAAAATCAAATCAAAGCACTAGGTTGTGCCAAGCTACAGCACATTGGATTGCTGGGATAAATTGGAGGGGCGACAGCATCCTGGTGAAGTCTCCAGGCCAGATTCTGATCTAAGTAACACCAATATTGATTCAACGTAACTCCTTTGACTGCAATGGAACGGAGCTCAGAAATTGGCCCTAAGACCGAAGTACTGTCTTCCACATTGATTGCGGTGACAATGTAACTTTGAAATTCAAAGTCTGATGAATCAATCTATTCATCCCAATAGCAAAATGTCCTCTAGCTTCAGTCACATTTCACTGTACAAGTAACATGAGGAACCATAGTGCTACGCACTTTGGGATCTCACCAACATTCACTGCACAGGACAGGAAAGGCGGTCACCAGTTAACGACCACCCATTCATGATCTTCTGAAATAGAAGGAAAGTAGAGACTGATTTCCCTCTTCCATTCCCATTAATGCTTCTGCATACAGATCTATGAGCAAAACATCTTCTTACATGCTGTCTACAATGAAAGTTAAAGGCAGCATTTGGTGCAGTATGTGGACCACAACAGAGCCAATAAATAAATGAGTCACTTCACATAAACACAGAGATTATATGCACAGAAGAGATACAATGCTAAAACCATCAAATGTTAATGAAAACAATCCACAACAGTTTTTACAAACAATGAAAGACACAAAACTCCTGGAAGTTGTGCCTTCTCTTTAAAAATCAAAATGAAACACATTTTCTAGTAACTCTGTTCCCACACCTCCCACGTATATGAGAAGCTCTGCAATCTACAGCCCAGGCACGCAAATAGCAGAATGCCTTTAGATGATGCAAACTCTTTGCTTAATGAGGTCATGGCCATTATTGCTTTATGTGCCTTTGGCTGCTGCATAGTTAGTACCAATCTAAGTTAAAGGAGGGGCTAATCCGTGTGATACTGGACTGCAGTGCACCTACTGAGCAAACTGGTTTTCCATTAACGTCTTTCATAACAGAAGAGCGAGCATGAATTCAGAATCACGGTGCATGCCACTTACAGGCACCTAGAACGTTCAGCCGCATGAGGATGGTGGTGTTCCACCTAGAAACACCCAGATCATTCAGCAGCATGGCAAGCATGTTCTACTTCGATACACCCCAAAAATTCAGCAGCATAACAAGCATGTTCTAACTAGACTCACCTGATACATTCAGCATCACAAGAGGCATATTTTACTTAGATACGCTCGGCACGTTCAGCAGGTGTGTTCTGCCTGGACACACCTAGAACGTTCAGCAGGTGTGCGCCACCTTCCTATTCCCAGCAGCGTAACAGGTGCATCCTGCCTGGATGTGTCTTGTACATTCAGCAGCAAAGAGAACGCACTTTCCCTGCCATCCCCAGCAGCAGCTAACAAACTGGCTAGCGTAAAATGTTTGTTACTGTGTTGAAGAATCAGAATGGAAACCAAGGCACCACTTAGACTGCATCAGTGTAAAGGCGTATGTTGTGTGTGGCTGATTAAAAAGACTGTGGGAGGCATTAAGGAAAAATGACCCTAACTTCATCATTGAGGATTCCTGGGTTTATTACATCTCCCCTGAATATCAGTGAACTGGTGTCTGTCCAGGGCAGCCAACAAAAGAAATAAGTACCAGTTGCTTTTGAGAGAAAGTCAAGCAGTGTAGCAAGTTCATTTCAATGAATCAAGTCTCATTCATGGGTCTCAAGGCCGAAAGTGCGGCCCTTTGGAGTTACAGAACTCTTCCCTCACCCAAGTGTACACAAAAGTTTTCTTTCTGAGCATGCTCATTGGAGTTTTTCTTGTCAGGGAATTCCTTGTTCCTAAATCCTAACTGTGGGAAGTCTCACCCTGCAGGGGCCACCTAGCCTACAGAAGTCCATATCAATATACCAAGGCAGAGAACTGCAAAATCAACACAGAATTCCTAACAGCATGTTTTATGTTTTTAAGGCAACATGTTCAAATAAAGCAAGTCAGGGTTGCTTTAAGATACTGGGTGTCCGAGGTATTTGCCCTTTGATCATACAGACTGGAAAGTTTAAATACATGTCCCGTAGCTCATATTCACTACGGTAACCACAATAAGTATCAATCCTTTGAGGTTATTCATCCCTGCTGTCCAGACTATGAGGCTCATGGGCATGTGGAGTCCACCCCAGTGGTATACACCGTACGTTCTGCCACTCTGTTAATGCTCAGCAGAAAAGAGTGGACTTGTGTCTGAGATGCCGTGATTTGGGCCAGTCATAGAAGCAGCATACAAAGGGTTAATTTAGTCTTCCACTGAAATATTCAAGACTATAATGAGCGCCTTTTCTCTTGTAAGATCAGGAAGATGGCCACAAATGGGTGGTGTTGAACAGGCAAAAAATCGATGCATCTCCTGTAGTACAAGCTACGTGCAAGACTGATTCCCATTGGAACAAACAAAGCATGGCTTAATCTGGCCTGGTCAGTGGGAGCCTCACGTGGGACAGTTACTGTCTATGTCTCCACGGGATCCTGGCTCCAGTCTCACTTGTGGGAAGGTGCAGAGCTCTGTGTAACACACTCTGCGATGAGTGTGATCAGGACTCCCTCTAGTGACTGGCTTTGCAGCCTGCTACTTGCTCACAGATGAAAGAGTTGCCTTTTAGTGTGGGTGGCAGAGGTCTATGTCTTATTCTGGCATCCATCCCCACTGATGACTGCGATGTCTGTACATAAACATGCCATCACACATTACACACAGGATCCAGTCACCAGTGCATGCTGAGGGTGTATCTCTACCCACCTGCACATTATTTCATTTGATAGCCACATAAAGGGTTTTGGGTTTTTTTCCCCCAAAACCATGAAGATGTATGTATCCTGATTCCATCCTGGGGCACAATCAATAAATAACCTCCTCTAACCCACCCCTGGGTAATTTTTCACTGACACTTTTTGGTTTTGAGAAATGAAACGAGCTAGAAGAGCTGAGTAGCATGTGAGTACAGGTGGTCAAAAGCTGTCTTCTGCTATTGTAGGGAGCCTGGTTAGTAATGTCTGAAAGGCACATGAAGCAGCTGGGGGTCTGGTATCTCTGTAGATAGGGTGGTCATTGAGCAGTGTTATGTGCTCATTTTCAAAGCTACCCAGATGCAGTTCCCATTCACTCGTTTCTAATGGGAACTGGTCAGCCAAATCTCTCTCTAAGGTTTCAGGTTTCACCGTACCAGGTTTGCAACCAGATATGATACTTTGGTACCAAATCCCCAGAGCAAACATCTGTTGGGGCATGTGGGGTAAGGGAATTTATTCTTCACTGTGTTCACCAATTTCACTGTGCAATCATTAGCCCATACTTTGAGCACAGCAGACTTCTTTTCTTTTCCCGTTCTGCTAGGAAACTCCTCAGCTTGGCGGTGGAGAAAGTGACCATCGCCTGCTGCCTGTCATCCAAACCCGTCTCCTGGAGCCAGGGAAACTGAAGGCATTCCGTTACCGACGGCCGCCCCCTAGCACGGGAAGAGAGCAAGAGTGTCAGCAAAGGTCTGGATCAGATGAAGACATGCAACGACAGGAAGACAGGTAGCTGGCTAGAGAGAGAAGAAAGCAGTAACTGGGCCCTGGGTATGTTTGCATGCTGGAAAGCAAACTCCCTCTTACCAAGGATTTGCACACAGTGTGCTTTGGAGAAATGTCACAGCCCCCCCAGACAGACCCGCGTAGCATCTGGTAAGCTTCACTTTCCCCTTCTTGGCGATTCTCGGGAAGTCACAGGCCACATCAGAGCTGAGAGGGTAGTCGGCACTCAGCCTAACAAAAAAAGGAGGGTAAATTGACATGCATGAGGAAAGGTTTCTTTGTAAATGCATTCCTGTTCCTCTGAAGTGCTACATTAGTATGAGGAAGCAGACCACACCTGTGTTGAGAAGCATTGTACAGGAAGATGAAATGGAAGAAGAGATGATTTATTTGAGGAAGGGTTTAGTGAAAATGTTTTCTTTGCCTTTTTATTTAGTGTAACTTTAATGTGCATGTGCAAGTTGGGCTTGTTTCTTGGTGGACAGTTGAGCCATATACAAAAGGTGGGTGTGGAGCTGATCCTACACTGATCCTGCTATGCTAAGAGGCTATAAAGATAGCACATCAAACTTCCATAGAGTACCACTGTCATCTCAGACGGTGCAGAGCCATAAAAGTCAGCTTTAAACTACTTTATTTAACAGCCCACAGTTCTGGAGGTGTGGCCAAGGAGAAGGGGTGCAGTCAGAATATTGCTGGACTCTATTTTCAGTTAATGGGCTGGGACCTCAGTGCATCTCCGATGGTGGGTCTCCTTTGAAACTCTAGTAGATTTAAAGCTGCCTTTCAGAGATGCAATCCACAGTCATAGATTCACAGAAATTTAGGCCTGGAAGTGACCTCAAGCAGGTCTACACTGACCGTCTTTTTCAGTAGAAGTCTAAGAGAGATACGCAAGGTACTTAAAATAACTTGCATATCTCACTTTGACTTCGCTAAGGCTGATATGTTCACTGTGCTGATTTGAAGGGAGAGCCCTCCCTTTGAATCAGTGCTTCTCCAGTTGCTGGTATGGTCTTCAGGGATCAACTTCCCAAATCTACCAAGTGGCCCTTCACAGATCCGATAAGTCGATAAGGAAGTTTAATCTGATGGAGACAAACTTGTCACTGTCAGGAAGGACCAGCCTGCTTCCACCAGGCCAAACAAGCCATCTCCCCAGCTTTTCACAACATACTTACCATTGTGTGGTGACATAGTAATGCAGGGGTACTCAAATGGCGGCCCACGGTCCACAATCGGGACTGCAAAGATGTTTCTGGTGGACCGCCATAGTGGCCTGCCCTATTTGCATGTAAAAACTGAACCTGAAGCAATGTTCCCTCTAAGGCCGTTTGAGTACCCCTGCTCTAAGGGCAGCTGAGCAACTCCTGTTGCTCCCTGCGC